>JAZKJV010002515.1:0-389609 GCA_037367405.1 Ottelia alismoides | reverse complement strand
TGTTCTTACTGGGGGACCTCCTTATTATTGCAAACTCATTTATGCTTTATTTCAGATTATAGAATAATATAGATCAAAATAATTTTATTGCCTAATGGCTTGCCATGGGCGTACAATCTAACAGTCGTAAAAGCAAGTAGTTTCTTATCTTGCTTGTTGGCTCTCATGTCTGAACAACTAATGGTGTTGGAGCCTACCTACTCCCTCTTTAACACTACTCACAATTTAACTAGTAATCCTCTTGCCAGTCTCCATGGTTGTTACGTGCGCAAAACCACTGTGTCGATGTAACCACTGCATTGTCGTACTCCACTCGTGACCCATCACTGCAGACTTGTAAAATGGAAGTTCATGTTGTCATCTTGTTCCTTATATAGAGATTTTCAATTGAACTCTTGAAGTCCATGAGTCTCGGATGACATATTGGATGGTAGGTGGGCATGTAGATGTCATGTTTGCAGCCATGTGGGATCAATGATGAATTTATATTATATTTTCTTAGTGTGGTTGCTATATCCTTGTTTATATGACAACATGTTATAATTTTACTATATCATGTTTTCATGTTCTTATAACGTGTAGAGAGTTATTTATATTTATAATTTTACTATATCATGTTTTCATGTTCTTAAAACTTGTAGAGAGTTTATTATATTTATCTATTTTATTATGTCTTTCTTATGTAATTTTTCCTCAAGGGTTTCTCCTATCTATATAATAGAACGTTATATTCTCATGAATAAACAAGTCTTTTGTTTCATTTCACATGGTATCATAGTGATGGTCCTACACCGGAGTCTTGAGACCCACACGTCTTGATCTGCATTGCCCAACCCATGTACGCTCCCATCCATATCGTTGCACATCGTCCCTTGTATCCTTATAGTCGCGTGTGGCTCCATTATAATTTTCGTCGTCCCATAACCATTGCACACGACCCCATAGCCTCTCCTAGCAGCTTCTCACGAACCCATAACCGATCCTAGTGGCATCTCGTAGACCGCCGCATTTCGCAACCTCCTCGTGCATCCCCAGTGGTGCATAGCCACATCCTTATAGCTTCTCACCATTGTCGAATGCTCTCAAAACCTCTTCTCGTTGCTCTTAGCGGCACCGTGCCTCCCTAAGATGCGGCCACATGTCCGAGGTCGCAAAGTGGTTCGATTTTTGGTCTTTTGGGGTAGTTACAGACCTTTATCCCCATCCGCTTGGCTTAGAGCATCTCTGATGTTTATGGGAACATATGTGCTTTGAGTCTATATACACAACAAGTTAGCTGCATGATCGTGTTGGTAAATTCAGAATGATCTACCACACTAGATGTGTCCTTCCCGGACTCCTTTGTTCATCATATCAGCGAGCAAGCTTGATGTATCCTCCTTCGAGGCCTCCAAAGTCCTGATGCTCATCGTAAGGATTAACTAGACCAACTATGAACTATGATCCATGTAGTTCATGATTATTATGGAGTGTAACAACAAGAAGTATATTCTGACGCAGCCTGAGCGAGATGGCAAGATGGGGGTGAATGCTTCGTGGTACCCTTACTACAGAGATAGACAATGACAGTCTCCATCAACCTGTTGCCAAGGTAATGTGGGACATCCTCGCCACCACATATTCTCAACAAGGAATGAGACGAAGATCCTACGACTTCAGTCCGATATTTTCACTGTCAAGTAGGATGGTCGCCCTCTTCGGGACTTCTATTCATGGCTCAAGGTCACATTCAAGAAGCTTCACAACTTCATGCCTTTAAACGCTTCCACATAGCAACAGTTGATGCACAAGAATGCCACAATGGTCAGTGTATTTCTGATCACACCAGATTCACATTATGATGCCATGCATAATCAATTTCTCACAGGTGTGTTTATACCTCCCATAGAGGAGTCCTATAACCAACTGAGCAAGATCATATTGCAAGATGCAACCGCTACGTATACCTCCTCTGCAATGGCTACATCTCATGAAAAAGGAGGTTTGAAACGGTTTAGAGGACGTTATGTCTATGGTAGAGGAGGTGGATTCTATCATCAACAATGCACATATTACCACCATTTTGGCCACTCTAAGTATAGGGGGGTGTACACCCTGGATTCTTTCATTCTTTGATCCCCTCTATTGTCTCCTCTCTTGTTGATTTGTTCTGTTATACTTAGGGATATCTCACCCTAGGTAAAGAGGGAGATAGCCCGAGCTGTGATCCATTTATTCCCACCCTTGACCCTCCCTGCTTTGTGTACAGTCTGTTATACTTAGGATTATTTGATCCTTAGTATAGGGGGGACGGACATCTTCTTATTCATTTATCTCTTCATTCTTTCATTTCTTATTCTTTCAGTCGTTGTAGTATAGGCTTTTCTATACTCAGTATGAGTTATGTCTTCTCTTTCTCTTTTTCGATCTATGAGGACATAGCTCATGCTAAGTATAGGGGGGTCGTATATACTCTGTATATACTTTAGCCATAACTCGTACTTTCGTATTATTATTAATAAATATGGCTAAAAATACATTAAAATCAATGCTTCTTATTCCTCAAATTCTTTTTGTATTTACTAATTAATAAATCAGGTTAAAAATATTTTTGCAAAATGATTTGAAAAATGGTGTGAACTGTTTGGAGAACTTTTTATGAAATGTTTACAACCTTTGTAAAAATATTTTGATTTGCAACAATTCTTTTCTTTGTGTTAAATAAAGGATTTGAAAACCCATTTGCAAATGATTTTGAAATTTTTTTGAAAAAAATTGAAAAATGTATATATGTTGCTTGAAAAATCTTTGCAAAATGGCTTTCAAATGTTTGTAAATGTTTGCAAAAATTATTGTGTGCTATATTTTTCAAAATTATTTTCAATGCATCATTAAAATAGGAATAAAATGTGTATATAAATAAAATCCTTTATCAATTGTATATACCTATAAAAATAACTTGTTAAAACATGTAAATTCTTGTAAATTCCTAAGTCTGGCAAACAAATAAAAAGAAGCACGCCCGTGTAAATAGCTGTACATATTATATACTTTGTGTGCCAAATTTCTTTTGCAAAATTCTTTGTGTAAAAATTCTTTTTATTTTCAAGATTCTTTGAAAATTTGCATCATTTTTCAGCATTGTACATAGCAATTACATAGCATTCATATTCTTTTCAGTTGAGCTTGATGATTGAACTAGTCCAATAAAGTCAAAGATAGGATCTTGGTTAGACCTTAATGCACTTAACTGCAATGGAACCTTATGGGAACTAGGTTTAAGATACTTCAGGTCCAATAGGACTTAATTATTTGAGACTCAGTGCTGGATTCAAGTCACCTCAACTGACTAACTAGAACTTTTCGAGACACACGCATGACTCTTGACGGTCGTGACCTAACTTTGACACTTACACCATCCACTTGGCTCAACTCAGTTGGAGTGGTGAGAGGGTTGGATTTGCCAGTCTGAGACGTACACGAGTGGAAACATTCGTTCTCGTCTAGGGAGGGATGTGCACCCCAACCTGGTCCAGTTCCAATGAAGTCGAATGACAGGGGAGTGTGGGGTTGCAATAAAGCTTCAAAAGAGGGATAGTCTTCTGGCTCAAGAGGAAAAACTACTTATATAAATGTTGTTGTAAATAGTATTTAAAAAAACTCCAAAAAAGTGGACAAGTCTGAAATAAAAATAAAAATACCTGCTGGAGTATGTGTATATGTTGTATAGAAAATAAGCAAGCTTGAGCATCAAAGTTATACCATGTGAGCCTGCAGCTGGATGACTTGACTACACTGGTCATGTATCCCGGGATAGGTAGCTACACTATCTATCGTCCATTCTTTTCTTCTCCTCTTCTTGAGTTGGATGCCACTTGAACTTAGAAGGGAATACCCCGCTCCTCGAGGACAGAGTGCTGGATTGGGGAATCATTGGGTTGTCATTCTGGAGAGGTTAGTTCCTTTGTCATTTCAGTTGGGAAGATCCACTATCACTTACATCGTACAAGTCAGCTCCATAGTCATAAGGGTTTGCGTATGATGTAGGCTAGTTCTGACCTGGCTATTGAGGTGGTTTGAATCGAGGTATGTGACTCTCGAGGGCTGTTGTGTTTTAAATTTGGTTCTCGACCAGGTTCCACACACATTTTCACATCAAGGTCTAACGTGAGCTCCAAACTTTGATTTTGTACAGACAAGTTTAATAATTGATTTCAGTTCCATTTATTCTTTATCCTTTCTTTTTCTTTTCTTCTTTATTATTTTTGATACTTACTGCATAAGTGTTTGCTAGGGACTAGCAAAGGCAAGTATAGGGGGATGATGAATCTCCATTCATCATTCTTTATTCTATCATTTTGGCCTTTAAAACCCTAGCAGATGCATGTAAATAGCCTCAATTCATGCATAATAACATTCTTTTTTTATTGTATTATTTGTATATACAATAACGTTTTTTAAGCTAAAATTATAGAATAAAGAGAAGAAAAAAAGAATAAAATATTGAAAATATTTTATGACCCTAAATTCCGAGACCAAGTCAAGAATTGATTTGGTCGACAAGGAATAAAGTAGGGAGAGATAAGGGCCAGAAATAGAATAAAAAACCTATTCTTTTATTCATTATTTATTCATTTTTGACGCCATTTTATTCTTTATTATTTATTCATCAAATGAATAAACTTTATACATAAAAGTTGGAGATAATAATGTAAATAAAAATACAAAATTAAGTTTGTACAAAAATAATACATAGTATTCATTTTATACATAAAATAAAAAGCTAAAAACCAAACTTCACAGACCCATATCTTTCAAATAAAGACGCAAAATATATCAAAATCACCTCTAATTGTATATAACTTTTCACGAGCTATTTAATGGTTATGGTTTCATATTTTTTGGAGTTACTATGTGAAAGCTAGGTTTTGGGCCCTCATTGTACATTCTACCGATTAAAATATTCGTTTTACTCATCTCTTATTATTTTTACAAATTCATATTTTTTATATTTTTGTAAATATTATTTCTACCATAGGTGTATATTAAAACTAGAATAAAACTAAAAAGAAAATGTAAAATAAAATAAATCTATGTCAAAACGTAGATAAAAGACCTATGTTAAACATGTGTATAAATAAAAGAGGAAACATATTCTTTTATTCTTTATATTTTTGTAAAATGTAAATGTTATATATATTCTATTAAAAATATAGAACTAAAATAAAATTCAATAAAATACATCAAAATAAAAAGATGTATATAAAACATAGGCAAGATACCTATAAATATACCTACATAATATACATATCTACTTATTTAAGTATACAAATAACATCATAAAAATAAAAAAAATATTTATACTCATAAAAATAATTATAAATATATAAAATAAAAGGATAAAATAATAAAATAAAATATGCAAAATAAAAATAAAAATGCACAAAACATAGATGAATATACCTATAAATACACTAATAAAAATTAACTACTAATAAATAAAGCCAAAAAAAATCATAATAAAATACTACATAAAATAATAAACATTTTTTATTTTATACTAAAAAATTAATAAGATCGTTTACTATTTTTAATTAATTATTCTTTAATAAATTTATTATTTTGTCGTTTAGTGGCCTATGTGGCCCAATGGCTGCGTAGGGACTGTTGACCTCTGGTCAACTGTCCCATCTGCTCCCCGGCGAACTTCCGCCCTTTTTTGCGTACGATCTATCGATCAATCGCCCTCAACTTCTTCAGACAAAGTGATCCTCCATCGTTGTACATACACGCCCGATCATTAGATCCGTTTTATATAGCGTCGATTCTTTAAAATCGGCCGATCAAATAAGGGTGCCACACATGTTGATAAATAAACACCTCCGCCTTACATTGCAAATTTGGTCATTTTCCTAAGTCCTAAAGCCCTGGGGCTCATCCTAGAGCGCATCCTCATGACAGGGGGAGGTCCCCTGAGCTCCACGGCGGTTCGCGGATGGTGGAGGTACACCCAAGCGACGCTCCAGCGACCGTCCTGCTCTCTTTCCTCCTGGGAAGGTACGAGCTACGCCATTACTTATTTTAGATAGGTTTTCATGTCAGTTTTTTATTAATGCAATTAGATTAGTGAGTATATCTTAGTTTTAGTGTAAAATCCACCATTCGTAGTTCCCCGGAGCTCCGCTCCGGCGAACTGTTTCACCGTGTTCTCGACCGTTGACCAACCCGCTGACCGCCCTCACTTCTTTCCCATTCATTTATACAACTCCCAGCCACCTTAGACCAACCAGATCTGCCCTAGATCTGTGATTTAGCCAAGATTCAAGGGATCTAAATAGTGTCACACAAGGCGGAGACAACAGTGTCGCTGCGGCGACCCGCAGTTAATCCTGGACTAAAATCAACAATTAACCCACATAATAGATATCAGGAAATGACAAGCAAATGGTGGAGCTAAAATTTATTTTTAACTCTACATAAATGGTGTATAGGTGCAAGTACGTAGAGAGTTCGAACTCAGGGAGCAAGGCAGGGTAGATCCACAAGTGTGTGCGTGTGAATGTGAAGTGTTGTCTACACTATGCAAAGGTGAATATTTTTGTGGGTTTTAATTTTTAAATTTTTTATTTAATTTTGAATTTTGTATTTTGATTTTGAATTTTCTGATTTTTATATTTTCCTTTTATATTATATGTATATATATTTTTATATTTTCCTTTTATATTATATGTATATATATTTTCCTTATATATATTTATTTATTTTTCAATGTTGGAATATATAAGCTATGTAATAAAAGAGGTGCTAGAATATTTATAAAAATATGTAAAAATACTTAGAAATTCAGAAAAAAAATATTTTTGGTCTTTTTATAATTTTTTACTATTTTTGTGATTTTTGAGTATTTTCCAAATGTTTTTGGTATTTTTAAAAAGCAAAATAAGGGAAAACATGGAATAAGCTACTGACTGAAGGTAAAATAGGAATGAAAAATTTCAAACAGCCACAAAATTTTTCCAAACTAATTTTAAAATAAAGAGAATAAAATAGGGAACCTACAGAAGTTGAGTTTGCATTTTTTGGAGTTTTCTATAATTTTCTAGATTTTTTTGGAAGTTTTTGGGTATTTTTGAATTTTTAAGCTTTTTCTTTTGCAATTTTTAGTGATTTTTGGATTGGAATTAAAATAAGCTAAAATAGGCAGTAAGTTATTTTTTTGGGAATTTTTCTAGGTGTTTTAATATTTTTTGGTATTTTCTAAGCTAGACAGTAGTGAAATGGCCTGTTTTTTATTTTTAATAAATATAAAAATGCGACAAAAATGAAAAATAAAAATATAGCGTGCAAGTGCAAGTTAACAGGAGCTTAAATGCATTTTTTGGTAATTTTTGGGATTAAGATGATGCGTGAAATAAATAAGACAAACAAGCAAGAATCTGTAGCCTGGCAGGGGTATATCTGTAAATACACAAACATCCAAGGGCATACATGTAATTTTCCAATAAAAATTAACACTGAATATTTAACTTTATGGACAAATTACAAATATCTAGACCTGGGAGGGTACGCCTGCCAAATGTCCACCAAGGCGCGTAACTTGCTCGCGCTTGGCAGGACTTAAATGTAATTTCAAAAACGCCCAAGGGCTTACATGCAACTGTCCCAAAAAAAATTAACACTTATTATTTAATTCCTTGGACTGAAACGGAATACAAAATGGCCAAGGGGTTGCCCTGCAAAATGCCCGTACCTCACGTGAACAGGTCACGTGAGGTGACGTGGCCAAGGATCTAAAAGCAAATATGGAATGTTCGAGGGCTAAAATATAAATTTTACAAAAGTTTTTAAACTAGTAATGAAAGTTTCTGGACTAAAAGAAAATTACAAAAGTCGCGAGGGGTTGAACGCAAAATACCCTCGCAAGGCAGATCCAACGGCGGATGGACGTTGATGACGCGTGGCGCGAATCCAACGATCAACGGCTGGGCGCGATCCAGCGGCGTGGCCCGAGCCACTTATCCACGTGGCAGCTTCTCCTTGCGCAATGACGGTTCGCTCGTGGACGGCCTGGATTAGATGGATCTGGACGAATCTGACGGTGGAGGCTCTCGAAGATCCAACGGCGGCTGCTAGCCTGGGCGATCGACCCTTGATCGGACGACGGAGAGGCTAAGACGAAGAACAGAGAAGAACTCGCCGTGGAGCGAGTTTCCCCGACCTTGATCTCAGCCCTTCGACCTTCGATGAAGCTTCAAAATGGCCGATGACGTTCCTGGGAGGTTCCTGAGTCCACCGGCGGAGCCAAAATGGCTTGAGAGGCACTGGCGCTCCGCAGCGAAGTTCGGGAAGAACGGTAGTCCAGGTACCTTGGGCTTGCCAAAATCGACCCTTTGCGGGGGTCTTTTGAGCTCCTGCAACTACTAAAAAGGGCAATGGAGGCGAGGGCAAAGTGCCTCAAACTCCAGGGGGTTCTCACAAGGGAGGATCAGTGATTTTGATGCTCGCCGGAGCATGCTCCAGCGAGGTGAGTCGATTGAGCAAATCTACTGAAGAAGGGCGATGATTTAGGTTCCTAAATGAAGCTAAGGCTACAACTAATGAAACGAGGATGAAAATGGAATGGATGAACAACCTCAATGGCCGGAGCCAGAGGGAATGGGGGTACCTCGACGGGGGATCACCGGAGGTGGGCTGGAACGCCCCTGATGCACCTACAACTCTCCTGACGAGCGCGAGATGGAGCTGACACCTCCGACTCACTCTGGAGCACGAAAGAGAGGAGTAAACTCAGATGAATGGGGTTCCAATTTTGAAAATGAATTTGGGCGTCCCTGTTATTGAGTTGACTGACGTGGCTCAAAGATCAAGACGCATTGCTCGCCACAGTGATCCAAAGTCCAAGGTAAACCTTCGGCGTGGATCACCATAGACCTAGGAACAACTCTCAAAGAGAATGCGACACGAGAAGGGTAATGGTTTGACCTAGAGAAATGGGCGAAAAGACGATACAATGCACTTCTGACAAACCTCATGGGGCGGGTCAGAGAGTTGACCGAGGTCAACTCTCAGGCCCTCCTGGTTGGTCCACGTGGACCAACTAGAAAAAACCCTGAAAAATGATTTATTAATTCATTTTAAAATAGAAAATGGTCGAATTAGATTTTAGTTATAAAATAAAAAATATTTATTATTTTATGTAGTATTTTATTCTGATTTTTAATTATTTTTAGGAGGTATACTTTTATAAGTTTCCTTTTATACCCTTTATAGGTATAATACCTATATATTTTATTCTTTTATTTTTATTTTGGTATTTTTAATTTATTTATTTTTATTTTGTATTTTATAAAATTATAAAATACTTTTATACACACAAATATATTTTTGTTTTATTTTTCGGATATGTTTTGTATAATTAATAAATTATAAGTCTGTATTATGTATGTATAAGTATAGGTGTAATACCTATGTATTTTATTTACAAGTATTTTTATTTTATGTTTCTTTTGGGTTTTTCTTCTGATTTTAATGTACAAAAATATTATAAATAATATTTACAAAATATTAAAAAATAAAATTATAAAAATAATGAATAAATAATAAATCGAATATTTTAATCTGTACAAGTATACAATGTGGGTCCAAAACTCAACTTTCAAACTGTAGCATCGCCAAATACGAAACCACTGCCATTAAATAGCTTATTTTATTCTATATACAATTAAAGATGAGTTTGCTGCATTTGGAGTTTTCATTTGTGAGATACGGGTCTGGGAAGTTGGGATTCTGGATTTTTATTCAGACCATAACTTTTTATCTGTAATTATTTTCGAGTGAAATCAATTTTGTATTTTTCTTGATTTAATTATCTACAACTTTCATGTACAAAATTTCTTTATTTGAGGTATAAAAAGTGGAACCAAAAATAGGTCCCAAAATGAATAAAGAATGAATTAAACAGTATAGGTATTTGACCCTTATCTCCCCCTACGTTATTCCTTGTCGACCTATTCATCAAGATGCCTAGATCTCGGGGTTTCAGATCATAAAATATTTACAATATTTTATTCTTTTTCTTTTCTTTTATTTATTCTATAATTTTGGCTCTAATTACAGTATTTTATACACTATTTACATGTACATGCATGAATGATAATATGCTCTATTTTATGCTATTTACCGGCATTTGCTGTGGTTTTTGAGGCCAAAATGATAGAATAAAGATGATGAAATGTGGATTCATCATCCCCCTATACTTTACCTTTGCTAGTCCCTAGCAAACACTTATGCAATAAGTGCAAAAGGAAAAAGAAAGAAAAGAAAAAGAAGAAGGTGGATTAATTTTGATTATCAAACTTGTCTTCACAAAATCAAAGTTTGGAGCTTAAGTCGGACCTTTGGAGTTCTAGTGCTGGCGAAACCTTAATGAGAACCGAATTTGCAATCCAACAACCTCTGAGAATCCCAAAACTCTGTTCAAGTCTCCTCAATAGCCAGGTCATAAATATCTCAATTCATACACAAACCCTTATGACTATGAGTCTGACTCGTACAGTGTAAGTGATGGTGGCTCTCCCCAGCTGAAATGACAAAGAAACTGACTTCTCCAGTACGACAACCTAATGATTCCCCAATCCAATAACTCCATCCTCGAGGAGCGGGGTATTCCCTTCTAAGTTCAAGTGGCAGCCAACTCAAGAGGAGGGGGTGAAGAGAAGAATGGACGGTAGCCAGTGTAGCTACCTATCCTGGGATGCAAGACCAATGTAGTCAAGTCATCTTGTTGCAGGCTCACATATTTGACTTTGGAGCTCAAGCTTGCTTATTGGCTTTACACCTTTGTACATACTTTGCAGGCTTTTTATTTTTGTACATGCCTGAACATTTTTTTGTTTGAATACTATTCACAGCAACATTTACATAAGGAGGTTTTCCTCTTGAGTCAGTAGACTATCCCTCTTTTGAAGCTTTATCGCAACCCACAGCCTCCTGTCTTTAGACTTCCTCATCACTGGACAGGTTGGGGTGCACTTCCCTCCCTAGAGGAGGACAAATGTTTCCACTTGTGTGCGTCTCATACCGGCAAATCCAATCCCCTCACCACTCCAACTGAGTTGAGCCATGTGAAAGGTGCAGGTGTCCAAGTTAGGTCATTATCAACAAGAGTCGTGCGTGTGCTCCGAAATACTCTACTTAGGCAGTCAAGAATCCATTGAACCAAGTCCCGTGATCCTCAAAGAATTAAGTCAACTAGACCTGAAGTACCTCAAACCCAGTTCCTATAAGGTTCCTGTTATTAGGTAAATTTTAAGGTCCAATCAAGCTCCAATCTTCGAATTTTACTTAGACGCGTTCAACCATCAAACTCAATCCAAAAAATGCTCATGCTATGTAAATGCAGAATGCAGAAAATATTTTTGTGATGTAATTTTCAAAGATTTTGAACTTTTTATGGATTTTTTAAAAGATGATGATGATGCATATGCATTTTTTTGTATTTTTCAAAGGACTTTCAGATGTTTTTGGATTTTTGTTTTTGCAAATGTTTTTGGGATTTTTGAAAACAAAAAGTTTTGGCTTAAAACTAGGTGAAAAATATTTACACGGGAGTGCTTCTTATATATACAAGAAGTGGATTCTAAGAATTTACAAGGGTAGGTGATCAATTTTATACATATATACAGTGGATTTTTGGTGTGATGTAAATATTCCTCAAACTTATTTGATACAAGTTTTTCAAACAATTTTAAAAACTATAGTCCAAAATAATTTTTACAAACATTTTACAAACATGTACATACATTTGAAAATAATTTTGCAAAGGTTTTCAAAACAGTATATATAGATTTTTCAAAATATTTTTGCAACTATTTTTCAAACCATTTGCAAATCATTTTTCAAACATTTTATTTCACACAAAGAAAATAAATTTTTACAAACCACACATTTTACATAGGTTGAAAACATGTAGCAAAATATTTTAAAAATAGTTTTCAAAAGATTTTTCACAAAGATTTTCAAACTATTTTTCAAACATTTTGCAAAAAACATTTTCACCTGATTCATTAATCAGTATATACAAAAAGAATTTGAGGAACAAAACATCTTTTTATTAAGGATTTTAATGAATTTTAAAGAACTATTAGCCATATTATACGAAAGTACGAGTTATGGCTAAAGTATATACACAGTATATACGACCCCCCTTTACTTAGCTTGAGCTATGTCCTCATAGATCGGAGAGAAAAGAGAAGACATAACTCGTACTAAGTATAGATAAGTCTAAAGAATAAATGAATGAACCAATAAGAAGTTGACCGTCCCCCCATACTTAGGATCAAAGAATCCTAAGTATAGCAGACTGTACACAACGTAGGGAGGGTCAAGGGTGGTAATGAACAGATCGTACTCAGATTGTCTCCCCCTATACTTAGGGTAAGATATCCCTAAGTATAGACAATAAGAGGAGACAATGAGGAGGATCAAAAAGAATAGAATCAACTCGGGGTGCACACCCCCCTATATTTAGGACAAAGTACGTCCTAAGTATGGAAAACTGTCTACAAGGACGGCACCTTTTTGATACAAAAAGAAGATAGAAAAGGAAAAGAAGAAAAGAAGAAAAGAAGAAAAGAGATTAATAGATGAAAGCATGATATATACAGATGATCTGTACAATGGAAGATGGAAGTGATCACCATGTATGAGATGCATATGATATGAGTCAAAGAACACATCTCATACCAGAAGAATGGGGGAAACGTCAATGGTCGGCGGGTCATGATCTAGATATAGCTTCAGGCGTTGACCATTGACACAGAAGGTAGAGGAAGATGACGGTTCGGATATGTCAATACTGTCATTGCCATGTATCTTCTTGACCACATACGGACCTTTCTACTTGCTTTGTAATTTTTCTGGAAATATTTTCAGCCTGGAATCAAACAACCATACTCTCTGATCTGGCTCAAACTGTTTATGGCTGATGTAAGAATCGTGCCATGTTTTCACTTTTTCCTTGTATTGTAGGCTGCTGGAAAAGGTTGTATCTCTCAGTTCCTCCAGGGCTGCCAACTCTGCTCTCCTCTGATCTCCTATACTCTCGGGATCCAATAATAGCTCAGTTACTGCCCAGAGTGACTTATGCTTTATCTCCACAGGAAGATGGCACGACTTGCCATAGACGAGACGAAAGGGAGATGTCCCCAATGGATTCTTGAAAGAAGTCCGATAAGCCCACAAGACTGAGTCCAAAAGCTGTGACCAATCCTTTCGGTCTAGGCAGACAACTTTCTGCAAGATAGTTTTTATCTCCCGGTTCGATACTTCGGCATGACCATTAGTCTGAAGGTGATATGACGTGGCAACCCGATGGTCAATGCTGAACTCGTCTGCAAGGGCCCTAACCTTGTCATTGATGAAATGAGACCCCCCGTCTGAAATCAAGACTCTAGGTACCCTGAACCGTGAAATGATATTTTTCCTCAAAAACTTGCACACGGTTTTAGCATATGCGGCTCGGGCGGGGATGGCCTCAACCCATCGACTGACATAATCCACAGCGAGCAAAATGTGCTCGAGTCCCTGACTCTTAGAAAATGGGCCATTGAAATCAATCCCCCATGCATCAAAAACCTCACAAAAGTGAATGGGTTGCATGGGCATCATGTCTCTCTGTCTGCAGGTTCCCATTTTCCGACAGTTGGTACATCTCTTCACGAACTCATCAGAATCCTTGAAGAGAGTAGGCCACCATAGGCCGGATTGAAGCACCTTTTGTGATGTCCTTTTTCCAGAATGATGTCCTCCTGCCTCAAGCTTGTGGCAGTATGTGAGGACGCTATGCTGCTCTTCTTGAGGAATGCACCTCCTCCAGATGCTGTCCCCTCCTTCATGATAAAGGACGGGATCCTCCCAATGGTAAAGCTTGGCCTTCACCAGGAAGGTCTCGAGCTTCTGCCTGGGCCAACCTTGTGGGGCCGTCTTGGCAACAAGATAGTTCACAATGTCGGCATACCACGGGAGCGAGGTGATAGCCAAGATCGCCTCATCTGGAAACATCTCTGTGATAGGTGCGCTGGGCTCAGATTCCTCAAGGTTCTCCAAGCGGGAAAGATGGTCCGCCACCACATTCTTGACTCCAGGCTTATCCTTAATTTCAATATCAAACTCCTGGAGTAGAAGGATCCATCTGGTAAGACGTGCTTTGACATCCTTCTTGGCCATTAAGTACCGGATGGCGGTGTGATCTGTGTAGATTGTCACTCTAGATCCGAGAATATAAGATTGATACTTATATAAAGCAAAGACTACGACCAGCATCTCTTTCTCAGTCACATTATAATTCCGCTGGACGGCATCCAAAGTCTAGCTGGCGTAGTGAATGGAAAACGGCAATCCATCCCTCCTCTGTCCAAGCACAGCCCCAACGGCAAAATCTGAAGCGTCCGTCATGATCTCGAATGGGAGAGACCAATCCGGTGGCTGAAGGGCAGGAGCCGAGACAACCATATTCTTGAGAGTCTCAAATGACGCGAGACACTTATCATTGACAATGAATGCGATGTCTTTCGTCAGCAGATCAGTAAGCGGTCGGGCAATATGACTGAAGTCCTGAATGAATCGTCGGTAGAAACCAACATGCCCCAGAAAAGACCGTAATTGACGCAAATTGGATGGTGGATTAAGTTTTCTAATGATATCCACCTTGGTTGGATCGACCTCCATGCCCCTGTTGGAGACGATATGACCAAGGACCGTCCCTTGAGTCACCATGAAGTGACTCTTCTCCCAAGACAATACAAGGTTGACCTCAATGCAACGCTGAAGCACACGGTCTAGGCAGTCAAGACAAGCATCAAACCCGTCGCCATAGACTGAGAAGTCGTCCATGAAGACCTCTAAACAGTCACCCACCATGTCCGAGAAAATGGACAACATGCACCTTTGGAATGTCGCCGGAGCGTTACATAGACCAAAGGGCATCCGTCTGAAAGCATGCGTCCCAAATGGACAGGTGAATGTCGTTTTCTCCTGGTCTTCGGGCGCAATGGCCACTTGATTATATCCGGAGTACCCGTCGAGAAAACAATAATGACTCTTCCCAGCCAGCCGCTCGATAATCTGATCAATGAATGGCAACGGGAAGTGATCCTTCTTGGTGGCCTCATTCAATCGTCTGTAGTCCACACAGACCCTCCAGGAAGTGGGTACTCTGGTAGCGATCTCCTCTCCAGACTCATTCACAACTGTAGTGATACCCGTCTTCTTGGGTACCACATGTAACAGACTAACCCATTTGGAGTCGGAGATGGGGTAGATAAAATCGGAGCTCCACCACCTCGATATTCCTTTCATGACTACATCTCGAAGATTTGGGATCAGCCGTCGTTGGAACTCACGCAACGACCCAGCGTTATCCTCAAGATAGATGTGGTGGGAGCACAGAGCCGGACTAATCCCCTGGAGATCAGCTATACTCCAACCTATCGCCTTGCGGTTTCTTTCAAGAACCTCCATCAGACGAGATTCTTGTTCTCCGGTCAAACCTACTGAGATAATGACTGGGTGCATATCTGGCTCACCCGCAAGGAATCTATACTTCAACGACTGCGGCAGAGGTTTCAGTTTTGGGTAGCTGGGAGGTGGCAGATCTGGCTTCTGATATGTCTGTGTGAAGGCTACCAGGTCTGCATGTGAGAACTCTCACTCTGCATGAATCTCTGACGAAGGGCGGCCTGCTGAATCATCAATATACTGCACTGGCTCGCACTCTGTCATGGCTTTTGGCTCAGAAGGAATCAGACACGACAAATATTCATCAAAATCATCCCAATCAATGTCTGAATCCGAGGGATCTGAAGTAGATGAACAAGATTGAAAATCATCAGCACCACTTGTCCCAACACTGTCAGCCTCAGGTGTATCCTCGTCCAGGGATGTGCTCTCCAGGCTCTCGACTGCCATAAGCTTTAGATATAGTGAATCTGTAGGCAGGGCGAGGGTCGGTGCTACAGGATCTGTCCAGTTGGATTCATCATCTGTCATCACAAAATCACACTCCTGGTGGATGTCTAGCTCTTCCTCTATCATCTGCGCGGCTTCGCTGGACTGCTCCGAGAATTCAAGTTCTCTGGCTCTGGTTTCCTCGATCGTCTCTATTTGTATGGTTTCACCCTCTACGTGAAAACACACCCTCCCACAATCATGATCGGTCACCGCCTTGGTTGTGGCCAAGAATGGACGTCCGAGTATGATGGGGGCATCGGTTACCGACTCAGGGATCTCCATGTCCAACACAACGAAGTCCACAGGGAATTTCAGGACCTGAATGGTAACGACCACGTCTTTCAATAACCCCTTCGGCCTCTTAGTCGACCTATCAGCAAACTGAAGGACTGTCCTGCTCCGAAGAAGAGGAACAAACTCGAATCGGTCGAGTAAGGCTGCCGGAAGAAGGTTAATTGAAGAGCCGCTGTCTAACAGAGTACGATCAAACTGCTGCTCCTGAATCTCGCATCTGACACAGGGAGCTCCTGCGTCTGGTCTCTTGGCTGACAGTTTGTTCTGAATGGTGCAGCAAGTGTTATGGGTGAGCATATGGATTTGATCTCTGTACCTCTTCTTCCTGTGGACTGTAGTTTTCTCTTTCAAGTTCTTTTTGAAGAAGGGGATATGCTCAATTGCATCTTGTAGAGTTAGCTGAATGTGGAATCTGTCAATCATTTGGTTGCTGAACTCTACTTGCTGGTTCTTTTTTTGGATTTTCTTTTTTGTTCCCCTTCCCCCGGTGGAGTGCTTCAGGGAAGGGGATGGTAGGGGCCTCCTCAGATGGAGGACTAGGAATAGGTCCCTGTGCCTGTGAAGGAATAGAATCCACACCATGATCATTATTCAACACATATGGATCCGCAATGTGAACAGAAACCTTTCCTTTATTCATATTTTTGTTCTTTTTGTTGTTACCACAGTCCATAGATACAAAAGGTGGTAACACCACAGAAGGATGCTCAACAAAAGTGGATGTGGTGGCCTCAGTACCACCACCAGCACCCGACTTCGTGGCATCAGCACCGCGCTCTGGCTCTGTATCCAAAATGGTGGCATCAGCACCACCGTCTGCATCTGGTATCACGACGGCCTCAGTATCTTCGTTAGGAACTCCATTATTGGTGGCATCAGCACCACCGTCGTCATCATCCTCATTAGCGGCATCAGCACCGCTACTTTGCTCCTCTGGCGCTCCTGGTTCTGCATGTGGTTGTTGCCAAGAAGAGGCACCGCCGGCTGGCATCCTACCGCTCCTAGTAGTCACAAAATCAACATCATACAAAGAAAGAGACATGTCACTCAAATAGTCACTAGGAGAGGTAGCCTCTATAAACTCTACCTGCTCAGACTTCCTTTTCAGATTGTTCGGATTTGGTTCAATTTGAGATGGTAAGGCGGCCTTGCCTTTGATGATCTCCCTCATCTCCTGCCAGAACTCATCCATTTCTTGCATGAAGGATGTTCGTTGTTCGGAGAGCAAGCGGGCAAGATCATCTAATGCTGGGTTCTCAAAAGCAGGGGCCTGAGAACCGGATGGGTTCCCTTGCGGGAAGTGAGGTTGTTGCTGCTGCTGCTGGTACGGATAGTTCTGGGAAGGATGGGAATAAGACTGCTGAGGCTGTTGACGTTGCCTCCACTGCTGTCCCTGATAGGAGGGACGAGGACCCTACATGTATTGCTGCTGGGCGTACTGGGGCTGTTGTTGCTGCTGTGGCTGGCTGTTCTGTTGTCCTTGAGCATGAGGTTGCTGCTGAGATGAGGAGCCACCGTTGCCCCAATAGAATCTGGGGTGATCACGACGAATCCCGGGCTGAGGGTACCGGTCGTACCAAATCCCATTGACTTCCATCAATGGATCTTGCTCAAAGGATGGTGGAGGAAGAACTGCCAGTGGCTGCTCCAGTTGATATACCACCATCTGAGTGTCCTGAGATGGCGGCTGTGCTGGGTAGTACTGTAGCAACGGGACCGGCTCTGCCTGGATGTAGTTGACCTGGCGGTACAAGGTAGAGGGTTGGGATGAGTTGCTACTGCTCGGATCAACACGTGACCTAGAAGGCTGCTGGGAAGAAGTCTGTGCCTCATGGACGCAAAGAATCTGCGTCTTCAGATCACTCATCGTCTTGGCAATCTGGTCCATTTGGGCCATGTCTTGCATCTGCTTTTTCTCGAGGATCTCGAGACGGTTCAGTTTCTCACTGATTATGCCCATGTTGGCTGCGGCTGATTCGGCTTGGGCTGCGACTGCCGACGAAGTGTTAGGACCGGCATCGATGCAGGCGATCCTCTGAAATGATCCTGCTCCTTGCGGGGGCTTTTGTTGTGTGTAGACGCGGGCTTGGGCCATGATGGTTGAGTTCTCTGCCATGCCTTCATAAATGGCCCAAACATCGTCCTCACCTTTGGAAAAGTAGGACCCACCGCAAGAGGCATTAACAAGCCCCTGCAGCTCCGGTATCAGCCCATAAAAGAAACTCTGCACGAGATTGGGCTTTGATATGTCACGGTGTGGACATCGGTCGATGATCTCTCTGAATCGATCCCAGGCTTCATGGAATTGTTCATTCGGGATCATGACAAAGTTGCTGATCATAGCTCTGGCTGCATTCGTCCGGCTGAGAGGGTAATACTTTTTTAAGTATGCGGTCCGGAGATCTGCCCAAGTATCGCTGAATCGTCCCAAATGTTTGAGCTAGAACGCGGCTCTGTCAACCAAGGAGAAAGGGAAGGCGATCATCTTGATAGTGTCCTCAGTCATCAGCCTATCATGGATTGTGCAGCAGATTATTTCAAATTCTTGGAGGTGGAGGTGTGGCTCTTCGGTTGGCAACCCATGGAATTTGGGCAGAAGCTGAATTGTGTGGGGCCGAAGCTCGAAATCTCCATGGATAGGAGGGAGTCGGATCCAACGATGAGTGAGGGAATCTGCGGGATTGTGCATTTCCCTCATGATAGTCTGTGCCGGTCTCTCAGCGTTGGGATCACCTCCCTGGTTCTCTACAACTGGAATATCTGCTCTACCGCCACCGCCACTACCCCCAGGTCGGTTTTCTAGCATCTGTGCTATTTCTCTCATGATATCACCCATAAAGACTCCCTGGTCTCGGATCTGCCTCTGCATGGTCTCCAGGGATGCTAGAAGTGAATTGTTGATGGCGGATTGATCAATGAAGAATGGCGGGTGCTCATGATCATCAGGATGCTCTCCTCTGTCAGCCATGTCTGGGTTCTCTGAAAAAGCAAAAGAACCCATCTCAGGTGCCGTCAAATGCTCTGAGCTCTGTGATGCACTAAATTCTGAAATTCTTGGACTGATGGAAGGAGAATGGGAAGGGTGGTCGAGGGGGAACAGGGTAGATGTGAACTCAGGCTCGGAGAGTGGACTCTCCGAGGTCGTCCTAGATGAATGAGGAGGAGTGCTGGATAGCGGTGCCGAAAAGGTCGGCCTAAGAGACCTCCGTCCCATCATCTTGATTATTGGGAAGAGCAAGGTGAATGCAAAAGAAGAAGGAAGAAAGGAGAAGCAAAATTGCGCACAATTGTGTTGTGTTTTTGATCTTGACCTAAAATCGACTAGCAATCAAACACAAAACAGGGGGAGTTCACCAACTCAACACATGGAGCCGTGAAGGTTCGGCTTTTATCTTGTCAATTTTAGCTTGAATTCAGGAATTTATCTTATCACGAGTCCTTAGAGCGCTACGCCTAAAGGAGAGAGAGTACTGCCGGAAAAGTGTTCCCGTACTTGTCCTCCTCCTGTGTAACCTGTAGCTTGCGCTTTTTGAGATCCTTGTAATCCTTCCTGGATCCCTACTCAGCCAAAGAATAAGAGGGAGGAAGCCGATAGGCGAAACCGATACTTCGGACCTTGCTCGCAACGGAATCACTCGTGAGCGTGCAAGATCCTACTCGGACGCAGACGGTGAGACAGACACACCCGTGAAGGCGTGGCCTATGCTCGGTACTTCGGAAAAGGTCGGTGCTCATACAATAGTGAGTCACCAATGGCGATCAAGCCCTACTCGCCTACGTACGATAGTAGCACCAATACTTCGGAAATCCAGGCGATACACAAGGCAGCCACAAGCTGGGATTTTGGCTCTAATCCTTACGAAGCACTCTGCTCACTTGGAAGGAGACCTTCCCATGCAACCTGAATACAAGTGAGGGTGTTACTCTCCCCAATCAATGAGTCCAATTACCAATTTTATTTAGGTCAAAGTTTTCTTAGCAGTCCCTTTTTAAATTTTTTTGGTGTTATCGCTTCTTTTGAGTAGATTCAAACAAGCGCCTAACGTCTTTGTTTTTTCTTAATTCCTACTTTGTCTAAAAACAGAGGGAGAAAAGAGTCGGAAAAGTCAATGCAAGTCAGCACCAAGATGGAAATCTCACCTTTGTACCTAAATGATGGATGCAAAGATAGAGGACTTACAGTGAATCCCAGCTCTCTCCATGCGGAATGCAAAGCAGAAATTTATGAACCTAAACTACATGACGATATGCAGGCAGAAATCGTCCTAAGCAGGCAACTTCTAGCGTTAAGAACCACAAGTCAACCACCAATCTCCAATCCTAAGGTCCGGTCTAGGCTCACCCCTCCTCCTCTCGACACATCGAGTTCAGGAGAAGCGCTTGGCGGGATGAGCTCGCGGCGCGGCAGATCGAAGACTAGCGACTAACTATTTAATTAGACTAAGTCCAAATACGATCTATAGGAACATGCAAAGGTTGTTAAGGTGTTTGGACCTAATCTAATCGATCAAGCAAAGGCCTAAAATCTAAGGGCTCGATCCACAAGCGAAATGAAAATGAAAACAAAACCGGAAAATGACCGTCGGAAAAAAACGCGATGAAAACCGCGGTGAGCCCCCGGGTGAACAAACACCCAGAAATTAGGCCCGAAGTGTCTGAGAGTCCAAGTCCTGTATTATTACAAATTAATACGAATCTCTCTCTCACCAAATAAAATAAAAGCTAATCTAATCACTCTCTCAAGTCTCTCGCTCTCTCCTGACGGCTTGGCTTAAGAAAAGCATGCTCCGCCTCCCAAGGTTGCTCCGGATCCCCTACGCGATCTGCCTCGCTCCGCGGTCCCTCGCAAGAAGACAGAAGGAGATGGTCAGAAAAGCTCAACAATATCTATCAAAAATAGGAGAGATAAACAAGCAATGGTAGACAACTAATCACAGTCAATCAAAAATATGAACTACTCGCTGTTGCTCCCCGGCAACGGCACCATTTGATTTAGCCAAGATTCAAGGGGTCTAAATAGTGTCTCACACAAGGCGGAGACAGCAGTGTCGCTGCGGCGACCCGCAGTGAATCCTGGACTAAAATCAACAATTAACCCACACAATAGATATCAGGAAATGACAAGCAAATGGTGGAGCTAAAATTTATTTTTAACTCTACATAAATGGTGTATAGGTGCAAGTACGTAGAGAGTTCGAACTCAGGGATCAAGGCAGGGTAGATCCACAAGTGTGTGCGTGTGAATGTGAAGTGTTGTCTACACTATGCAAAGGTGAATATTTTTGTGGGTTTTAATTTTTAAATTTTTTTATTTAATTTTGAATTTTGTATTTTGATTTTTAATTTTCTGATTTTTATATTTTCTTTTTATATTTTATATATATGTATATTTTTATTTTCTTTTTCAATGTTGGAATATATAAGCTATATAATAAAAGAGGTGCTAGAATATTTATAAAATATGTAAAAATACTCTGATATTCAGAAATAAAATCTTTTTTGTCTTTTTATAATTTTTTACTGTTTTTGTGATTTTTGGGTATTTTCCAAATTTTTTGGTATTTTTAAAAAGCAAAATAAGGGAAACAGGGAATAAGCTACTGGCTGAAGGTAAAATAGGATTGAAAAATTTCAAACAACCACAAAATTTTTCCAAACTAATTTTAAAATAAAGAGAATAAAATAGGGAACTATAGAAGTTGAGTTTGCATTATTTGGAGTTTTCTATAATTTTCTAGATTTTTTTAGAAGTTTTTGGGTATTTTTGAATTTTTAAGGTTATTCTTTTGCAATTTTTAGTGATTTTTGGACTGACACTAAAATAGGCTAAAATAGACAGTAGGTAATTCTTTTTTGGAATTTTTCTAGGTATTTTAATATTTTTTCGGTATTTTCTAAGCTAGACAGTAGTAAAATGGCCTGTTTTTTATTTTTAATAAATATAAAAATGCGATAAAAATGAACAATAAAAATATAGCGTGCAAGTGCAAGATAACATGAGCTTAAATGCATTTTTTGGTAATTTTTGGGATTAATATGATGCATGAAATAAATAAGACAAACAAGCAAGAATCTGTGGCCTAGTAGGGGTATATCTGTAAATACACAAACATCCAAGGGCATATATGCAATTTTCCAATAAAAATTAACACTGAATATTTAACTTTGTGGACCAATTACAAATATCTAGACCTGGGAGGGTACGCCTGCCAAATGTCCACCAGGGCGCGTGACTTGCACATGCCTGGCAGGACTCAAATGTAATTTCAAAAACGCCCAAGGGCTTACATGCAATTATACCAAAAAAATTAACACTTATTATTAAATTCCTTGGACTGAAATGGAATACAAAATGGCCAAGGGGTTGCCCTGCAAAATGCCTGCACCGCACGTGAACAGGCCACGTGAGGTGACGTGGCCAAGGACCTAAAAGCAAATATAGAAAGTTCGAGGGTGAAAATATAAATTTTACAAAAGTTTTTAAACTACTAATGAAAGATTCTGGACTAAAAAAATTTACAAAAGTCACGAGGGTTTGAACGCAAAATACCCTCGCAAGGCAGATCCAACGGCGGATGGACGTTGATGACGTGTGGCGCGAATCCAACGATCGACGGCTAGGCACGATCCAGCGGCGTGGCCCAAGCCACTTATCCACATGGCAGCTTCTCCTTGCGGGATGACGGTTCGCTCGTGGACGACCTGGATTAGATGGATCTGGACGAATCTGACGGTGGAGGCTCTCGAAGATCCAACGACGGCTGCTAGCCTGGGCGATCGACCCTTGATCGGACGGCGGAGAGGCTAAGACGAAAAACAGGGAAGAACTCGCCGTGGAGCGAGTTTCCCCGACCTTGATCTCAACCCTCTGACCTTCGATGAAGCTTCAAAATGGCCGATGACGTTCCTGGGAGATTCCTGAGTCCACCGGCGGAGCCAAAATGGCTCGAGAGGCACTAGCGCTCCACGGCGAAGTTCGGGAAGAACGGCGGTCCAAGTACCTTGGGCTTGCCAAAATCGACCCTTCGTGGGGGTCTTTTGAGCTCCTGCAACTGCTAAAAAGGTCAATGGAGGCGAGGGCAAAATGCCTCGACCTCCAGGGGGTTCTCACAAGGGAGGATCAGTGATTTTGATGCTCGCCGGAGCATGCTCCGGCGAGGTGAGTCGATTGAGCAAATCTACTGAAGGAGGGCGATGATTTAGGTTCCTAAATGTAACTAAGGGTACAACTAATGAAACGAGGATGAAAATGGAATGGATGAACAACCTCAATGGCCGGAGCCAGAGGGAATGGGGGTACCTCGACAGGGGATCACCGGAGGTGGGTTGGAACGCCCCTGATGCACCTACAACTCTCCTGACGAGCGCGAGATGGAGATGACACCTCCGACTCACTCTGGAGCACGAAAGAGAGGAGGAAACTCAGATGAATGGGGTTCCAATTTTGAAAATGAAGTTGGGCGTCCCTTTTATTGATTTGACTGACGCGGCTCAAAGATCAAGACGCATCGCTCGCCACAGTGATCCAAAGTCCAAGGTAAACCTTGGGCGTGGATCACCATAGACCTAGGAACAACTCTCAAAGAGAGTGCGACACGAGAAGGGTAATGGTTTGACCTAGAGAAATGGGCGAAAAGACGACACAATGCACTTCTGACAAACCTCATGGGGCGGGTCAGAGAGTTGACCGAGGTCAACTCTCAAGCCCTCCTGGTTGGTCCACGTGGACCAACCAGGAAAAACCCTGAAAAAATGATTTATTAATTCATTTAAAAATAGAAAATGGTCGAATTAGATTTTGATTATAAAAAAAATATTTATTATTTTATGTAGTATTTTATTCTGATTTTTAATTATTTTTAGGAGGTATACTTTTATAAGTTTCTTTTTATTCCCTTTATAGGTATAATACTTATATATTTTATTCTTTTATTTTTATTTTGGTATTTTTAATTTATTTATTTTTATTTTGTATTTTATAAAATTATAAAATACTTTATACACACAAATATATTTTTGTTTTATTTTTTGGATGTATTTTGTATAATTATTAAATTATAAGTCTGTATTATGTAGGTATAAGTATAGGTGTAATACCTATGTATTTTATTTACAAGTATTTTTATTTTATGTTTCTTTTGGGTTTTTCTTCTGATTTTAATGTACAAAAATATTATAAATAATATTTACAAAATAATAAAAATATAAAATTGTAAAAATAGTGAATAAATAATAAATCAAATTTTTTAATCTGTACAAGTATACAATGTGGGTCCAAAACTCAACTTTCAAACCGTAGCTCCGCTAAATGCGAAACCACTGCCATTAAATAGCTTATTTTATTCTATATACAATTAAAGGTGAATTTGCTGCATTTGGAGTTTTCATTTGTGAGATACGGGTCTGGGAAGTTGGGATTATGGATTTTTATTCAGACCATAACTTTTTATCTGCACATTATTTTCGAGTGAAATTAATTTTGTATTTTTCTTGATTTAATTATCTATAACTTTCATGTACAAAGCTTCTTTATTCGAGGTATAAAAAGTGGAACCAAAAATAGGTCCCAAAATGAATAAAGAATGAATTAAACAGTATAGGTATTTGACACTTATCTCCCCCTACGTTATTCCTTGTCGACCTATTCATCAAGATGCCTAGGTCTCGGGGTTTCGGGTCATAAAATATTTACAATATTTTATTTTTTTCCTTTTCTTTTATTTATTCTATAATTTTGGCTCTAATTACAGTATTTTATACACTATTTACATGTACATGCATGAATGCTAATATGCTCTATTTAATGTTATTTACCGGCATTTGCTAGGGTTTTTGAGGTCAAAATGATAGAATAAAGATGATGAAATGTGGATTCATCAATCTGCGATTCCATGCTCCACCTCCGCCGCTCGCCGGAGCAGGGTCATTCCACCTCACCTTGATTCGATTCACCACCAAATAACTGTCGGGACCTTCCCCTTCCTCCCGCGAATATTTCTAACATTCTTGCAAGTCCTGAAGAGGGCTACTAAGCCCTATTGAAGTGAAGAATAGGAGCCCCAGGTCCGAGGCTCCGTCTGAGCTCTTGGCTGCTTCTCCGGCAATGTTGTGGGGCTCAATAGACACGGAGGACTTCTAGGAAGGAAGAGAGATGCTTAGCAGCGACGTAGAAGGCCAGAGGAGCTCGTACTTTCGAATAAAAACTCACCCCAGGTGAGTTCTTGTTCAGTTCTTCCAGGCACCTCTGTTGCCGTTGGATGAAGATGAAGCATCCAGATGCTACAGATGTCATTGGATGCACGCCTTCTTGACCGTCAGATCGTGCCACACGATCTAATCTCATCCCTCCAATGTGAATCGTCATCGGGCCACCAACGAGCGACACGTGGCAAGTGAAGGTGCCAGAACCATACGATCCGCGCCTAAGTAGGGGTAAATTGCATATTCTGCCCCACCATTTTTGTATTTTATTATTAGTCCTGTAAATAAAAGTTAACGTTATAAATAATTTGGTCATTTTGCATTGGACCCCCCAAACTTTCTTTATTTATATTTGGGTCCAATCCACGTCACCTCACGTGTCGTGCCACATGAGGTGGAGAAATTGTAGGGATGCCCCTATTAGTTTTTGTAATTATTATTTAGTCCAATAGAATTTAAAGCATGTTTTATATATTTGTGAAAATTGCTGGAAGACCCCTGAACTTTCTAGTATTTTTATTTAGGTCCCTCACAGCGTGCATCACGTGTAGTCCCACGTGATGGGGAAATTGCGTTTATAGTCCTGGCAATTTTGCATTTATTTAAAAATTCATTAAAATTTTATTCACGTCGTATATTTTTGGAAATTTGCACAGAACACCCTAGACTTTATTTTAATTGCAAAAATGCCTCTACCAGGACATGTATTTTTTATGTTTTTATCTATTTATTAAAATACCCATTAAGCTCCTAAAAATATGAAAAATAGGGATAAATATTTCATGCCATAAACTTTCGCGTCCATATTTTTATTTGGCAATTTTTGTGTTTTATCTATTTATTAAAATGAAAAGGAACCTAAATAATATCTGTCTAATTTATAAAATACCAAAAAAAATTAAAAACATTTTGAAAAATTCCAAAATATATATAGTATATTTTAGTATTTATTGAGTCCAGAAAAATAAAAAATCCCTAAAAATAGAAAATAAAATGATAAAAATCAATATGCTCTAAAATCCAACAAAAATATAAAAATTTTACAAAATATCAAAAAATGTTTTTCTGTTGTATAATTATCTATATATTATTATTTATATTTAAATTTATTTTGGGTAATTTTGGGGTTTATTTGCTATTTTTAAAATCTAAACCAATTTCAGGTATTTAATTAATCTCTTATTAGGGATAATTTTGACTTTAAAAATACGTAAAAATTAGCAAAAATTCCAGAAAAATAACAAAAAATAGAAAATATAAAAATCACAAAAATAGTTTATTTACTCTATTTTGACTATTTTTACATATTTATGTATTTATAGTATCTATATATATATATATCTTATAACATATTTATACATATACATATATATTATATTTAAATCAAAAAGAAATATAAAAAAATGAAAAATATAAAAAGAAAATACAAAATTATATAACCAAAAATAAAATATAAAAAATACAAAATTAAAAAACTCATTGATGAATCTCGTATTCATCATGCTAAAATTAGTCATTTAAGCTTTGTTCCCCATCATTCACTTGCAACTAATCATTAATAGAGCATTATTAGCATTCATACATGTGTTAATAATATTTACATTTCATCATGCATAAATTGCATAAAAAATCCTAAGTGTAAATTAGCCCAAAAAGCCGCTAACTTCTCCTATTTTTAGTTAATTCATCCTAACTCCGATTGACCCCAAACCACCTCCATTGTGTAGATATTACTAACCTGAATAAATAAAAAATACAAAACAATTACTAACCCCAATAAGTGTCAAATAATCCCAAAGTCTAATTTCACATCTGACAGACTAAAATGAGCTTATCTCTCACATATAGTATCTGATTTTGGTCTACTCACCTTTAAAGTACTCCATTTTCAAATACCCACAAAACAAGACCAATTTCATAAAATTCGAAGCTCATATGTGAAAGTTGGATTTTGGGCCTCTTTTGCGCATTTTAACTTTTTGCTATTTTTGACCTGAGTTTTTATATTCATAATTAACCCTTTTAATTTTATTTATTCTTCGTTATTGTTCTTTGATGAAAGTTTTATTAAGCGACACAAAAATCCAAATCCAGGTCAAAACTGAAATCAAGGAAACTAACCGAGTCCAAGCGTCCGTTGTAAGTCTGTACAAAAGTTGTTTGTTTCTTACTTCTATTTTATTTTCCTATTTTCTTATTTATTAAAAATCCAAAAAATAGATTAGTGTGAAATTAATTTTTTTGTATTTTATCATATTTTTTATAATTTTTATCCTCTCTAAAACCACCAAAAAATACAAAACCCTAAAAATCAGGTATTCTATACACATGGAGTACCACCAAAAATACCACTTCGCACAGGTGACCTCTTTTGCTCCTGGGTCCTTCATGAAAGTTGTAGATCTCATCGAGATGAACAATTTTGTGAAGGAAATTTTTCGATCCGAGGTCTCCTTCTATTTATTTTCTAAATTTCTTCATCTTTTAATTTTGAATTTTTTTGGGGTGCCACGTGGTAGCCCCTAGGCGTGCCATGTGGCACCCCACCTGCTGCTCCCTCTCTCTCCTGGCGCATGTGCCACGCATGTGCTGCCTTCTCCTCCTGCGCGCACGTGTGTGGCACGTGACCTGCCCCCTCCCCTTCATCTGTTCATCTTCTCCTCCTGTAACGCCCATCGCCGCCCCCTCTCCTTCCTCAGCCACCCGTTACACCCACGCCTTCCAGCTGTTACCCCATCTCCCCCTTCGCCGCAGCCGTTGCTCGCCACCATCACTCCTCCTCCCTCCATTGGCCATCACTCCTCCCCATTAGCCGTTACCCATCTCACCACCTATAAAGCCCCCCTCCCTCTGGCCTCGTCTCGCATCCGCCATCATACCGAGCTCGACGACAGGGCTGGTGACAGCAGCCCTCCTCGCCACCTCCGAACCCGTCAGCGCGATCCAAGGCCGTTCCTCGACCTTGCAGCTGCTAACCTCGTTTGCAGTTCAGCTCGCTCCTTCACCAAGGAGCTCGAGCGATAACCCGGAGAAGGCCCCTGTCGCTCCTCCCTCTGGCGACTACCATACGCAACCACCTTCTTCCCTTGCCTTCCAGGCATCCTTAGTCTCTTCATTTCACCTTTAATCTTCTTCCTTGCAGGTCCATCGTCAACACTTCACTCGCAGCCTCGCCGCCCCCTGCGCGCAAGTCTCCGTCGCCCCCTCGCCCCTCGCGCTCCGCCCCGCGCCTCGGCGTCCCTTCGCCCACCGTCTCCTAGGCGCGCGACAGCCGCCGCCCCTCGTGCCGTGTGTCGGCCGAGGAGCAGCCCCACCGCCCGAGCCTCGCCCTTGCCTCCGCCTTACTGCTCCGCCATCGTCAGCCTCCCCGCGCCGCCCCTCGCGCCATGTGTCGGCCGAGAAGCAGCCTCGCCCCCGAGCCTCTGCCCCGAGCCACCGCCACCTAGGCTCGAGAGCTCCGAGCCTGAGGCTCTCCATCAGAGCCTTAGGTTCGGCTCCGAGCCTGTGCCTTGGCGCCCGAGCCATTGGTTTGGCGCCTGAGCCTTTGGTTCAGCGTCGGAACCTGAGGTCAGCCACCCGAGCCTCAGTCCCACCGCCCAAGCCTCCTAGCGCACGTGCGTAGTGGAAAATTTGCAGAAAGGCCCCTGACATTTTCAGAATTTGCAAATATACCCCCCTCGTAAGGGGTAAATTGCAGAGGGCCCCTCCAACTTTTAAAAATTGCAGATAAGTCCTTCCAGGGACCATTTTGAAGGAAAACTTTATTTTAATTATATTTTAGTCCCTAAAATTTCATTTTAGCATATCTTTTTCATACGAACTCCGTTTTGAGCATATAATATGTCATTTTGAAGCTATTTACATGCTCTATCACTTGGCATAATTTGTGGATAGATTCGAGGTTGTTTATTGATAATTATTATTGAGGATCATCATTGACTTTTGCAAGCTAAATTTGGCATACTTGTGCTTGAGAAATTAATGATAAATCTTCTGCAGGAGTTCGGTTGAGGATTTCAATTTTATTAACCCCTTGTGATCAATGCTAATTATTCCCAATACTCTAATCTCTACAGGGGTTAAATCGAGGATCAATTTATTTAACTCTCTACTTGTCTAATCGATGATTAAGTTTGAGGAGCATATTACATGGAATTTTTGATAGGATTATTCATTGATTAAATCTATTTTCCTGTAACTTGGAGTTGATAAATTTTCTAGGCATTAATATCTTTTGATTTGTTATTATCTCTTGAGAATTAATTACTAAATTTCATTGAGGATTGAATTGTATACTTCACAGATCCCGGGCATAATCATCTCTGCTTATTTTCTTTGCATAGCATCTTCATCATTACATTGTATATTTTCTCAACACATCAATTAATAAACATTAATTAATTATTTAATTTGATTTAAGACCACGTAACTAAGAATCATTGTTCCCTGTGTTCGACCTTGGTAGACTTGCTAAGTAAATTATTCCACAACATTCACAGATTGTGGTTTTTGCTGAACCGAATTTGCCTCTTATACTACGACAATTTCACATTATTGTAGAGGCAAATTCGACGTTCATCAAATGGCACCGTTGCCGGGGAATGACGAATTTTTAGGGTTTTAAATCATTTTTTTATAATTGATTTTTGTGAAATTAATTTTTGTGCCATTTTTCCACATTTTATTCTGCATTTCTCTCTTACTTCAGATACTAACCGCTATTTCTCTCTTTGCAGACTACTAGGAAGCAGAATTTTGAGATATTCATCAAGGATATGCAAGGGAGATTGAAATTTGATTTTTGTGAGAGAGAGCTTAGACTAGTTTTAATTTTTTACAGTATTCTCAGGGTCCCTCTCTTTGAACCCTTGTAATAGTACAGACTGAACTTTTCTGTGGTGTGTCAGGTCTGTTTCAACCCCTTCTGTGTGGTTGGGACCCGACTTGAGTGGCGTAGGACTTAGTCACATATACGCTTGCTTATCTACAATTTATTGTGCTCGTAACTCTTAGGCTACACATTCACTAACTATACGTACTATAGATCGTTCAACATTAGCCAAATTTTTAAATCAATTCTTCCCTCTAATAGAACTATCTACTTAGGGCATTTTTTTCATATCATTTAGTGTAATTTTTAAATTCCTTATCTTGCATCCTGCATGAACAATGCGAGGATCCACTGTAAGTCCTTCTCTTAAGCATGTATCATTGATTTACGTTTGCATTGGCTTTTCCGATTCTCATTTCTCAAAGTTTTACAACTTAGGATTAAAAGGAATTGGGACTGCTCGTTAGGCGTGAATTTATGTGCTCACATAAACTTCAGTGATAACCTCAATCTAAAATTGGGACTGTTAATCAAGGTGACTGTAAATAAAATTAACATAAAATTAATCTGTGTTTGGTGGAGAGGAACCCACTCATTGTTTGTAAGGACCAGAACACACACTTAGGAAAGAGCCCAAAACCGAAGTGCTTCATTCAGACTACTGATTTTAAAAATAATTAGATACTTTTCAGTGAGGGTCTCAGGTAGCCGTTTACGGTCTGACTTCCCTTAGCAGAGTAGATGGTTTAGAGGACACCGCGGAAGGCTCCATCCTCAAGTAACACAGGTAGCCGTTTAAACGGTCTGTACTTACACCTATACTGGCTGAAAGTAGGTGCAACTAGTTGTATGAACTCGGGACAGTCTTTGTGAAATATTTCGGTACCTAACAGCTCCACTTAATTTTCAAGATTGTTTTGTCATTAAAATTAAAATTGAAAAGATAAGCGGTCGAACCCTAACGTGCCTTCACCAGTGTTGAGTGGGTAAATCAACGTGTTTGTTTTGTGTTTTGATTTGTGTGCAATTGCAAGCAAATCGCGGTTCGTTGATCATTCCTTCCCTCTTAAGAAGATGTCGGCACAGTGGTCTTCTTTTCCGATCTCCACGACCTTGTCCCGATATTCTTCTTCTCATACTCCTCAAGAGAACCTGAGTTTAAAATTAAATTCTCTTCAGCCATCATTCTCTTCCCGCCCATACATCCCACCCTATGACCACACTTCTTCTTGGAATAGCCCTCTCTCACATTTTGACAATCTTATGGACATAAGAGAGAGACCAGAATCAAGGATGAACAATAGAGTGACCGATATTGATAGTAGAACACGATTTCCGGTTACTATGATCTCACAACCTCTTGAACCATCCCCTACTCAAGATGACTATCCTCTTGAGTACAATCAATTTTCCTTCGACAATCCACAAGAAAATCAAAGTCAAGGAAATATAACTCATGACCAGAGCATAATGTTTATGAACAATCAATACTCTACTCGAGGTTACATGCCAGAATCACAACACATGGAGAATGATTATTCAATCACTAGTCATGAGATGTTTGAGGATGAGATTGCTCGGATTAATCATAGAGCAGACACTTTAACTAAGAGAATATATGATCTCATCCAGTCTATGCAAAATTCAGAAGAAGTGAGGCCACCCTAATGCGAACCACTGGATCATTACAATCAGGCATAACCACCGCTGACCTCTGACCCCCCGACTGACCATATCATAGAAAATATCAAAAAAATGAAAAAAATGAAAATTCAAAAAAAATGGACAATTCTGAAATGGAAGCATTTTGTAAGAGGCTGATCTTAGAGCTTCCATTGATCAAAGCCATAGAATATGTGCCCGATCTTAAGAGATTTGTGAAGAGTCGACTAAACCCCAAAAAGACAGGCAAGAAACGATCCAGGACTGAATATCATGTCATATCTATGGCTAGTTCTTTGGTGATGAATCATAAAATCAAAAGCCGCAAAGTCAAGCGGTTGACTCGGATCACATGTGAAATTAAGGATTCAACACTCACTCATGTTCGGGTAGACGACGAATCCACATTAAACATCCTCCCCGAGTCCATCTTTGACCAACTCAAACTCGGACAACTCAAAAAGACTAGGGTGATCGTTTAATTAGTCGATCGATCTACCAAAAGACCGCGGGGGATCGTTTATGTCATCGTAAATTTCCGGGGTAAAGAACATAAAATGGATTTTATTTGTCCTTGATATTGACCACCCTGGAAGGATTTCTGAGTCTCCTATCATTTTAGAAAAGCCGTTTTTAGCCTCCGTTAAGGTGATTGTCGATTGTGAGACTCAGGAAATCAAGTTCCCGAACTCGGACCACAATGAACAAACCCTCAATGACACGACCTGCTCTGAGGAAAACCAACTTGAAACCGACAGTTATGATCAGGAGAAAAATATTTCACATTATCAGACATCTCCGCATGACAAACTGATACAAACCCTAAGAGAGCCACCTAAAAGACTGACTATTGGACAAACTCCGGATTCTCACCACCCTATCACTGCTCCTAGGAAAAATCAAGATTTTGGAGCTTATGAAGAATTGGATCATATTATTGAAGATCACCACGATTATTTGAGTGGTCCAATCTTTGAGTCGGTAGTAATTCATGAGATACTTGAACCATATAAGGAACTGACTCTGGAAACATCCGATGTCACCAAAATTCACGATCATCGAAAGTGACATCAACACCCCCAGCCATAAACCACAAAATCATCAGGAACAATCTCCCTCGACCGAAGCAGCGCATGGCCCTTCAAGAATTGGTCGACTTTTACGGGGATTTATCTGATGAGGAACTCACGAATGTCACATCAGTTACTCAAGACAGGGAGTTAAAGATTGTCCAACTTCCTCCCAATACTTCCCAAGGAAACAAACTGACCAAGAAAGTCGCCTTTGACCTTAGACATCATGTGATTTCTGAAGAGTCCTTGTCCGGTCCTGATGTGGTTCATCAGATAAGTGCAATAGGTACAGCTCTGATCCATGGGCACTTACCTCTGATCGACAAAAGTTGGAGATCCTCTGTAGACGACTACTATTCTCCTGAGGACGACTCCGACGATGGCTGTACTTCTTCACCGGCCCCCTCTTCATCGCACTCCACATCTCCATACTATCTCCCTCCACACTTCCGCAAGAAGATCCATCGCAAACCTCCTTGATCTTGTACATCCGCAAATATACCCGATTCCCCATCTGTAATTATCCGATTATATTTAGGCTGACCTGAGCCTAAGTATAGGGGGACCGCTACCTTTGTTTATACATCACTTCTCTTCTTTTGTTTTTATCCCATCTATACTTAGTACGAGCTATGTCTACATTTCACTTTGTGCCATGAGGACATAGCACAAGCTAAGTATAGGGGGGGTGTTTGTATATATTTTATCTACTTTATCCATAGCTCGTACTTTAATCATTTTTATCTAACATCGGGGATGGGTACAAGTAGTGTGTATAATACCTATTTTTCCAAAAAACAAAAAAAACCTTTAAAAAACAAAAAAAACAAAAAAAACTTTTAGCATAAAAAAGTAGAAAAAAAAGAAAATCATCACTCATGTTCTTGCATTTCATCAAGCATTTCATGCATTCCTTGGTTGATATATTCCTGACACATTCGCCATCACTCAAGGCTTGAGGATTTTTGAGGACACTTGATTTCTGAGATCTTGAGATTCTGAGCTAACCTGTCTTAGTCATTAGGGTTTTTGAACTTAATAATCCACACTTCCCTAGTTTGAAAGATTTAAGCGATATATTGCAGTCTTCATCTCTACCTTGAAAAAAGAATATGATCAACACAATCACTCCCACAACTGCATGATTGATGAGATGAGTTGAGATATCACTTGAGGAACTAGGACTGGAGATATGAGTTTAGACCTGATCTGAAGAGGATTTTTGAGGACACTTGATTTCTGAGATCTTGAGATTCTGAGCTAACCTGTCTTAGTCATTAGGGTTTTTGAACTTAATAATCCACACTTCCCTAGTTTGAAAGATTTAAGCGATATATTGCAGTCTTCATCTCTACCTTGAAAAAAGAATATGATCAACACAATCACTCCCACAACTGCATGATTGATGAGATGAGTTGAGATATCACTTGAGGAACTAGGACTGGAGATATGAGTTTAGACCTGATCTGATGATATTCGAGGATGGGATAAAGTTAATGAAGGCTGTAGAAAACCTGAGTGTCAGCAATACCCTAGCCAGTATGTGAACAAGATTCATATGCTATCTCTTTGATAAATGACCTAAGTGCCAGGGTGTGATGAAACTTAATAAAATTGTTGATCAGTGTGCGCCAACTTTTGGTAAAAGCAGTGGAGCTAGCCAACAAAAGAAAAGAAAAAGAAATGTTAAAGAAAAGCTCTATCATTCAAAGTCAAATTCTAAATGAGCTTCCACCAATAGCAAGCGCTCCCAAACATTTTCAAAGTGTCCACTTGGACCAAGCGCTAATTAGGACCAAGGAGTCGGGCTGACACCATAAAAAGGGCTCTGCATCGTAAGCGATACAAGTCTAGGTGTCGAAGGTATCTTAGATACTCAAAAGAGACACACTCCAGTGTACTCCCAGAAAAACAAGTGCAGACGACTCCAAATTCTCTTGACGGGCACATTGATTAACAAAATAAAAATACACTTGTGTTGAGTAATAAGGCACTCGAGAGGCACCTTGTTCCAAGGTAAGGGAGAGAAAATCAGACACAATCCTAAGCCCTCCATCATCTGGCCGTCCATCCACACTTTCAAGTCTGACAAACTAATGAGACGTTGACTGAAGCAAGAATAGACTTATTCCCTAGTGTTGAGGATTAGGTCTAGAGAAGAATCTCTTGGATTGGAACTTTAGGTGATACCTAGACTTGACTCTCATGAATGCAGTACACTAAAAATCATATCCTTATATTTTATGTACAAACAGAGAGTCTGAAAATTAGAGAGGTTGGATTCCTTTTGCTTAAAGCTTGGTTGAGCCCAGAATTTTAGGATCACTCAAATTAAGGGTTTCCTATGAATTGAGCCTTAAAAATTCACAAGCACAGCCAGAGATGTATTCAACTAAGTCATTCATTCATTCAAGCTCGGGGACGAGCATGGTCTAAGTATAGGGGTATGATGAATCTCGTATTCATCATGCTAAAATTAGTCATTTAGGCTTTGTTCTCCATCATTCACTTGCAACTAATCATTAATAGAGCATTATTAGCATTCATACATGTGTTAATAATATTTACATTTCATCATGCATAAATTGCATTAAAAATCCTAAGTGTAAATTAGCCCAAAAAGCCGTTAACTTCTCCTATTTATAGTTAATTCATCCTAACTCCGATTGACCCCAAACGACCTCCATTGTGTAGATATTACTAACCTGAATAAATAAAAAAGGAAAAAAATTACTAACCCCAATAAGTGTCAAATAATCCCAAAGTCTAATTTCACATCTGACAGACTAAAATGAGCATATCTCCCACATACAGTATCCGATTTTGGTCTACTCACTTTTAAAGTACTCCATTTTTAAATACCTTCAAAACAAGACCAATTTTGTAAAATTTGGAACTCATATGTGAAAGTTGGGTTTTGGGTCTCTTTTACGCATTTTAACTTTTTGCTATTTTTGACCTGAGTTTTTATATTCATAATTAACCCGTTTAATTTTATTTCTTTTCATTATTGTTCTTTGATGAAAGTTTTATTATGCGAGGCAAAAATTCAAATCCAGATCAAAACTGAAATCAAAGAAACTGACCGAGTCCAAGCATCCGTTGTAAGTCTGTACAAAAGTTGTTTGTTTCTTACTTCTATTTTATTTTCCTATTTTCTTATTTATTAAAAATCCAAAAAAATTAGATTAGTGTGTAATTAATTTTCTTGTATTTTATCGTATTTTTTCTATAATTTTTATCCTCTCTAAAACCATCAAAAAATACAAAACCCCAAAAATCAGGTATTCTATACACATGGAGTACCACCAAAACTACCACTTCGCACAGGTGACCTCTTTTGCTCTCGAGTCCTTCATAAAAGTTGTAGATCTCGTCGAGACGAACAACTTTCGTGAAGGAAATTTTTTGATCCAAGGTTTCCTACTATTTATTTTCTAATTTTTTTTCATCTTTTAATTTTGAAATTTTTTTGGGGTGCCACGTGGCAGCCCCTGGGCGTGCCACGTGGCTCCCCACCTGCTGCTCCCTCTCTCTCCTGGCGCACGTGCCGCCTTCTCCTCCCGCGCGCACGTGCGCGGCATGTGACCTGCCCCCTCCCCTTCCTCCGTTCATTTTCTCCTCCTGTAACGCCCATTGCCGCCCCCTCTCCTTCCTCAGCCACCCGTTACGCCCACGCCTTCCAGCCGTTATCCCATCTCCCCCTTCGCCACGGCCATTGCTCGCCACCATCACTCCTCCTCCCTCCATCGGCCATCACTCCTCCCCATTAGTCGTTACCCATCTTTCCACCTATAAAGCCCCCCTCCCTCCTGCCTTGTCTCGCATCCGCCATCATACCGAGCTCGACGACAGGGCTGGTGACAGTAGCCCTCCTCGCCACCTTCGAACCCGTCGGCGCAATCCAAGGTTGTTCCTCGACCTTGCAGCTGCTAACCCCGTTTGTAGTTCATCTCGCTCCTTCACCATGGAGCTCGAGCGATAACCCAGAGAAGGCCCCCACCGCTCCTCCCTCTGGTGACTACGATACGCAACCACCTTCTTCCCTTGCCTTCCAGGCAACCTTAGTCTTTTCATTTCACCTTTAATCTTCTTCCTTGCAGGTCCATCACCGACACTTCACTCGCAGCCTCACCGCCCCCTGCACGCAAGGCTCCGCCGCCCCCTCTCTCCTCGCGCTCTGCCCTGCGCCTCGACGTCCCTTCACCCACCACCTCATGGGCCCGCGACAGCCGCCACCCCTCGCGCCATGTGTCGGCCGAGGAGCAGCCCCACCGCTCGAACCTCGCCTGCGCCTCCGCCTTACTGCACCGCCATCGTCAGCCTCCCCGCGCCGCCCCTCGCGTCGTGTGTCGGCCGAGGAGCAGCCTCGCCCCCGAGCCTCGCCCCTGAGCCACCGCCACCTAGGCTCGAGAGCTCCGAGCCTGAGGCTCTCCATCCGAGCCTTAGATTCGGCTCCGAGCCTGTGCCTTGGTGCCCGAGCCATTGGTTTGGCGCCCGAGCCTTTGGTTCGGCGCCCGAACCTGAGGTCAGCCACCCGAGCCTCAGCCCCACCGCCCGAGCCTCCTAGCGGACGTGCGTAGTGGAAAAATTACAGAAAGGCCCCTGACATTTTCAGAATTTGCAAATATACCCCCGTCATGGGTAAATTGCAGAGGCGCCCCTTCAGCTTTTAAAAATTGCAGATAAGTCCTTCCAGGGACCATTTTGAAGGAAAAACTTTTTTAATTACATTTTAGTCCCTGAAATTTCATTTTAACATATCTTTTTCATACGAACTCCATTTTGAGCATATAATATGTCATTTTGAAGCTATTTCAATGCTCTATCACTTGGCATAATTTGTGGACAGATTCGAGGCTGTTTATTAATAATTATTATTGATGATCATCATTGACTTTTGCAGGCTAAATTTGACATACTTGTGCTTGAGAAATTAATGATAAATCTTCTGCAGGAGTTCGGTTGAGGACTTCAATTTTATTAACCCCTTGTGATCAATGCTGATTATTCCCAATACTCTAATCTTTACAGGGGTTAAATCGAGGATCAATTTATTTAACTCTCTACTTGTCTGATCGATGATTAGCTTTGAGGAGCATATTACATGGAATTTTTGATAGGATTATTCATTGATTAAATCTATTTTCCTGTAACTTGGAGTTGATAAATTTTTTGGGCATTAATATCTTTTGATCTGTGATTATCTCTTGAGAATTAATTACTAAATTTCATTGAGGATTGAATTGTACACTTCACAGATCCTGGGCTTAATCATCTCTGCTTATTTTCTTTGCATAGCATCTTCATCATTACATTGTATATTTTCTCAGCACATCAATCCTTGATACCTATACACTTTTGTTGTAGAGTTATAATAAATTTTAACTCCACATTTTTGATATTTTAATTGTTTATTCTTAATGTGGGTTAATTATTGATTAATCGAGGATTTCATCTGAGGTCAAATCAGCGACTGTCTATCCGCCTTGTGGATTGACACACCTTCCGATCGATTTTACCTTGTTATAATGGCCTCCGTATTAAAAGAAAAGGTTACTTTTTCGATGCATTTCATGATAAGAATCTTTTCTCTCCAACTCCTTGTATCTTTGACCCGGTGGATTTTGTTCATCACCTGACTCTTAGCCACGATAAGCTCTCACTTAGAGTTGTCAACTATGTCTTGATTGGATACACTCGAACCCAGAAAGGGTACCGATGCTTTGATCCAATCATGCAAAAGTAGTATTTCAATGCAGACATCAATGTCCTTGAGTTGACTATGTATCTATCTCATGCATGTGGAAGAATGACTTCATTTAATTCTGGTGAGGAGGTTTACATTCCACCTCCTCCTTTGCCTCCATTCCTTGCCACACCTCCTCCTCCTCCACATGTGGCTCAGACTTTGCCACGTTACTATATACGCAGACTAACTACGTTACCTCATGCTCATGTGCCTTCCCCATCATTCAACACACTCAAGGTAAATTCTAAGTACTTGATTTCTACTACTGGCACTGTTAATTTGTCTGAATAGTAGACTTTACAAGTGGAGTTTGTAGAGTCTCAAGAGAGTACTATACATGAGACATATCATCCAGAAGATCTTAATCAATACAATGCTCTTCTGAAGAAGAGGCATACTTGTTTAATGTGTCCTCTTGCATACCATGTAAACTACGATGTCTATTAGATTATTTGAGGAAGTTTGTGGTAGGACTGTTTGTTGGTGTGATCCCATGCACATATCGAGAGTCAATGAGAGACGGTTAATGGAATATTGCTATGGAGGAGGAAATGATCGTACTCCAATCACGTGGCACAAGAAGCTTGGATATTTCCCCTGTATGGGCATCTGTGCTTGGATGCAAAGGGGTATTTACAGTGAAGTAGAGAGCATATGGCAGTATTGATAGCTATAAGGATAGGTTTGTGGCATGTGGGTTCACTCAGATATATGAGATATACTATCCCCTCCCATTCTACTCTCTGGATCATCCTCTCTGTTACAGTGGTACGAGACCGATCACTTTCCCAACTTGATGTCAAGAATGCTTTCTTGTATGGTAACCTATAAGAGGATGTCTATATATAGCATGCATGCGAGTTTGCTAGTGTGGTTTTTAAAAAAACTATTCATACTTTATAAGGCTATTTTTGGCTTTAAGTAGAGTTCTAAAACATGGTTCCAAAAATCTCTCAGACTTAATAGAGTGGCAAGGTTCAAGAGATAGACTACAGAGTACTCGCTTTTTGTACGCATGATATAAAGAGGCATTGTTGTCATTCTATTTTATATTGATGGCATCATTGTTGCAAGAGATGACTTATAGGGTATCAACGATGCTAAGAAATTCCTTGGATAACAAAGCACCTTGGCGAACTACGATACTTCCTTAGGCTTGAGTTTGCCAGGAATCGGAGAGGTCTAGTGATGATTCAGAAAGTATGTTATAGAGCTTCTTCAATAGATAGGGATGGCAGATTGTGGACATGCCACTACTCCCGTGGATCCCAGCATAAAGCTCTATGATAATGATATATATGAGGTGGACAAGAGCAGATACATGATACTTGTTGGGAAGCTTCTCTACGTGACTTCTACCATGCCAAATATTTCCTTGCAGTCAGCAAAGTCAAACTTATGGAGAAGCCACAACAGCCTCAACCGGATGCAATCTACATGATCCCAAGTATCTTAAGTCTTCTTTAGGTACATGTTGCTAATTAGCAAAGGGACCTCTCTTGCGATTACAGCATGTGCAAATGCTGATTATCTAGGATGCCCTAAAGACAGAAATTCAATCTATGCTTTTGTTGTCTTCATAAGGAGTTCCTTGATCTCTTGGAAAAAAAGAAGCAGAATGTGATTGCTAGATCTAGTGATGAATACAAAGGTATTGCGCATGCAAGCACTAAGATGATGTGGGCCGGATTAGTTCTAACAGACCTAACTATTGACACACCTTTTCTCATGCAGTTACTTTGCGATAATCACACTACTCTATTCATTGCCAATGATCCAGCTTTCCATGAGAGAGGATCAAACACATCGAGATAGATTGCCATTATACATGAGACATAATATAGAACGACTTCATCTCTACTTCATACATCAACTTAGGGGGAACAAACAACAAATGTTTTCATCAATGTCCTAACAAGGGCCCATTCCATAAATATTGTTCCAAGCTCAGCATGATTGACGTCTATATTCCATCTTGGGGGGAGGAGTTATAAGAGTTATTTATATTTATTCATTTATTTATGTATTTCGTACATAATTTTTCCCTTTAGGTTTTCTTCTCTCTATATAAGAACCATATGACCTCATGAATAAACAATTCTTTTTTTCCTTCCATGTAACTTCTTCCATTCATAATATTTAACATGAACATACCTAACTGAATGTATCAAAATAAAATTATTGCAATTAACTATCCGATACATGATAAACATTACCTTATTTTCCCACAATAAATAAAATCTTTTCTCTCTCTCTCAAACACATGTTTTCATAAGCTTCACAATCCTTTCATATCAATGTTAAAGCCCTCAAGGTGAAAGTTCCCTCTTTGTTACATTTCAAAAATTTTATCATGAGGCCTTGTTTAGATTTTTTTTGTAATTTAGCTTAGCCTAAAGGTGAAGGTTAATATCCTTGATTAAAAACAAAAGATATTTCTATACCGATGTTCTTCCATGTTTTTTAAATAACAATTATGCTTTTAATTATATGTAATTACACTCGTGTATACTTATATTCTCACAATTTTTACAATAGTACATCTCGTTATTACTGTTATTCCCCCGCATTATTCTAGTGCACGACCTATATTGAAAAGTTTATAAGAATATAATATTAATATGTAAAAAAACATATGTAATAAAATAAGGGCATAAATTTTATTCACAATAGTTGCACCGGTTAATTATTGTCGTTACATCTCTTAATTGAATAGGTAGATAATCGCCATTCCTCCTCCGTTTCCACCCCCTCCGGCCACTCTCCGATGTTCTCCTCTCTCCGTCCAAGGAAACCAACTCTCCCCAACCCCTTCCTCTCGTTCTCTACGCTCCCTTCGTACCACCACTACCTCGTCCTCCTCCGGTCCCTCACCTCCTCCCGCTCCCTCCGCCCCTCCACGCAGCTCCACGGCCGCCTCATCCTCTCCGGCCTCGCCTCTCGCACCCCCATCTCCACCAAGCTCGTCGCCCTCTACGCCGCCTGCGGCCACCTTCTCCATGCCCGTTACCTGTTCGATGAAATTCCCAACAGAAGAAACCTCTTCCTCTGGAACATCCTCATCCGCGGCTACGCCTGGAATGGCCCCCAGGACGCCGCGCTGGAGCTCTACCATCGTATGCTGGATGAGGGTATCGCCCCCGACAACTTCACGTTCCCCTTCGTGCTCAAGGCGTGCGCCGCGACGTCGGCAATTGCCGTGGGGAGGGACGTCCACGACCGCGTGAGGACCACTGGGTGCCAGCACGACGTCTTTGTGGGTGCCGGCTTGATCGACATGTACGCTAAGTGTGGCTGCATCGACGAGGCGAGGACGGTGTTCGACGGGCTCCCGCACCGAGATGTCGTCGTCTGGAATTCGATGATTGCTGCGTACGCGCAGAATTCCTGCCCAAGGGAGGCGTTGGGACTGTTCAAGATGATGGTGGCTGCCGGTTACTCGCCTACGGTCGCATCGCTTGTGACCATCGTGTCTGCGTCTGCCGATGCGGCAGCTTTGCCCGAGGGGCGAGAGGTTCATGGATTCTGCGTGAGATCGTTGTTCGATCGCGAGGACACCATTAAAACAGCCCTGCTGGATATGTACGCCAAGAGCGGGTGGGTGGACGTTGCCCGGAGGCTGTTCGAGCAGCTGAGAGTGAGGCGGCTCGTGTCGTGGAACGCGATGATCAACGGCTATGCTATGCACGGCCACGCTGTCGAAGCTCTCCGGCAGTTCGATAGTTTGAATGCTGAAGGACTGGTGTCGCCTGATAACATAACGTTCGTCGGAGTTCTGTCGGCGTGTAGCCGTGGTGGTCTGCTGGAGGAAGGTAGGAAGCACTTCCAGTCGCTGGCGAAAGACTTCTCGATCGAGCCGACGATACTGTTGGGGATATATGGATAATGCGGAACAATCAACAACCAAGGATCTGTATCCCCTAAAACCGTCCTGCAGCAAAGATGGCACACACTAGATATGTTCCCCACACGGGAACTCAAATACAACAATGACAAGCAACCACAAGCAAGCAAGCAAGCAACCACACGAGACAAGAATTTTACGTGGAAACCCTTACTCAATGTGAGCAAGGGAAAAACCACGGGGCAAGACCGGCAATGATTCCACTACGGTCAAAGCAAGCCAAAGTTCTTCCCGGTTTTGTTGCCCACAAAACTGAGGTACAAGCCACACACAATGGATAGTTGTCCAACAAGTATCAAACTATCCCTAGGTATCTAACTATACCAATATTGTGCTCAAAACAAGGAGGACAAAGTAACTCCCCTTGTGGGCTCCCGGATGGAGACCCAAACTTGGCTTCAACTCCTTGAGGTCGTCCGCAACGACCTCCACGATGCTCCGCTCAAGCTCGGTCAAAGAAACTGACTTCCCTCTCAGCCCTAGCTGCAGCCCGCGTCGACGGGGGAAGGGGGAAGCCCTGCTGTGACCTCCTTCCCTCTCGACCTCTCTCTTCCTCTCACGTGTGGAGGAGAATAGCTTCCGAAGAAGCCCTTGCCGCTGTTCTCTGGATCGGCTGGAATGGGGTTCCTGTCCGCTGGAGAAAATGGAACGAATGAGCAGAACGAATGGGTTGCCTGTTTCTATCGAGAATCCCTGTGATGGGAAGAGGAATGGGGGCCAACTTGCAGGGAAAATATCAAGGACGCCCCTGCAAAGAGGTCAAATTATAAGCCCCCAAGTTGGGGCTGGAATATTGCAAGTATACCCAACAACCTCCCCCTCCAGCCCCAATGGGGAGGTGTTGTCCAGTGATGGAGATCAAGAAGAAGTGACACCGCTCAGCTCTCTACAGAGCTGAAGCTTGTCACGAGTGACTGCCTTTGTCAACATGTCTGAGGGGTTCTCATCTGTGTGGATCTTCTTCAACACAAGCTGCTTCTGTTCAATTGCATCCCTCAGCCAATGGTATCTCACATCAATGTGCTTTGTGCGAGCATGGTGCATGGTACTCTTGCTCAAATCTATAGCGCTTTGGCTATCACAAAACACAACCGGCTCACTGTCTTCAAATCCAAACTCACCAAGGAAGCGTTGTAGCCACAACACTTCTTTCCCAGCCTCTGTTGCTGCAATGTATTCTGCCTCAGTAGTTGAGAGAGCAACACATTTCTGTAGTTTGGATTGCCAAGATATGGCTCCCCCTGCAAAAGTGAAAATGTAGCCTGAGGTGGACTTTCTCTGGTTCGTATCTCCTGCCATATATGCATCAGTGTAACCACAAAGTTTGGGATCTGACCTCCCAAAAGCAAGACACATACTTGAGGTCCCTCTCAAGTATCTCAAGATCCACTTCACTGCCTCCCAATGGTCCTTGCCCGGGTTAGACATAAACCTGCTCACCACGCCCACTGCATGGGCTATGTCGGGTCTAGTGCAAACCATGGCGTACATGAGGCTCCCAACTGCTGACTGGTATGGGATCTTGGCCATCTCTGCTTTCTCCTCAGAAGTAGAAGGACATGACTCTTTGTTCAGCTTGAAATGAGAGGCTAAAGGCGTACTGACAGGCTTTGCATTCTTCATGTTGAACCGCTTCAACACACGTTCAACATAGCTCTCCTGTGACAACCACAGCATGCGCTTCTTCCTGTCCCTTGTAATCTGCATCCCAAGGATGTGACTGGCCTTGCCCAAATCTTTCATCTCAAACTCCTTGGAGAGTTCTTTCTTGAGCTTTGCAATGAAGTTGGAATCATGACCTACAATCAACATGTCATCCACGTAGATCAAAAGAATGACGAACCTGTCATTGGGAAGACGACGAACTATACGCATGGGTCGGCTGTAGTCCTCTTGAAGCCCTGCTTTCCCATGAAAGCATCAAACTTCAAGTACCACTGTCTCGGGGCTTGCTTCAAGCCATAGAGACTCTTCCTCAACCTGCATACCATATGCTCTTTCCCTCTCTCTTGAAAACCCTGTGGCTGCTCCATGTAGATCTCTTCCTTCAAATCACCGTGAAGAAACGCCGTCTTCACATCCATCTGCTCTAGCTCAAGGTCCATGCTAGCAACAAGTCCTAGCACCACTCTCACTGAGTTCATCTTCACCACTGGGGAGAAGATCTCATCATAGTCCACTCCTTCCTTCTGGCTGAACCCTTTCACTACCAATCTCGCCTTGTGCTTTACCTGCTTGCCACTTTCATCTGACTTCAGCTTGTACACCCACTTGTTCTTCAAGGCCCTCTTCCCTTTAGGAAGCTCAACAAGGTCATATGTGTGGTTCTTCTTGAGAGATAGCATCTCTTCATTCATTGCATTCTGCCAATGACCCTTGTCCTTGTGCACCTGTGCCTCCTCAAAAGTGTATGGCTCACATGCATCTGTGAGCATCACATACCTGGAAGTGGGGTAGCGGGATGATGGCTGGCGTGTCCTCTCAGATCGCCTGACCTGAGGCTCTGCTGTGTCTGCAACTGGATGAGGTAGCTCCCCCTGCCCTAGATCCCCTGGACCTGCATCAACGGGGTCTGCATCTGGCTCTTGCTGCTCTAGCTGCCCATCCTCTCCACCTGTACCCTGTACTGGAGAGGGCTCTGTGTCCTCATCACTGTCATCATCCATGGAGATCTCATCTCCATCACCACTCTCAGTGGTGTCCTCAGCCAACGTCTGATTCTCATAGAAAATCACATCACTGTGCCTGGTGACTGTCTTCTTCCTTGGATCCCAAAGACGGTATCCAAACTCCTGATCTCCATAGCCAAGAAAAATACAAGGCACCGCCTTGTCATCCAACTTCTTCCGCTGCTCCTTGGGTACCAATGCATAAGCCTTGCATCCAAACACCCTCAAATGAGCATATGAGGGGTCCTTCCCTGTCCAAACACACTCTGAAATCTTGAAGCCCAAAGGAACTGATGGAGATCGGTTCACCAAGTAACAAGCGGTGCGAATCGCCTCAGCCCAAAAGGTCTTGGGCAACTTCGCTGTCTTCAGCATATGGCGGACTCTCTCAACAATGGTCCTGTTCATCCTCTCAGCTAGACCATTGTGTTGGGGTGTGCCTGGCTCTGTCCTCTCATGCCTGATGCCGTGCTCTGCACAATAGCCCTGAAAGCTATGGGAGGTGTACTCTCCCCCATTGTCTGTGCGTAGACACTTCAACAATTTTCCTGTCTCACGCTCAACCATGGCATGGAACTTCTTGAAGCAATCAAACACTTGATCCTTCGATCTCAGCACATACGCCCACACCTTCCTAGATGCATCATCAATGAAGGTGACAAAATACCTGTTGCCTCCCAAAGAGGCTGTGTCCATGGGACCACAAACATCCGAGTGAACCAACTGTAGAAGGTCTCCCTTCACCTTGGATCTCGCTCTGTACGGTGCACTCCTGCTATTCCCAACCTCACATGCATCACAAGGTGACAAAGTGATGTCATTGTGGAAGGGGATCAACTCTCTCTTGCTAAGAAGCTGTAAGCCCTTCTGGCTCATGTGGCCAAGACGACGGTGCCACAAATCTGAGTTATCTGCTTCACTAGCATGCAAACTGCCATCCATGACCTTCACTCTAGTCATGTAGAGCGTGTGACACAAGCTGCCTCTCACCATGATGAGAGAACCCTTGCTAATCTTGCATCTGCTGTCGCCGAACTTCAGATGGTAGCCTTCACTATCTAGCTGTGAGCCAGATATAAGGCTAAGCCGCACATCAGGAACATGCCTCACATTTTGGAGTGTCATTGAGCACCCAACATCCGTCTGGATCGAGATGGTGCCCATGCCAATGATCTTAGAGTAACTCTCGTTACCCATCAAGACTCTCCCGTAATCACCCCTAGTGTAGGTGGTGAAGAACTCCCTGTGTGGAGTCACGTGATAGGAGGCGGCCGTGTCAACGACCCACTCCAAATCACTCCCTGCGTGCAAGCACTGATCCTGGATGGTGAGAATCACCTCATCTGCACTCTCATCTGCCACAACTGCAGCTACATTCCCATCTTCCTTTTTCTGATCTTTCTTGGCTTCAGCTTGCTCTCTCTTCCAAACCCTGCAGTCTCTCTTCCAGTGACCTGGCTTCTGGCAATGGTGACACTTTCCTCTGCCCTTGGACTTGTCTCTAGATTTCCGCCTCTCCTGTGATGCTCCTCTGCTGCTGGATCTTCCTCTCCTCTCAACTGCGTACACATGTGAAGAGGAGGATGCCTCTCCGGATGAGCGGCGTCTAATCTCCTCATTGAGGAGACTACCCTTGACCATAGCCATGGTCAACTTGCTATCCTTCGCAGAGTTGCTCACTGTGACTACTAGAGTCTCCCAACTATCTGGCAGTGAACCCAAAAGAAGAATTGACTGCAGCTCGTCATCAAGTGTCAAACCCATGGATGTCAACTGGTTGATAATGCTTTGGAAATCATTCTGCCACCTTGCATCCATCCTTGTACTTTAAGTTCACAAGCTTTCTAATCAAGAAAGCCTTGTTGGTTGCAGTCTTCTAGTCATAGAGCTCGGACAACTTGTCCCATAGCTCCTTGGCATTCGTCTCCTCGGCAACATGATGGAATACGGACATGTCAAGCCACTTCCGAATGGTGCCAATGGCCTTTCGGTTCAATTTTATCCACTCTCCCGCGGACATGTTCTCCGGCTTGGCGCTCTCACCCTCCACGGGATCGTGGAGGTCTTTGCAATATAAGATGTCTTCCATCTTCGCCTTCCAAATCTGCTAGTTGCTACTTGTAAGCTTGATCATTGTGCCTTCATCATCTTTGCCCATTGCTCAAACCTGAGCTCTGATACCACTTGTTGGGGATATATGGATAATGCGGAACAATCAACAACCAAGGATCTGTATCCCCTAAAACCGTCCTGCAGCAAAGATGGCACACACTAGATATGTTCCCCACACGGGAACTCAAATACAACAATGACAAGCAACCACAAGCAAGCAAGCAAGCAACCACACGAGACAAGAATTTTACGTGGAAACCCTTACTCAATGTGAGCAAGGGAAAAACCACGGGGCAAGACCGGCAACGATTCCACTACGGTCAAAGCAAGCCAAAGTTCTTCCCGGTTTTGTTGCCCACAAAACTGAGGTACAAGCCACACACAATGGATAGTTGTCCAACAAGTATCAAACTATCCCTAGGTATCTAACTATACCAATATTGTGCTCAAAACAAGGAGGACAAAGTAACTCCCCTTGTGGGCTCCCGGATGGAGACCCAAACTTGGCTTCAACTCCTTGAGGTCGTCCGCAACGACCTCCACGATGCTCCGCTCAAGCTCGGTCAAAGAAACCGACTTCTCTCTCAGCCCTAGCTGCAGCCCGCATCGACGGGGGAAGGGAGAAGCCCTGCTGTGACCTCCTTCCCTCTCGACCTCTCTCTTCCTCTCACGTGTGGAGGAGAATAGCTTCCGAAGAAGCCCTTACCGCTGTTCTCTGGATCGGCTGGAATGGGGTTCCTGTCCGCTGGAGAAAATGGAACGAATGAGCAGAACGAATAGGTTGCCTGTTTCTATCGAGAATCCCTGTGATGGGAAGAGGAATGGGGGCCAACTTGCAGGGCAAATATCAAGGACGCCCCTGCAAAGAGGTCAAATTATAAGCCCCCAAGTTGGGGCTGGAATATTGCAAGTATACCCAACAGATACAGCATCACACTTGCGTGATCGATCTTCTAGGCCATTCGGGCCGATTGAAGGAAGCGTACGAGCTCATCAGAAGAATGCCGATGAGGCCGGACTCTGGAGTTTGGGGGTCATTGCTGAACGCGTGCAAGATTCATAGAAACGTCGAGCTCGGGGAGCTTGCACTCCGGAAGTTGATCGAATTGGAGCCTGACGATGCGGGGAACTACGTTCTCCTCGCGAACATCTACGCACAAGCCGGGAGGTGGGACGAGTCTGCGAAGGTGCGGCAGCGAATGACCGAGAAGGGGTTGAAGAAGAGCATTGCTTGCAGTTGGACAGAGATCAAGGGCAGTGTGCACGCCTTCCTCGTCGGAGACGTATCTCATCCGCGATCGGATGCGATATACGCGGAGCTGGACAGGTTGGAAGGCCTCATGGCGGAGGCCGGGTACGTTGTGGACACAGTTCCGGTGTTCCACGACGTAGACGAGGACGAGAAGAAGAACATGGTTCGTAGCCACAGCGAGAGGCTGGCTGTTGCGTTCGGGCTGATCAGCACGCCTCCAGCTACGAGGCTTCTGGTGACCAAGAACCTGCGCGCGTGCGACGACTGCCACACGGCCATCAAATTCATCTCGAGGATCACCGGACAGGAGATCATAATAAGGGACGTTAACCGGTATCACAACTTCAAGAATGGGGTCTGTTCCTGCGGCGATTATTGGTGAGGGAGCGGTTCACACGAAATCTTGATCGAGCGGTTCACGCTGCATCCTACCATTACAGCCGGCCTCTGCATTACTGCAGAGGATCCGTGCTATATTGGTAAAGCGTATGCAGGGGATTCACGCGACTAGAGAAGATTCTCTATTGTTACACCAACTGCTGTAACGCAAGTGATCACTTGGATGAGGATCTGACGGCCCTCATATGGACCAGCTCTGTTCCCTCATATGAGATCTCGGGCCTAGGTTGTAACGATCCAGGCCTAGACGAGCCGTTGTTGAGGAAAACTTTTCCTTGCAACTTATTGGATTTGAGTCTAATTGAATCAATTGATTACTATCAAAATGCTTAAGTTTAAGTTGAAAAAATAATAATCCCTCGCTCTTATGATCAACTCTTACACTTAGCGAGTATTAGATGTGGGATCATGTTTGAAGAGTATAATAAACCATTGAATAAACAATTTCAAATGTGTGTATCACAATAATCATTTTATAGATAAATCCTCAATAATATTTATTTATTTTAACAAAAACAGACACTTAGATATCTACAAATGTTAAAATGCTATATCTACATCTGTAGGAGATTTTTGCACTTGTTTCCCTCAAGATTTGCCGATGACGTTTGTCTCCTGGACTTTTTTACAATTACACATGTACTCCAAGCTAGTTACTTATGTTGATATGCACCTCTAGTTAGTTATTATCTCTTCCCCGTCAGGGGTGTGAAGGGGAATGTGAACGTTTATTGGGTCTATCCGTCCATGTGGAGTAGACACACACCGATGGTATCTTCCTTAGTTGATAACTATAATTGAGATTTTTCTTAATCGGACCTTGGTTTGAACATACCGTGATCTATTTTATCTCATAAATGATCAACTAACAGCGTGATATTACTATTAACCAGGCAAGAACTTAGAGGAATGATTATAATTGCAAGAAAAATCAATGGCACTAGTTGTAACGTTCCCAACTTAGACCTCCAAATCGTTATCGGGAAAATTGGCTCTCACAACTTGTTTGTTCAAGTCCTATTAGATCCATTGACAACCACCAAAATGCGTAAGGCCAAGTTATCAAGTATGAATCCCCAATCATATAACACACTCTCAAGTCTCGAACTTTGTGAGTTCTGTATGTAGAATTGTTGGGATGTTACAATTTTACCTACTTATATTTGCAGTGTCATTATGGTTCATCACTTATTCACAATTAATGGTGATTTCACAATTTAGGCTCGGATTCCTTCCTATGGCCCTTTCCACTATTAGAGAAGACCCGCTTTGATACCATTTGTAAAGTATTGGACTTAAGTCGCTAGATCATTATCAAGAAAACCCGACCCTAATAAATTATAGGTTTCAGGTTCAATTAGATCCATTGACAACCACCGAAATATGTAAGATCAAGTTATCAAGTACAAATCCCCAATTATATAACATACTTTCAAACTTTGTGAGTTTTAGATGTAGGAGTGTTGGGATGTTACAACTTTCCCTACTTATATTTGCATCGTCCTCATGGTTCATCACTTATTCACAATTACTAGTGATTTCACAATTTAGGCTTAGGTTCCTTCCTATAGTCCTTTCCACTATAAGAGAGGACCTGCTTTGATATCATTTATAACGTCTTGGACTTAAGTCGTCAGAACATTATCGAGGAAAATTGACCCGCTAATTTATAGGTTTCACATCCAATTAGATCCATTGACAACCACCAAAACGTGTTAAGGCCAAGCTATCAAGTACGAATTCAAATCATTTAACACACTCTCAAACTTTGTGAATTCTAGATGTAGGACTATTTGAATGTTACAACTTTCCCTACTTATATTTACAACGTCCTTATGGTTCATCACTTATTCACAATTACTGGTGTTTTCATAATTTAGGCTTAGGTTCCTTCTTATAGTCCTTTCAACTATTAGAGAAGGCCCTCTTTGATACCATTTGTAAAGTCTTGGACTTAAGTCGCTGGATCATTATCGAGGAAAATTATCACTGATAAATACAGGGTTCATGTCCAATTAAATCCATGGACAAAGGCCAAGTTATCAAGTACGAATCCCAATCATATAGTATACTATCAAACTTTGTGAGTTCTAGATGTAGGACTGCTGGGATGTTACAACTTGCCTTGCTTATATTTGCAACATCCTTATAGTTCATCACTTATTCTCAATTACTAATGGTTTCACAATTTAGACTTAGGTTCCTTTAGTCCTTTCCATTATAAGAAAGGACATGCTTTGATACCATTTGTAACGTCTTGGACTCAAGTTGTCAAATCATTATCGAGGAAAATTGACCCCGTTAATTTATAGGTTTCAGGTCCAATTAGACCCATTGACAATCACCAAAATGTATAAGGCCAAGCTATCAAGTACGAATCCCCGATTATATAACACACTCAAACTTTGTGAATTCTAGATGTAAGATTATTCGGATGTATAACTTTCCCTACTTATATTTGCAACATCCTTACGGTTCATCACTCATTCGCAATTATTGGTGATTTCACAATTCAGGCTTAGGTTCCTTCCTAAATCCTTTCCACTATAAGAAAAGACCTATTTTGATACCATTTCTAACATCTTGGACTTATGTCGCTGGACCATTATCAAGGAAAAGTGACCTTATAAGAGCTTCGACGGCCCTTCTTAATCACGTCAAGATCTGATAGGCCCAATCAGATGCGTGAGGGGGCCGTAAATTTTGATTGATGTATGAGGGAATAAGAAAATATTACTAGACTAATTGTTGCGAGATCCTTATTGAGACAACCTTCCCTTTTGCTCCTGCTTTCATCACTTGAAACTTCACGTTCAGTCCTTCAGAAGAAAACAAAGAAAATTTGAATTGCATCAGGAATTTTTTTTGCAGGCAACGAGTTATAGTTCTAAAGATGTGTAGGTACCTTCATTCGGCTGGAGGTTGGTGTTTACTGCGACGGCGTGGAGTCCGATCCTTGCCTTCGGCTGCCAGTCGTTGGCACAGCCAACCCACGAGTTGGTATCGAGAACCCGTGCAGTGCACGAGGCGGCCAAGTGCTTAATGTCGAAGATGGCACCGGCTGCAGAAGCTGAATGCTTCTCGATCTTGTGGACTCCGATCTCCTCGAAATCCCATGTTCCATTCCGGAACTCTTCCTGAAGGAAGAGCTCGGCATACCTGGCGTCCAATATCTGCATTGTGCCTGCAATTGTGATTAAGTAGTTAAGATTTCTTCTATCTACCTTCCATTTTAACTTAGGATGTGCAGTACTGTTATTGGTTAGAAGGTGCACCTTCGCAGGTGTGGAGATTGCAGACCGGGCAGCGAACAAGCTGCAAATCTTTGAGCATAATGCGGATGAGATCGAGCCTGAGTAATTAGGAATGACCTGAAGAAGAGTGTATTGGAGAAGTGATGAGCGTTACCAGCGATCCAGATTCCAGGTTTGACATTTGTAAGCAGGCAGTAGCCAGAGGTCCGGATGCTTTTGCCTGGATCTTCATAGGCATTCCTCAGATCGATGGGCAGGCTTAGCTGCTCGGAAAGTAGAGCCGTGTCGGAGTCGAAGAAGAAGGCGCCTATGCGCATCCAATCTTTCAAGTAATGGATCAGGAAATCAAGTTACAGAGAGAGCTATCTTGATTTATTCTCTAAATTAGGAGAGTTTCAGAACTATTCCAATCCATTCTTCTAGATCCAAAGCAAGAGGCAAAATCATATATACTGTAATGCAATATTAATGTTCCATATTTACAAACCAAGATCCAAATTCTGGGAAAGGAACAATATCGCCAAAGAAAACTGTGAAACCTCTGCTACTACGTGCAAAGCTAACAAAAGTTATGTGGCTGTGATTGCATAGATTTTTAATTGGGTATGCATTCAGTAAGTAACGAAACTTAACCAAATTCGAATACAAATTAGAGTCACTACATTTTAAATTCCAGGTCATGAAAAGTTTAATAAACTCAACGAGTAAAACTAATACACGAAGAAGCCCACAGAGTTAAAAATGTAGATTGAAATCACACAATCCAAATTAATGGTTGATAGTAAAACTCGTACTACCAAAAATGTATGCTTCAAAAAACCGTATATAGTACCTATGTGTTTCTCCTGCTGCCGGAAACTGTACGAGTGACTACCATCTGCAATGGAAAAGAGAGCTTCCACCCCCTCCGGCCTCTCTCCGATGCTCTCCTCTCTCCGTCCAAGGAAACCAACTCTCCCCAACCCCTTCCTCTCGTTCTCTACGCTCCCTTCGTACCACCACTACCTCGCCCTCCTCCGGTCCCTCACCTCCTCCCGCTCCCTCCGCCCCTCCACGCAGCTCCACGGCCGCCTCATCCTCTCCGGCCTCGCCTCCCGGACCCCCATCTCCACCAAGCTCGTCGCCCTCTACGCCGTCTGCGGCCACCTCCATCATGCCCGCCACCTGTTCGAGGAAATTCCCAACAGAAGAAACCTCTTCCTCTGGAACGTCCTCATCCGCGGCTACGCCTGGAATGGCCCCCAGGACGCCGCGCTGGAGCTCTACCATCGAATGCTGGATGAGGGTATCGCCCCCGACAACTTCACGTTCCCCTTCGTGCTCAAGGCGTGCGCCGCGACGTCGGCAATTGCCGTGAGGAGGGACGTCCACGACCGCGTGAGGACCACTGGGTGCCAGCACGACGTCTTTGTGGGTGCCGGCTTGATCGACATGTACGCTAAGTGTGGCTGCATCGATGAGGCGAGGACGGTGTTCGACGGGCTCCCGCACCGAGATGTCGTCGTCTGGAATTCGATGATTGCCGCGTACGCGCAGAATTCCCGCCCAAGGGAGGCGTTGGGACTGTTCAAGATGATGGTGGCTGCTGGTTACTCGCCTACGGTCGCATCGCTCGTGACCATCGTGTCTGCGTCTGCCGATGCGGCAGCTTTGCCCGAGGGGCGGGAGGTTCATGGATTCTGCGTGAGATCGTGGTTCGACCGCGAGGACACCGTTAAGACGGCTCTGCTGGATATGTACGCCAAGAGCGGGTGGGTGGACGTTGCCCGGAGGCTGTTTGAGCAGCTGAGAGTGAGGCGGCTCGTGTCGTGGAACGCGATGATCAACGGCTATGCTATGCACGGCCACGCTGTCGAAGCTCTCCGGCAGTTCGATAGATTGAATGTTGAAGGACTGGTGTCGCCTGATAACATAACGTTCGTCGGAGTTCTGTCGGCGTGTAGCCGTGGTGGTCTGCTGGAGGAAGGTAGGAAGCACTTCCAGTCGCTGGCGAAAGACTTCTCGATCGAGCCGACGATACAGCATCACACTTGCGTGATCGATCTTCTTGGCCATTCGGGCCGATTGAAGGAAGCGTACGAGCTCATCGGAAGAATGCCGATGAGGCCGGACTCTGGAGTTTGGGGGTCATTGCTGAACGCGTGCAAGATTCATAGAAACGTCGAGCTCGGGGAGCTTGCACTCCGGAAGTTGATCGAATTGGAGCCCGACGATGCGGGGAACTACGTTCTCCTCGCGAACATCTACGCACAAGCCGGGAGGTGGGACGAGTCTGCGAAGGTGCGGCAACAAATGACCGAGAAGGGGTTGAAGAAGAGCATTGCTTGCAGTTGGACAGAGATCAAGGGCGGTGTGCACGCCTTCCTCGTCGGAGACGTATCTCATCCGCGATCGGATGCGATATACGCAGAGCTGGACAGGTTGGAAGGCCTCATGGCGGAGGCCGGGTACGTTGTGGACACAGTTCCGGTGTTCCACGACGTAGACGAGGACGAGAAGAAGAACATGGTTCGCAGCCACAGCGAGAGGCTGGCTGTTGCGTTCGGGCTGATCAGCACGCCTCCGGCTACGAGGCTTCTGGTGACCAAGAACCTGCGCGCGTGCGACGACTGCCACACGGCCATCAAATTCATCTCGAGGATCACCGGACGGGAGATCATAATAAGGGACGTTAACCGGTATCACAACTTCAAGAATGGGGTCTGTTCCTGCGGCGATTATTGGTGAAGCGTATGCAGGGGATTCATGCGAGATAAATCCTCAATAATATTTATTTATTTCAACAAAAATAGACACTTAGATATCTACAAATATTAAAATGATATATCTAGTGTTCACGAAATCGGTTTATATGCGTGTGTGGTATCTTCAGCTCAATGATTTCATGAAGCCATCCATTATGCGCCCATGACTTTTATGTGGGCCGCATATGCGGGTTATGCATATGCCTCCGTGCGGTCGCTTTGGATCAAATGTGATTTTTTTTATATGTAAATTTTTTATTGTGATTTTTTATATGTATTTTTTAAGCCACTTATTATTGTTCTGAAATGTGTCAATATGTGCACGAAATGTGTGTTATGATATGATTTGTGCCATGTTTTTTTATTTGTGCCATATTTTTTTATTGTAGGAGGAAATGCACGAGGAAGAAAAAATAATGTACCAATAATTTAACAAACTAATTTAGTCAACTAGTAATTATTTTGAATGCAATATATTGGTATATGTAGAGTTTGGTATTTTTTATGGAGAATCATTACTGAATATAATGATAGAGGTAAATGGCATTATAATTCAACAATAGAGGCATTCATAAAAATATATTCACATATATTGGTATACAAGTTGCAACAAATCCACTTAATCTATTATTGAGAAGGACATTGTATCATCATATCATAAATTTTAATAGACATACATAGTTACAAGTCTCACCTCCACATATTGGAGTTTACCAGTTAAAATATTGTCGCTTGAACATTTATGTATTCTTATACTATTTTAATTAGTACAATACTAATGTTATTAGTGTTAAATTCGATTTTCTTTCAGATACTTGCATATTTCGGTGATTGTTGTCAATTATTATGTGTGCTAACTTTTCTATTAAATATTGATATTTGATTGATAGAAATTGTTTTGAGCTTTATATGAAAGTCATTTTTCTTAGATCTTCTGCTGGATCACAATTATACATAAATTTAGTTCAATTGTGGTCAATTTTGTATATATTTATTTATTTATAAATAAAAAATTAGGAAACTGCGTATAACCGTATATACCCCGCATATGCTCCCACATACCGCTTAATTGATATTCAGTGATCAGTCCGAACGCATACGCATACCGCTTTCTTGAACCTTAGATATATTTACATCTATAGGGGATTTTTGTACTTGTTTCCCCCAAGATTTGTCGATAACACTTGTATCCTCGACTTTTTTGCAATCACACATGTACCCCAAGCTAATTACTTATACACCTCTATTTAGTTATTGTCTCTTCCCCTTCCAGAGTCGGAGGTGTGAAGGGGAATGTGGACGTTTCTTCGGTCTATCCGTCCATGTGTAATAGACACACCGATGGTATCTTCCTTAGTTGATAAGTATGATTGAGATTTCTCTTAACCGGACCTTGGTTTGAACATACCTTGATCTATTTTATCTCATAAATGATCAATTAACAGCTTGACATTACTATTAACCAGGCAAGAATCTAGAGGAATTATTATAATTGCAAAAAAAATCAATGGCACTAGTTGTAATGTTCCAAACTTAGACCTCCAAATCGTTATCGGGAAAACTGGCTCTCACAACTTGTTTGTTCAAGTCCAATCAGATCCATTGACAACCACCAAAATGCGTAAGGCCAAGTTATCAAGTACGAATCCCCAATCATATAACACTCAAACTTTGTGAGTTCTAGATGTAGGATTGTTGGGATGTCACAATTTTCCCTACTTATGTTTGCAGCGTTCTTATGGTTCATCACTTATTCACAATTAGTGGTGATTTCACAATTTAAGCTTAGGTTTCTTCCTATAATCCGTTTCACTATAAGAGAGCACATGCTTTGATACCATTTGTAACGTCTTGAACCTAAGTCGTTGGACCATTATCGAGGAAAACTGACCCTAATAGTTTATAGGTTTCACGTCCAATTAGATCCATTGACAATTACCAATATGCGTAAGGCCAGGTTAGCAAGTACGAAACCCCAAACATATAACACACTCTCAAACTTTGTGAGTTCTAGATGTATGATTGTTGGGATGTTACAACATTTCCTATTTATATTTGCAACATCCTAATGGTTCATCACTTATTCACAATTACTGGTGATTTCACACTTTAAGCTTAGGTTCCTTCATATAGTCCTTTCCACTATAAGAGAGGACCCGCTTTGAGAACATTTTTAACGTCTTGGACTTAAGTTGTCGAACCATTATCAAGGAAAACTAAACTGCAAATTATAGGTTTCACATCCAATTAGATCCATTGGCAACCACCAAAGTACGTAAGGCCGAGTTATCAAGTACAAATCCCCGATCATATAACACACTCTCAAACTTTGTGAGTTCTAGATGTATGATTGTTTGGATGTTACAACTTTTCCTACTTATATTTACAACGTCCTTATGGTTCATCACGTATTCAAATTATTGGTGATTTCACAATTTAAGCTTAGGTTCCTTCCTATAGTCCTTTCCACTATTAGAGAGACCCACTTTGATACCTATAATGTTGTGAACTTAAATCGTTGGACCATCATCGAGGAAAACTGAACTTGATAATTAATAGGTTTTATATCCAATTAGATCCATTAACAACCACCAAAATGTGTAAAGCCAAGTTATCAAGTACGAATCCCCAATAATATAACACACTCAAACTTTGTGAGATTTAGATGTGACTGTGTTGGAGTGTTACATTAGTACTATTGACAAATCTTGGTACTTTTAAATTGCATAAAGATGTTAAAATATCTTTAAAATAGAGTACAGATACTGAATGCATCCCTACATAATACTTACATCCCTTCAAAAAATGTCTTAAAAATTAAGGGTGTTGTATCTAGAAGGTGTCGGAATTTTTAGAGAGAGCCTTTAACTGCAAAAGATAGGAAACTGCAACCAAAATGAAAGGTCAGTTCCCGCCATCCACATAAAGGCAGCCAGTAATAAAAATTCCAGCTTATTGGGAACAGTCATTCCTCATTGACAACTTCCTTCACATTTGCAGATTTTATATGCAGACTTAAAACAAGAGTAGACTGCATGCATCCATTTTTTATCATTGAAACTGCAATAAAGTTGGATTTGTTACTGGGGAGCTGGGGATGTATATGAATGTAACAGCCACATTCAAATAAACTGCAATTGGGAGCGGGGTAGTTTATATGCTGAACATACACATCAGAGAATTCTGGATTATAAATTGATTGTACAAATATTAATAATGATGATGATGATGATAATCACAATAAATACAATGAAAAAATCGGAGGATTTTTCAACTTCACACTACATTAAAACCTAGTAATGGGAAACTTATTCACCTCAATGGAAATCTATGCTAAGGCAATAATACATGATGAAGGGGAATATTATTCAGATCTAAAAAGGAGGTACAAATGAACAATTCCTAGAGGGCGAATACTTGACAAATGTGTACAATGCGACTGAAACCAGGAATCCACCAGAGCAAACTGTGCTAAAATCAGGTGTTCCTGGGGACGTTTGATGCTGCCTTTCCAAGAAGATATAGAATAGAATCCTGGAAACTATCCAAAACTGCAGGAGATGGCCCGCTCTAACTTGAGGTAGAGGTCTCATGAATTTGATCTGCCACGAGATTCCCTTAAACTCTGCATGATTTTGGTGTTAAAAAGAACCACAACTATTGCGAAAATGTTATCAAAGACCATACATTGTTGGAGTACTAACCAGTCGTTTAAAAGATTTGGAATCCATCTTCTTTGGACGTTCTGCTTCTGGTTTTGCCTGATCCAGTGCCTGAAACTAGATAGTTATGGTATATACTATATTCATTTTTTGGCAGAATGACGTAGCTTTGGAGAAGGCATTGCAGATACATATGCAGCTAGAAGTTTTAATTTAGGGGATTAGAAATTTTCTTCAATCTCACGTCATTAAATACAAGTAACGCCAACCTTAAATGCAGTTAATTATTTTTCGAACACCCCTATCAGCACAGGATAGTGCTCATAAAACAAAAGCTAGAAGCTCACCTGAATCATTGACTCTACCCGGCGTCTCATTCTGGTGTGCATGAAACCTTCTGAACACTGTGATTAGAAAATAGATTACGCATTAGATAGGAATCTACTATAAATGATTTACATTTGAGCATTGGAAAAGGGAGCTTTATAATTCAACTATGCCATAATATCCAGACACGTCATAGCATCTCTATCATAATACAAGCACCCATCTATAGCGAATAGTTGACTAGGAAAATATCCAGTGAAGTCACATAACCAATATCCCACGATAAAAAAGAACATCTAATCAACAAAAAATATCATCTGTAACAGTCGCTACTTCTATAAAACCAAAATGCCAAAAGAAATCAATCCTCGACTTGCAAAAAGAACATTTAATAATTATCCAGGTACTAATATTCCAGAGGTTCTTGCAACCGCATCAAAATACAATTAACTGATGATAACCTTGATATCGATTTAGACTGGATCATGAATTTTTGTTATGAAGTGGCACGACAAGATCCAGCAAACCACTAGATCAATGGGACTCTTTTAAGATTGTCAAATTGAAGGAGAACAAAGTAAATCCTCTTTCATGAACCATCAGGAAGTAGCATCTACAGACATGAGATGCTCTCTTTTTTGGGACTCGCCCCCTTTTGAACTTGGTCAGACGGAGGCAATGTCCCTTTTGCTCTACTTTTGAGTTCTTGTATTACATTTGCTTCGCTTGGCTTTCTAATAAATTTTCGGATGACTGCTATTAAGGATGGCAATCCTCTCTTATGTCAAAGGAAATAGATGTGGAGGAATGAAAAGTAAAATGCTACTTGCAGGTTATCAAAGAGAAATGCCACTTGCATGTTATACAAAAAGCTTCCATTGCTAAATAGATCATAGAAATGTAAGTGTCTTGAAATATCCAAACCTTAACATGGTAGCTGACATATGCATGAAAAGTAGATAAACTCCAAACAGTTTTGTCAAGTTTTTTACCCTCCACATGGCGTGGAAAAATCACTGCAGAAAAGACCAAATTATAAGCAGATCAAAAGGAGAAATAAAAGCCAGTCCTAAAAGCATTTAACATTACCAAAGGTAACAAATCCAGCATTTACATCCAATGCTTCAGAAGGGACTCCTTTCAACTCAGGTGGAGGAGAAGGCGACCATACACATGGAGGTGCATTATTAAGGCCAGTGTTGCGCCTTGCTTCCACAAATTCCTGAAAATAACTGTTTTTATTAAATACAAAAGAAAACAAAGATATTTGAACGGAGGGGACTAGAGAAGGCATATATGCCATGCTTATTCATTCTGATAAAAGTTGAAATCGAACTTTTACTTACTTGTAGAAAAGACGTTGCTAATATTGTATCAATTGAGTCCTTGAATCTCATAGGGTATATTACTGTAACCTTATCTGCCTGACACAAACAAAGAAAATATCTTATTTCTTTTTTTCTGTAACCAAAAGGACACCTTATTCAGCAAACTGATCCAACAATGTTATATGATGGATACTTTATGAGGAAAATATGATAGATACTTGACAATAGGAGTTTCTGTCGTAATACTGTGTAAAGTGGTACTTGATGTTTGCAGTTTTTCAAAACCTGCATAGAAATGGCAGTATGTCACCAAATCCATGTTACTCTAAATTTCAATGTCGTTTTGTCAAAATGCTAGGGCTCCCTGGATTCTTATCTGCAGATGGTTTAATTTCCTATACAAACAGATCCCATTTCCCCAACTCAACAAGGTTATTTGCTGACATTTAATTTGCATATAGTTTCTTAATAGAAGACATAAATTCATAAAAAAGTATGTGACGTTTTTCCCTCAACATTTTATTAAGCTCAAAAAATCAATTTCCAATAAACGGTATGTGGTTAATTACAAATGAAAAACTGTACAACACTCAATTAGTGTATACCGTGTCATTCCCAAGCAAAATCTTCAATCTGTGAACCTTGGCCATGAGTAAGCCACAAGAAAACCTTTACTCTCATAATTGCCATAGACTACCAATTCAGCCTGCAATCCTACTCCCAATTCAGCCCGCAATTCCAGCGAAGTTATCAACAAGATCAAACACTAGGGGAGAAGCCAGCACCCTTTTAGACTTTCTTGACAGAGGCAAGATGTCACCATCAAATCAATTCCCATGGTCACGGACTCACGGTCTATAAAAGATCCCTAAACTATGCCAAGAAGCCCAGACATCCTCAAGTAAGTCTTGCACTCTCTGCTCAAAGAATCCAGAACCAACGACAGACACCCCACAAATTATTCGACCATGCCTCAGCTTAGAATACATGTAGGATCCAGATACAAGGGAGGGGCTGAATAGTAGTTATTAAAAATAATGTTCACATAAAATTGTCCACAAATATTATAAATCACATTCAATCAATCACATAACAGTAATCAAAAGATGAACAGTTATTTTCCAGTGGAAATCCCTCGAGGAAAAATTACAATATAAGCCTTCCGAACTCAGGATTTCAGATCGAACTTGCCGATCAACCAATCCACTAAACGTGTTTTGCCCGCAGATTAAGGGAAAAAATATTTTTCATATTTTCTATCATATAGTGAAATTTGTGTACAAATTAATTGTAATTCAAATGATATTTTTATCTTCTTAATTAATGAATATACATGTATAAATACATTAGATTATAAGTATTAGACATAGTTTTTATACTTAAAATTATAAAAAATAGGGGGAAATGGGGCTGCCCCCTCGGAGGAGCTAACTTGGCTCCCCCCGCCCCAATGTTTCCATTTTTTTGAAAAATGAATCCGTAGAAATTCATCACTATATCTCTATATTATGTCACTCAAGTTTCATGAGAAACAGTGACTTCTACAATCTCCATCTAGACAGTCATTTTTTAACGGTTGCAAAATTGTTGAAATTGACCCTATCTGGATGGAGGCCGCAGGAGTTTCTGTTTCACATGAAATTTGAATGACATAATATAGGGATATAATTATGAAAATCCATGGAAGCATTTTTCAAAAAAAATAAAAAATAGGGAAAATGAGGGTGGGGGAGCCAAGTTAGCTCCCCCAGGGGGCAGCCCCATTTTACCTTAAAAAATACCTGACATAATATTTACAATTAAGGGATTTTACACCCATAACCCTAGTAATTTCGTAATAACATTCATAACTCTGTATAATCACGAATTACACGAGAAACCTCGAGTAATGCTTAACTCTTACATTACATAACCCTGTGTTATGTATAGCCATTATATTTGACGATTTCTGTTAAAAATGACAAAATTGCCCCTAATACTCATTCACATTTGCAAAATCATGCCCCTGCATACACACTCCCCCTTCCCCCCATCCCCTGCAAGCCCCCGTCGACCTTTGCAACCCGACCCACCCCCAGTCGGTCGACCTCTGCACCCCCCTCCCTCTCGTTGCCGCTGCAGCAAGCTCGATCTCTGCAGCCCCCCTCCCCCCGCCGGTCGACCTCTGCAACCCGACCCGTCCCCCGTCGGTCGACCTCTGCCCCCCCCCCCCTGCCGCTGCAGCAAGCTCGATCTCTGCAACCCCCATCCCCCCGCTGGTCGACCTCTGCAACCCGACCTGCCCCCCGTCGGTCATCTGCAAGCCCCCCTCCCCCAAATCCTCCCGCCGCCGCAAACTCCAACTACCCCCCCCCTCGGGGTCTATCGACCTTTAAAAGCCCCCTCCCCCCGTCGGTCGACCTCTGGCAACGACTGTTGACCACCACCACCCCGTCGACCTCTGTACTCTGTAAGTCGCCCCCTGCCGGTCAACCTCTGCAAACCCACCCCCGTCCGTTGCCGCGAACTACCTCCGCAACCAACCCCCCCCCCCTCCCCGCAAACTCCCCCTACAAGCGGTCGACCTCCGCTGGCCGGTAGACCTCTGCGACCCCCTCCCTCCCCAAACCCCTTGGCGCCGCCGCAAACTCCAACTGGAACTCCCCCCCCCCACTCTACCCCCTGCCGATCGACCTCTGCAACCCCCCCCCCCCCGACTACATCAACAAGCATGATCCCTGATCGAGTACATGTGTGATAGACTATGGTGTTGCCTTCCATGTATATCTTCAGAAGGGGATAATGGTTGTGTGTGTAGATTCCGTGTATTATTAGCATATGGTTTGCTGATCTGATCAGATTGTATAGTGATGAGGTTTAAAGATTATGGATGTTACTCTGGAGAGAGGAAGATTTGAGATTCTGGAATTGAATCTTAGGATTATAACCCGTCAGTCGACCTCTGAAACCCCCCCCCACCCCCTGTCGGTCAACCTCTGCAACCGCCCCCCTGCCGGTCGAACTCTGCAACCGCCCCCCCACCCAGTCAGCCGACCGCAGCCTTCCACGTTGATTGCAGGTGCTGGCTTCAAGAGGGATGAGATTTTTTTATTTAAGTTAGTCCCAGTCGTTCGATCGTTGATGGGTTAGATTAACTCAATCATTTGGTTGTGTTAAGAGAGTAAAGTAACGGAAGGTTATGGGTGATAAACGTCGCACTTATTCAGGGTCCTGAGCGTAATTCGCGATTATGCAGGGTTATGAATATTGGTACGAAATTACTCAGGATTATGGGTGTAAAAATCCCTACAATTAATACCCTAATATTGTTTATTCTTTATGAAATAACCCTTCCAATCGATACTGTACACCAACTTTTACAACAATAACATTAATAAAACTATAGTGTCAACCACTACCGCCAGTTTAATAGAAGGGCTTGACCATCCAATGTGGAAGGAGAATGACGGGGGCATAAACATGAGGACCCTTTAGCTCAACCATAAAGTCAAGCTTACTGGCTAGAGACCACTATAACTATAGCAACTACCTTGTTGACCCGATGCAACAAGCCAGCACAAGGTTGAAGCCCTGATAACATATGGGAAGACCCGATACAAAAACGATTCAATGTTGATCCTAACAAAAAACATTGTCATACATATGAGGCCGCCTCCAACGCATTGCCTAGAGGGGGCCATCCCCTGGCCTACTAAAAAACCCTCCACCATGAAACGAAGGGAGACTCCTAACATACAGAGTGTCGCCAACTAACCAAACCATATCTCCTTCATTCCTTCCACTAAAGTTGAGTCGAAAGAAACCACTACCACTTGCAAAACCTCTAAAGCACCATCACTAATCAAAATTCCATCTATCGTAGATGATGAAGTCTGAGACCTCATAACTAATGGCACACCGGCTTCGAACCTTCATCCAACGAATACCGTAATTACCAACCCCCTTCGTGTCGTAGGCAACCCGACCATGATCAAAGGCACAGAAACGAAAACATACCACCTCGGTTGTCCAAATCTTTGTCGAGTGACACACCCTTCCTGCATCTCTTCCCCAACTCTATAAACAGAGAGGTGACATCTTCGAATCCAAACTTTGGACCAAGCACTCCCTTCCTCTTCCAAAGAACCACATCCACCTTCCACCATGATTGCATCCATTGTTTTTAAAAACATGCCTCGAGGCGCTGAGGCGTACGCCTCGAGGCATTTTTCAAGGGAAAATGCCTCGAGGTTATAGCCTCATTCAGCCTCAATGAGGCGTGCGCCTCGAGGCTTATGAGGCGCGTCTCGAGGCATACGCCTCGAGGCGCTGCCTCATGTATGACCTATTTTTTTAAAAATTTTTTCTGTAATATTTTTTCCTTTTCTTTTTGATAGTGAGCTTTTCATCTTTCATAGACAAGTATTTTCAAGTCTTTAAGCTCATGATTCACTAAAATACATTTTTTTAATTTATTAACATATTAAGCTTATTTTTACTTTGTTATGCATTTTTTTATAAATCAACATGAACAAAAAATTGAGTCTTGAGTCCTTAAATCCAATGCCTCTACTCTTTAGTATGAATCAAGCATAAATGCTTTCTTTACTAAAATGTTTGAATGCAAGTGCCCTACTTTGACCTAAAGATAAGGGCAGAAACGGTGTTGGAGTGGTTGTTCATAAAGATTTGAAGGATTGTGTAGTTGAGGTGCAAAGATTTGGGGATCGGATTATTTTGCTAAAGTTGGTGCTCGAAGAAGAAATTCTGAATATCATCTCAGTTTATGCACCGCAAATTGGTTTAGATGAAAGGACTAAACAAGCTTTTTGGGAGGATCTGGATAAGATTTTACAAGGAATCCCACAAAGAGAGATGGTTTGCATAGGTGGAGATCTTAATGGACATGTAAGAAAAGATGTTTCAGGGTATGCAAGTGTGCATGGAGGACATGGTTTTGGGGATAGAAACGAAGAGGGAAAAGTCATTCTGGATTTTGTAACTGCATATGATCTTTTCATAGCAAACATTCTTTTTAAGAAGAGGGAGGAGCATTTAATTACTTATAAGAGTGGCTCAACTAGAACACAGATAGATTACTTTGCGTTGAGGAGAAGAGATCGATTGTGTTGCAAAGATTGCAAAGTAATCCCTGGAGAGAGTTTGACAACCCAACATCGCTTGTTAGTCTTGGATTTACAAATAAAAGGGCTGGTAAAGAAAATGAAGGTTCCTAAGATCACTAGAACTAGGTGGTGGAATCTTCCGATGAAACAATCAAGCTTCAGGGAGAAGGTTTTAGAAGACTTATCTTGGGATTGTAGCGGTAGTGCAAACGAGATGTGGGAGGCAGTAGCATCTTGTATTCGAAAGGTAGCCAAAGAGATGCTAGGCGAGTCAAAAGGAGGAGCTCCGGGTCAAAAGGAGGCTTGGTGGTGGAGTGAAGGGGTGCAAGAGAAGCTAAAAATTAAAAGAGCTTGCTTTAAAGCTATGTCTAAGGATAGAACAGAGGAAACTGTCACAAACTATAAAATAGCGAAGAAGGAAACAAAGAAGGCTGTAAGCGAAGCTAAGTCAAAAGCTTATGAGGTTTTGTATAAAAATCTCAACTCTAAGGAGGGCCAGAAGGATATATTCAGGTTGGCCAAAGCAAGAGAAAGAAAGACCAAAGACCTTTCTCAAGTGAGATGCATTAAGGACGAGGAAGGTCACGTGCTTGTTACTCAGAAGGATATAGAGACTAGATGGGAGCAGTACTTCCATAAACTTTTCATTGGAGAAGGAAGTAGAGAGATCACTTTGGGTGATCTAGCTAGTAGTGAAAGTTACTTGAATCGTGCATGCTATAGACGAATTACAAAGAAAAGAAGTAGAGGAGGCTTTGAAGTCTATGAGACCTGGGAAAGGTGTTGGACCGGATGACATCCCTGTAGAAGTATGGAAAGTTTTAGGTGAGCGTGGTTTGACTTGGCTTACGAATCTATTCAATGTTATTTGGCGAAGCAAGAAAATGCCTGAAGATTAGAGGAGGAGTATCGTGGTGCCTCTTTATAAGAACAAAGGAGACATTCAAAATTGTTCAAATTACAGAGGTATCAAGCTGATGAGTCACACTATGAAAATTTGGGAACGTGTGATCGAAAGAAGGTTGAGGCAAGTTTCCCAAGTAAAAGAAAACCAATTCGGATTCATGCCAGGTCGCTCAACTATTGAAGCCATCCATTTGCTGAGGAGAACAATGGAGATTTATAGAGCTAAAAGGAAGAATATCCATATGATCTTTATTGATTTGGAGAAGGCTTATGATTCCGTCCCACGAGAGGTACTATGGAGAGTTTTGGAGAAGAGACAAATACCTGTCCTATACATTAATCTCATAAAGGATATGTATGATAGGGCTTTATCTTGTGTAAGGACCCCGACGGGGAAGACTAACTATTTTGATATCAACATTGGTTTACATCAAGGTTCAGCTTTGAGTCCATTTCTTTTTACTTTGATTATGGACGAGTTGACAAGTCACATTCAGGATGAGTTACCTTGGTGTATGTTATTTGCTGATGATATTGTGTTGATTGACGAGACTAGAGATGGAGTAAATGAGAAGCTTGAGGTTTGGAGACATGCATTGGAGACTAAAGGCTTTCGTATAAGTAGGGCTAAGACGGAATATATGGAATGCACCTTTGATGGAAGCAATGGTGAAGGAATCGAGGTGAAGATTGGTGACGATAACATTCAGAAGAGAGATTCTTTTAGATATCTGGGATCTATTTTGCAACATGATGGGGAAATTGATGGAGATGTTACTAATAGAATAAATGCAGGTTGGCTAAAGTGGAGAGGAGCCTCCGCTGTTCTTTGTGATAAGAAAATTCCTTTAAAAATTAAAGGAAAGTTTTACAAAGCAGCCGTGAGACCTGCTATGCTTTATGGTTCTGAATGTTGGCCTGTGAACCATAGACATGTGCAGAGAATGGCTGTAGCAGAAATGAAAATGCTAAGATGGATGTGTGGACATACACGTAAAGATCGGATTCGGAATGATGCAATTAGAAAGAAAGTTGGTGTAGCTCCAATCGAGGATAAGATGCGAGAAAACCGCTTAAGATGGTTTGGTCATTTGCAAAGAAGGTCAACTGATGCACCGGTTAGGAGATGCGAGTGTTGGGATGTTGAGCCGGCTAAGAGAGGTCGAGGACGGCCCAAGAAGTGTTGGAAAGAGACTATACGAAGGGATCTTAGCTTTTTGGATATAAGTCTGGGATTGACCCAAGATAGATCTGAATGGAGGCGAAGAATCCATGTAGCCGACCCTACTTAATTGTGGGAAAAGGCTTTGTTGTTGTTGTTGTTGTTGTGTCTCATCTTTTTCTTCTATTCAATCGAGACTAAATTAATAGACATCAAAGCATGCATGAACAAAGATGATCATAACATGCAATATTCAAGTATTTTATCCCCCCAATCATTATGGTAAAGTAAAAAGTGATCACAGATTCACTGTTTACTCTCTTATCCTTCTCAATTGAATGACACAAATCTCACCTAATTTTGAAAATGGTATGTTACATCTCGTCCCTTTCGTTAAATTCATTCAAAACTTAAAATTTTACGGAGAGTTACCCATTATTGTGCTTACATATCCATATTTACTTGACTCCTTACAGATTTAGAGTTCAAAAAAAGAGAGTTATATAACAACTTGGATGTTTAAACCATAATGCTAGCCTTGAAATATCATGGACTTATGTATTTAATCATAACTATTTAATTTCTAGAACTTGAAAAATGTAATTATTATTAATTATTATATTTTATGAAAAATTTTCTTTCACGAGTGAGGCTTATGCCTCGATATGCCTTGAGGCTTACGCCTCGAAGCAATACTAGGAAAACGCCTTGATACGCCTCACGTTTTTTAAAACCTTGATTGCGTCCTCTGCCACAACATCCTCCATCGCCATGTTTTTGCACTTCTCCCTCAATGTCGGGAACCATCTTCACTTTTTTAATCCTCTCCCTCTCGCTCCCCTCCTTCACTTCTATCGGTAGCGCTCAACCTCCTTCCAATTTCTCATTTAGATGGTTTTAAATATTGTGAATGGGCAAATGTCCTTCCACTATTTAAAAATTGCATATATTGAGATTCAATACCAAGTAAATTCCAAAAAAATAAAATCAAGAAAAAACTTATGTTTAGCTCTTCTAGTGTTCTAGATAGTTTGAGGTACTACTAACTTACAAAAATAACCCTAATGTTCGGACTTCTCATCGAAGTGCTTATTCTTGACGGCACATAAATAGGAACGAATTAATCCTTATACCCCTTATTTAATTAAAATTATTAAATGTGTGGCCATTATATATATATACGAATATTTTTGTGATGACTAGAGCGTAATGATACGTAACTTGACATAAATAGTATCTCCTACTTACATTATGGGTAATGCTCTTATAAACTTTGTGAACGTTATATGTAACACGTTTATGATCCTTTGCGCAAAAATAGAGTGACATAAGTTGCTTGGTGAGCCTTTGTAATGCCTTGTTACTCAATTACCATGTTAAAGTAAGGTTTGCACTTAATATTATGTCACCCAAACACAAGTAGCGCCAATAAGTTAAAACAAGTGGCAACGAGAGCTTAGATGTTTCAGGTAGCAGATTTACAAAGGACACACATCCTCAAATCATGAGGTGTTTCAAAGTCCCGCCACTTCACTTAGAGATATAGGTTACACTTACACCATTGTCATTAAAGATCAAGAAATCCAATAAAATAATAATATAAATGGGTTAGATTTCTGAGTAAAAGTACTTAGACTTAGTTAAAGATAGTAAACTCGAGGTAGTCATTAACTTGGGAGACTTAGGGAAGATTGAGTGGCTGCTCAATTTGAAGTTTTAACTTATAAGAGCGGAGGTGAAAGTAGGTTGCTCTATATAGACCGAAAACAAAATGATAAGCCACATTGTGGACTCTTTTTGCGGCAAAGTTGCTTTATACATTACACTCTGGTCATGCTCGTGCAATCCTTCAAATGATAAGCAACGCCTAGTTTACATACATATGATAATAAGTTGTGAAAAAGCACTCAATCGCATATAGCATAAAGAAAAGAGACTACCCTTATGGGCTTTTTGCTGTGACCCTAATTATATTTTCTTTTATCCTACTTAACACCCAAAGTAATGTTAACAACTTCGTATGATAAAAATATTTTAAACATAATAACCATTTCTATCTGTGGATTAATTTTAATATTGTTACACTATGGAGCCTTGTAAAAAAATCCATGAGCCTTGTTAATGCCTTGTTAAAAGTTATATTGGTTAGTTATTTTTTGATGACATTTTTCTCAAAAACATTGTCAATGACATAATGCTACAATATGCCTCATTATTTGCAAATGAAAATTGTTTGAAAGAGTGTCAATTCAGCTAAGATTTGATTTAATCGCTAATTGAATCTCATAAAAGATATTCATTGAAGTTACTAGTTCCCTACATGATCGCCTTGATATAACTTGTTCCGTTATCCTTGATCGGCTAGTTATATCTCACTCTTTACTTAGTAACCAAAAAAGGCAGTGATAAACGACGAAACATTTGGAGACTATCTTGAATACTAGTTTGTACTACATTGAGGTGGTTTCTAGTTCTTTCTATGTCATAATTAGTTTATTTTTATTATATATTGTAGCATGTGTTTGACGTCGACTAATAAAAGTAGAAATCTCTTTCACGTTTGCATTTCCTTTAAGATATTAAAATATGATGCCTTTTGTTTCAAGTCAAGTATATGGACATCTTTAGTTTTTTACAAAATTGATTGAGTTTGGTCCACGTGATTATATTATATCAGATGTTAGATGATTGAGGTCTTGGTTGTGATTGAGGATAGCCCCCAATATTCGGCTTGGATCTGGATCGGTCTACAGGAAGGATGCAAGAACACCACATCCATCAACCAAGCTCTCACTTGAATGCCATTTGTGGTCTTCATCTCGATCTCTCATATGCCACAGACATTCCAAATAAACTATTGTGATCCCCCAACTAGACAGTCAGCCATTGACTTGTGATAGCCATCCTCAACCATATAATCTCCCTCCCATCCGATGAGACGATGCTATTAACCGTTGGAGGCGACGAGACCGCCAATGAAGCCTCCTCCTTCCAAGCAACCTCAACCTCCAATTATTGCCGTTCCACATTTCATGAGTGCCTCATCTTTCGTGAGAAGTCCAAAAGACCATCATCTATGGTGTCGCTCCCATCCTCCACTTTCTTTAACAGAATCATATGTCTCCTCTCTTGCGCCTAATCTTCTTCCTTGTTGCCCCACACCCTCCCCAATTTGTTGAATCCCTCACAAAGAAGCCTCGAAATAAAGCAACCCACCAACTGAGGAGCCACATCGACCCACCCTGCATGTAGCTGCCCAAGAACCTCCACCTTAGACAACAATGAAGGCGAGGCAGTTGCCAACTCACGTTGAGAACCATCAGCATCCAAGTGAGAAGTAATCAAGCCACCCCCAACACATGGACCTACACCGCCCACAGCAATACACCTAGAATCCCCTACCAGCACAGGGGCCTAAATCACCAGTAAGTTAGAAAAGAAAGTATACATGGGTTTGGGGACGGTTAATGCAATCTACCTAAATGAAGGTGTCCAAAAAGCCACCACAAATGAGCGTGTCTGATAGCAGCACCATAAATACCTCCCCCACAAACACAAGCGCCATCTTAATTGTGGACAAATCCTGACAACAGAGGGAAAGCCCAGTAACCCAAAACACTCAAGAATCAAACCATCCACACGAACCGTCCATTAGAAGTGGTCTCTATCAACAAATTGTCCAACGATGAAATCGGCATCCAATCATCAAAAGGAGACTACCAAAGTCCTCCATTGACAGGCCCCTTGCAACAAGGGGCCATCTGAGATGCATCCCACAGCCAAGAAAGACGGCTCGAGAACCTCTTCATTTATGCCAGTTGCTATCTGAATGCAATACTCCTCACAAAAGCATTCCACTATCATCACAGCATCTATCAAGCGACTCCCAAGCATAACATCCCCCGTTGTCCATGGCTCAAAATGTCGACGAAATTTCTTCTAGAACAATCACAAAAACTTTTTAGATAATGGATTCGCTACTTGAAATTCAATGCATAATCTCAGCAATTCACCTACATTTCCCATATCGACATGGTGAATTTTGCCAACCTTATTTTGCATTTTCATGGCTTCGTTAAGATTTCGGCGAAATATTAGCGACATGTCATTGATATTGGTATGGCAGGTCACCGACATGTCATTGATATCAACATTTTGGGTCATGCCTCTGTCATGGGACAACATTGTGAAACACCCCCCATCGAACATGCACATTATATGTGTCCAATATGAAAACAAGCATGCATATTGTTGGCGCCCAGTCAGCCCACAATGAAAACAAGTTAGCGAGCCACGACAGACATCTTCGAGGCCACCACCAAGCCGTCTGCCATCTGTCTCCCCGGTATAAATGCGGACTGCCCCTACAGCACCATTGAGTTAAGAACAACTTTGAGCCGGTTCGCCAGGATTTTAGCCACAATAAGGTAGATAGCATTGGATAATGCTATAGGTCTGAAGTCCTCTACCCTCACAGGGGTGTCTTTCTTTGGCAAAAGGAATAGCATCGCCCGGTTCACCTTCTCGATTCCTCTATTCCCCTCCTTGAATTTGTTGGGAAAAGAGTATTCGATAATGATTCAGAAAACCCTAGGCTCTCTTATATAGGGAGAGACCTTAAGGGTAAATTGCAGAGAGGTCTATCAAAGATAAAGAAATAACGACAAGATACATAAAGAGATAATAATACTACGAACTATCTCTACACTCCCCCTCAAGGTGGAGCATAGATGTCTATCATGCTCAGCTTGGATGAACATCTCTGAAAAGGTCCTCTGAGCGGTGGCTTGGTGAATACATCTGCAGTCTGATCTCCTGAGCTCACATGTGCAGTAGATATCAATCCTCTCTGGATCAAGTCCCTAGTGTAATGGCAGTCAACTTCAATATGCTTGGTCCTTTCATGGAAAGCTGGATTGTTGGCAATGAACAATGCTGCATGATTGTCACATTGAAGCTTCGTAGGTAGGGGCACAGCTACATGTAGATCTTCTAGTACTGAACGAACCCACATCATTTCCGTGCTGGCTTGAGCCATGGCCATATATTCGGATTCGGCACTGGACCTTGCCACAACAGTTTGTTTCTTGCTTTTCCAAGAAACCAAAGAGCCTCCAACAAACACTGCAAACCATGAGGTTGATTTTCGATCCTTAGGACATCCTGCATAATCTGCATCTGCACACGCTGAGACGGATAAGTTTGTGCCCTTTCTGAATAGCAGCCCTGACCCTGGAGAAGACTTCAGATACCTCAGTATCATGTGTATAGCATCCATGTGAACCTGTCTTGGCTGCTCCATAAATTGACTCACCCTACTAACTGCAAATGCAATGTCTGGACGAGTAATGGTAATGTAGAGGAGTTTTCCCACCATTTCTCTATATCTCCTCTTATCTACTTCATCTGTATCACCATCATACAGCTTCATGCTAGGGTCCAAGGAAATACTTGATGGTTTGCACCCATCCATGCCAGTCTCAATCAGGAAGTCTGTAATATACTTCTGTTGTGTCATCACCAAACCTTGTGCATTCCTTGCAAATTCCAACCCCATAAAATATCTTAGGGTTCCAAGATCCTTTGTAATGAACCGACGGCCTAAGAATGCCTTCGCCCTCTCTATGCCCTGAACATCGTCTCCTGTAACAAGAATATCATCCACATAGACCATAATGACAACCGTACCTGCAGACGACCTCTGGACAAACAATGAGTGATCGGCATTTGACCTCTTGAATCCATGTTGCTCAATCAGGTTGGACAACTTCTGGAACCATGCTCTCGGACTTTGTTTGAGGCCATATATCGCCTTGTGAAGTCTACAGACCATCTGCTTCTCCCCCTCAGCAGTAAACCCAGGTGGATGCTGCATGTAGACTTCCTCATGTAAGTCCCCGTACAAAAAGGCATTCTTGACATCTAGTTGAGATATGCTCCAATCACGGACCACAGCAACAGATAAGAGAATACGAAGGGTAGAGTGTCTCGCCACTGGAGAGAATGTATCCATGTAATCCACACCATAGGTTTGTGTAAACCCACGGGCGACCAAGCGTGCTTTGTACCTATCCAACGTGCCATCTGCATGATATTTGACTGTGAAGACCCATTTACAACTCACAACGGATGCATCAGAAGGTGCAGGGACCAAAGACCATGTGCCACGAGACTGTAAGGCCCTCATCTCTTCTTCCATTGCTAATCTCCAGCAATCATTCTTCAAAGCTTCCTGGTATGTCCGTGGTATATCCACGGAAGACAAGGCTGTGGCAAATCTCTGAAAATCACCAGTGAGACGGTGAAAAGAAACCTGTAAAGCAAATGGATAAGAGGCACATTGCCTCCTCTGCTTCCGAATAGCAATCGGAACATCAAGATCATCATCTGTTGTACTGGATGGGCTAGTGTCTGCCTGTACTGAAGGATCCTGCACATGTACCAAACCTGACCCGTCAGTAGTAATGCCATCTGAACATACCTGAGGCGTGATGATTGGCTGCTGTGTAGTCTGAGCAGGACCTGACCGGCGTGTATAGAATTTAGGTAACGGTGATATGATAGGCCGTGGAATGGGTGGAGGTGGAGGTGGTGGTGGTGCTGGCGTGGAGACGGGCACAGGAGACGACTCAGGTGTACTCAATGTAGGTGGTGGAGGAACATAGATATCATCAATGGTAGTGGATGGTACCATTCTGTCACCTGCAGGAGAGAAATACATGACCGACTCAAAGAAAGTGACATCAGCACTCACGAAGTACCTCTTAGTCGCAGGATCATAACACCGGTAGCCCTTCTGAGTCCTGGAATAACCAACAAAGACGCACTTGACTGCTCTAGGAGAGAGTTTGTCAAGTCCGGGAGATAGACGATGAACGAAAGCCACAGTACCAAAGACACGTGGAGTCAGTGAAAATAACTCCTTGTCTGGGAAAATAAGAGAGATAGGTATCTTTTCTCCAAGAACTGAGGATGGCATTCGGTTAACCAGATAACATGCAGTAAGAATAGCGTCGCCCCAGAATGAAATAGGAGCACAACTCTGAATCAACAGTGTTCGAGTAATATCCAAGAGATGGCGATGCTTTCTTTCCGCCACACCATTTTGTTGTGAGGTATACGCACAAGTGGTTTGGTGAATAATACCCTTTGATGAAAGGAATTAAGAAAGTGAGCGTGTACAAAATTCAAGGGCATTATCCGTCCGAACATATTTGACAGAGGAAGAAAAAACATTGTGCACTTCATTAATCAAATTCTTGATCACATTTCCTGCTTCAGATTTATTTTTCAAAAGAAAGACCCATGACACACGAGAGAAATCATCCACTGCCACAAGATAAAACATGTGCCCCTGATGATCGGGAACACGGCTCGGACCCCATATATCTATATGTAACAACTCAAAAGGGGAGCTACTGCTCTGACTCGGACGACTTGGGAAGCTCGACCTGTGATGCTTTCCCAACTGACACGCTTCACATCGAAAGGACGAACTAGGAGAGATCTGGGGCAGAAGATGGCGCATTTTCTGAAGCGGAAGGTGACCAAACCGGAGATGCCAAATGTACGGAGAGACTGGCCCAGCAGAATGAGAGGAGACGCCGGCATAGGAATCCCGAACCAGTCGATATAAACCATTCTGCTCAGAGCCACAGCCAATCACCTTGCCCGTGAGTATGTCCTGAAAAATGAGAGAAGACGGGTCAAATATAGCACGACAATTCAAATCCTTCGTAATCTGACTAATAGATAGCAAATTCATTGAGAACTCAGGAGCACGTAGGACATTCTGTAGCTGCATAGTGGAGGATAGGAAGACCTCCCCCTGTCCAACCAGGGGCGAATGGGTACCATCTGCTATCTGCACTGAACGGCCGGGAGGAATGTCCCTGTAGGCATGTAACCTACCTCTATCTCAGCAGAGATGATGTGTGGCTCCGGAATCTATAACCCAGTCAGATATATCATAAGGTGTTGTGAATGCAGTAGATCTACCTGAGGTGCTCGCAGCGGCGGATGAACTGGCAGAGGCAGTGGCAGCAATATCTGAAGAACCACCAGACGAATCACCAGATGAATGTGGCATAATATCTCGAAGACGGGCCACAAGTTCGTCAAATCGATTATCTGCAGTAGAGGGTAATGGAGACTGAGAGTGCTCTGCAACACGTGCCAATGCTGGGAATCCATGCTTCGAATAGCATGTCTCCTCTGAGTGTCATGTGTGGTGACAATAGGAGCATGTCTGACTGAAGCGACCACCCCTTCCCTGGGGTCCACGGCCACGTCCACGACCATGACCAGAAGGCGGTCCACCTCTCCCACGTGAGACTGCCATCGCTGATGGGGGTGGAGTAGAAGAGCTGGAGGAAACTGGAATGCGACTGAGCCTTCTGTAAACATCCTCCACTGGAGGAATAATTGCATCAGCTAGAATCTGGGACCGGGCGGCATCATACTCAGGATCAAGAGCCGCAAGTAGAACACCCACCATGGTGGCGTTCCGAAACGTCTTCTGCTATTCAGGAGTAGCAATGAGAGAAATGGTACTGTATAACTTCTCAAACATCCCTCTTAGGGATGTGTTAGGGAATGGAGAGGTTTGTCGCCCTGCTTCATTGTGAAAATGCCATGCTGGAGCTGCAACATCTTTGTCTCATTTCGCACCTGCGAATATGTAGCGGCAAGAATGTCCCACATTGCCTTGGCAGTGTGCTGATGGAGGACGTCGTTAACAATCTCCATCGTCAATGTACCAGACAACCAGACCTTTGCGTAGGCATCGTCAGCCTCCCATGAGGCATAGATCCATGTCTTCTCTACAGGTTCATCCTCGGTAAGAATGTGTTTCTTACCATTAGACTTCATGAGACTCATGAACTGCATAGCCCAGAGCTCATAGTTAGACTCGTCCATCTTCACTATTAACGCAGGACCTTTGAATGCGCCGGTGGAGGGCATATCGACTTTCGATTCTGACATACTGCCGCTTGGAGAAGAACAAGGGTATATAGACACAGTGATGAATGTCTACACCAACTGCATCGAATTTGAGTGCGTATGTAGACGTTACGCACTCAAACCCATATATCGGACGAAGAGAGGACTAGGGCACGCTTTAGAGAAGGCTTACAGCCCTTGAACCGACTGGTTGGGTGCTGCCTGGGTGTCGCCTAGATGTTTGCGCGACTGGCTGGGACCACCGGGACCTACGACGGTGGCTAGGACCGCCTGGGAGGAGGCCCAAGGCGGCTGGTTGTGACCGCCTGGGGCCGCTGGCGGTGGCTGGAGCCTACGGCGGCAGGCGGGGACCACTGGCAGTGGCTGGGACTGCCGGGGAGCCGTTGGCGGCGGGCTGGATGCCGCTGGCGGTGGGGCTGGGCCTAGGGCAGGGCGCGGAAGCCCTGGAGAGAGAGAGGCGGCGCCGGAGAAAGAGAGGCGGCGGCAATAGATGCGCCGAGGAGAGGGCGGCGGGTGGGGAGGGGGAGGCGGCGGGTGGAGAGCCCTAGGGCAGCTCTGATACCATGTTGGGAAAAGAGTCTTCGATAATGATTCAGAAAACCCTAGGCTCTCTTATAGGGAGAGACCTTAAGGGTAAATTACAGAGAGGTCTATCAAAGATAAAGAAATAACGACAAGATACATAAAGAGATAATAATACTACAAACTATCTCTACAGAATTCATTAAGCAATTCCTTACCTCCTCCTTCAATAGATCCCAGAATTCTCGGTAAAAGAGCACGGGGAAGCCATTCAGGCCGGAGCCCCATCTGCGTTCAGACCCCAGACCACTTTCCTCGTCTCCTCCTTCGAGAATGGAGTCAAGAGACTCTCCGCATGCGCGCCTGATAAGGTTTCCACTCCTCTCCCCAACTAGCCCCAACCGCTCCCACTTTTCCTTCTTGATGTCCCGACGAAGTACCCCCGTAAAGCACTCCCAATCGTTGCTTCCCCCAAGACTCTAACACCTCCCACCTCGATCTCGTGCAGGCGATTTCTTCTCCATCGCCCCGATGCCATAGAATGGAAGAATCTCGTGTTGGCATCTCCTTCTTTCAGCCACCTCTATCTGGATCTTTGTCGCCACTCGACCTCTTCTTTGGTGTCCTCCATGTGTAACTCTTCCAATAGACCATGCCTCTCCGCGAACTCCTCCTGGTATAGACCCCTCTCATCATCCATGCCATCCAATCTAGTAGCTCCTGCTTGGGCCTCCTCCCTCCTAGCCCTCCGCCTCACCCTCGCCTCCCTCCCATAGGAAGTAAGGAAGCATCTCAAGAGCGAAAGCTTGGCCGCCAGTCTCGAGACTGTCGAGACCTTCGGGGCCCAAACCTCGCCACTTTTCCATGATGGTCTCCCTGAAACCATCTTCCATTAGCCAACTGCGCTCAAAACGGAAGAAGAATCTACACTTTTCCGCCTCTCCTGAGAACCAGACAATCAGCGTGTGGTCTGAGTGCGTGCGCGGGAGGGCCCAAGCGCTTGAAAGGGGAAATCTCGCCGAAGCGTCGGGAAACAGCAAAATTCTGTTCAGTCTTGATCGTGCCCTCACATTGCGCCAAGTGAAAGCACAGCCAGCGGCATCGGTCATCGAGAGCCCTAATCGATGGGCCACCCTCCGCAACTCCTCAGATCCAGGGTCCCCACCACCTCTGCGAAGAGGGCGGTCATCTAGAAGTAAGGTGACATTAAGATCCCCCCAATGATCCACAGTCCCTCTACAAACTCGAGACCCAAGTGCTCCATGTCCAACGCCAAAGATCCCCGGTCATTGCCAGTTGGGATGTAAATGTTCTTGACGTGTATGCCGGTTCCATCCGACCGCCTCTTCAGCCAAATGGTCAGGCAGAACGGAGACCTGGATACCTCCAAGAGGTCGAAGGTATCCTTCTTCCATCCAGTTAATAGCCCACCCGACGCGCCCTGCGCCTCCATCTCTACGAGTTCAAAACGACCACGTCCATCCAATCCTCTTCTAGCCGCTTCCGTTTCTCCCGACAATTTAGTTTCCTGTAGGAGGAACACGTCTGCTTTGGCTTCCAGAACCAGGTTTTTTACTCCCATGCGCTTATCAGGGCGCCCAAAACCCCTAACGTTCCAAGAGAGAATCTTCATAAGGAAACTTGCGATGTCTTCCTAGGCGGGATCAAGCCTAAACGTTCGGCCACCGCCCTATCCAAGAACTCGAACCTATTCTGAAGAACCGGAGGTATCGTTGCCACTATAGATGTCCCCTGCAAGTTCGCCTCACACTCCTCCGCCCAGGCAAGCACCTCTGCCCGTTTTTCTTTCCTCGTCGTCTTGGAGAGTTCCTTTCTGGCATAGCATGCACCATGGCCTCAAATTTCAGCGAAATTCGGTCGAATTTCTGTCGAATATCGATATCCAGTCGAAATCGAAATTCGACCGAAATGACCGAAATATGGGGGTCCTAGTACAAAAAATGACCGAAATGACCGAAATTTCGGTCGAAATTCCACCGAAATTCCATCGAAATTCTGTTTTGGTCGATACCGAAATGGTGACCGAAACCGACATTTAGGGCCTTGGCATGCACCAAACCTAGGCCCCTCATCCTCCTCAAGCAATCCCCCTTCTCAGATAATCGTACCATGTGGCGATCAACCTTTCTGGCCTCTAGTACTTGCGGAGCTTCCTCGGGGTTCTCCTGAGTACCCTCTTGTTTGTTCTCATCCCCACCCTTCTTTTTTCTGGCGCCCCTCCTTCTCCCAACCCCCCGCAGCCGGCTGGTTCCGCAGCTTCTGCCTGTTGGGTGTTAAACCCCACCATCACGGTGCTCCCCCCCCCTTCTAGAGTTGTCTCCTCGCTTCCCTGAGCACACTTATCAGCCTTTGCAAGAACCATAGGAGCATTCACTTGCGACTTCGGGCAGGAGCATATCAGGTCTCCAACCGAACGCGGTCCCTCGATCAGAAAAGTCTTCTTCGGACTGGAAGAAACGAGCAAAATCTCGGGCTGGATCACCGAATTGAGTCCCGGGTCGGGTCTCCCCACTATAGTCTGCAAAAGACCCGAGTAAGAGACCGATAAGCTTGTCGAAGCATCCAGACAAGAATGCCCAGCTGGACCCGGAGCCACGTCAGAAAGACGGAAAATTTCTCCACTTTTAATCGGCGGTTGCTTCGGGAGATGAACCGACCTCGGAAGATGGTGTCGCATGGACCAATCCGCATTAATTGCGCCGAAAGCGATTCCCCACGAGATTCGAGGAGTCACCGCCGAAGGTTTCGAAGGATCCCCTCCCGGACGTTGTTAGACTACGCTCGGAGCTCCTCCCTCCTCGTCGGCCTGGAGAGACTCTTGGAGGCGCCTCTTAGGCTCGCCTTCCACCCTCACCAGCTCTATGTGGTACACCTTCCCTGCGAACCGAATCTTCTGCCAGCCCAACCTCTCTGTGCCGAAATCCCTCACCCGAAGGATTGGGTCAGGCTGCTCCCTTGGCAGACATCCCGAGGATTCCACCTCCACGATGTGCGCAAAATCCCCAAGCAGCGTGTTGAGCTCATTCCGTCCCCACGCGACCATCGGGATTCCCTTCACGCAAATGCAGTCCAGAGGCTTCGATTGAGTTAGTCCATCGGTGACCAACGGCTTTCGCCAATGTAGCATCACCCAGCCTTCTTTCGTCCACCGCAACAATTCCTTGGCCTCCACCGCTGAGAGTCCTTTCGCCAGCACGCTCCATGAGTTCATCTGCACCACGTCCCCCTTGAATTGTGCTGTTGATATCAGTCCAACATCCGAGGATCCCTGGAAGAGCACATCTGAACCACCACCCTCACCCACCAGGCAACACAGATCGTTCCCTAATCCACCTAAGTCCGCCTCCCGCAGATTTTTCTTCATTAGCGGGCATGACTTACTCCGGTGGGCGAATCCTCGACACAGGAAACACCGAATTGGCTCCCTGCATTGTCGGGCCCAGTGAGCCATGGAGCCGCAACGAAAACATCCACTCCCGAAGGGGTTGGCGAACGCCCGCCGTGGCGGCTCCCGCGGCGATGCCTTGGGACGACGGGACCTCCTCGATCGCACCTCCATCCAAACTCCTTCAGACAGAAGAACCTTCGCCACACCGCACTCCCCATACATCCCATTATCTCTCGGAGGCGTGCTTTTCAAAAGATTGCACCTCCCATTAACCGCACCGCACCTCCATCCAAACTCCTCCACACATTGCTTTGAGTATCGAATTTAGTTGAGCTTTAGTCAATTTTGATATTTTTTTTAAAATTATTCTAAATATGCAAATCAATTTTTATGCATACATCCCTATATATATGCATAAATTTAGATATTTTCAATATTATAATACATTTATAAAAATGTAAGATGAATACTACACCTATTAAAAATTAACATTCATAAAAATGAATAGCATAAACATTCATTAATAGCATTAACGGTAAATGAATAGCATATAAAATTAGATCAACCTATGTGGATGTTTATAGTAATCAATAAAATTAGCGTTAACAACAATAAACCGAATAGCACAAAGTATTGCTATGCCTTGAATCCTAACCATCCGTTCTGCAGAACCCAGTTGAAGAACCCTCCCCATTCAATCAACCGATTTTTACAACAATGATGAGTATAAAAATGAAAGGAAAAAAAGTATAAAAGTCATGAAAATCTTTAATCATCTCATTTTAAATTTGTCCTTTCACAAGCTGTAGAAGAATTCAATCTCTTATCAGCATCTTTGCATAAAATCCCTATTTTACCCTTATATTATACCAAATTTCTAAGTAGCATGCCATCCTCTCTCAATCTTACCCTCCCCATGTTGCCTCGCCTGTTGTCATCATTGTCTCCTCCATCGTGGCCCCTCCTGATCCCCTCCACAACCTCCACATCAATCCGCCACCAGTAGCATTTTTGGTCCTTGAGACCCACATAGCCAGTTGTCATGGCTTTGAACATTACAAAGTCAAACTCGTCGAGCCTTCCAGGACATAGCAGAGCAAAATCCAAGCCATCACTTTTGTGGTATCCATCAAAGCCCTCGTGGTAAAGACCACAAGCCTTTCCTTGCCACAACGGAAAATAGCATGCCCATAAGATTGAGGAGGTCTGGATCTGGCAGGATGGTCCTTTTTCCGTGGGAAAGGCAAACCGAAATCTGAAGGGTACCATGACCTTTGATCGTGGGGGTTGCGAGGCGGATTGCAGAAAAATATGGAAATGGAAGATTCCAATACATGCGAAGGTGTTTATGTGTCTTTTTAGGAGGGAAAGATTGCTGACAAAGAACAGACTTGCGCGCTTCGTACAGGGGACCGGTCAGGGGTGTCCGAGATGCTTGTACGGGTGGAGGACATTAATCACCTCTTTTCACGTGGTACTTTCGTGGAGGTTTGGAACCTTGTTGGGGGTGCTGGTGGTATTGGCAGCATGCCCGACTTCTGGAGATCCATTGGGGCGGACTAGAAGGGCACAGAGAGGGACATATCGAACAAGATTGATGTGATTTGGGCAATTTGGTTGGCCAAAAAAGGCATCATCTCGAACCAGGATTGTTTTTATGCTGAAAATGTTGTGGCACAAGCAAATACGTTGAGCGAAAGCTGGAGTATGTAATTTGTTTAGTGTGGTCATGCTCTTTGTGGGGTGACATGTAAATTTTTACTTGGTGATTAATGGTGAATTTTTTGGACTTACGCTTACATGGTGTAAGCCTTTTTTCTTTTGAAAAGAAAGGATGAGGAGGTCGGGCAAGTTAGCCAAGTTCTTATCAAGATCTTGTACCTCTACGATAGGCTTTTATGAGGTTTGGCTCGTCTGGGGGAGGGTCTTCAAGATGGGCACATCAGATACCCTAGTGATGTAAAGGTCATAGTCGCCCTAAGAGAGGTACTTGGCCATGGTTGCAATGAAGCTCAACACCTCAGTTCCAGCATGCAAGAGGTAGCTCCTCTTCCACACCCTCCCAAGGAGGTGGTAGTAGTTCTTGTTCTCGAGAGGGTCGAGATCCGCAACAATGCGTGACTTGAGATTCGGATACATGGCAAGGATATCCATGATGCTCGGATGTGTGAAGGGTGCCAACTTTCATCGGCACTGCATCTTACAATTGAAGTTTGTGAAGAGCCAATATATATATATATATGAGTGTGAGCTCGACTTGGCCATATCAACGAACTCGGTGTGTTGCAGGTAGGGGCGGAGGATGTGCCGACGATCCTCCTTGTGAAGGTGTATGATGAGGAATTTATGGGAGAGTCGGGTCCATGAGATCTGGGTGTTGAGGAAAACGTCTGAGATTAAATAAGGAGGCGAGAAGAGGAGTCGGTGTAGTTGTTGAGGGACGGGAGGGTAGAGATGAAGGTGGTGGTCGTGTGATACAGTAGGTTCTTATGGAAGCTCTCATTGTACTTGGGGATCATGTAGCTCTAATAAGGGTGGAGGCTCTCCTCCATGGAGCGGAAGAGGAGGAGGAGTTGCCAAAGGACCACATGAAAATCGAGGAGCAAGAAGACCACAAAGACAAACAAGGCATTGACGGCCAAGTGATGTCGACGACTCTCGACAATGTCGAGTTTAACGAAGGGAACACCGGTCCTGGAGCCTCTCACCGGTGGCAGCGACACAGCGGCCATGCAAGATGGGGCGAGTGGATTGGGGTATGGAGGGGAGGAAGAAATAAGATCCACTTAGTTTATTGGCAAGGGGAAACAAGACAATAGCTTTCAAACTGCTCTGGTTAAGAAGCCTGATATCAAGAATGTATATGACATATTGCCCAACTTAATGGTTTAATGTACTGTATCACATAGTACCAAGATGAAACGCTTTAAAATCCTCAAGTCAACTTATAGCTGTAACCATATCACGTTGCAATACACATCTATTCGATTTTCGATCTCTCAGCCAATACATGGTTATCTTTTTCAAAGAGACCTATAAAGTTGTTCTCTCGAAGAGAGTTTACAACATTGCACTGGACAATGACTTTTCAAGCTTAGGAGTAAATCCTATGCAGAGCAAAAAGAGAACCCAATTTACTTTACAAAATGATTTGTGGCGGTTTGTTTAGTGTGCTTGGCACTCAGGCGAGCCACCCGGTGGTGTGGTATGTAGTGGTTTTTTGAAAGTACTATGTCCTGCTCCGCGGTTTCAAAAGGTGCGTGTATGTAATGAAGCACAAGGGAGAAACCAAAAACAATATGAATACCTGCGGGACAAGAAAGTATGATTCGTATGGCCGATGCACAAGAGAAACAAGAGGATCCATATCTGGAACCATAGTTCGTGAGGCAAGATTCTTCAAAATCACTCTCAAAGGAGCTCCTAATACCACTTCCCTCACAGATGCAATCTTCAATAAAATATCATGCTTTTGCTCTACATGAGGAAAATATAAGATGATGAGAATATAATAAGGAACAGAATTAAACAAACTACAAAAAACTTTCCAGGTAAATCCATATTACTACAATGGTAACAACATGGCGTATACCCACCGTGTGGGCCAGATATAGATAAGACACGCAAGCAAGGCCTGATCCAGTCCATATTAAAATGAATTAGAATACTATACTTCTTAGTTAATAAACATTGTAGTCAAAACTGCTGCAGGCAATTTGACACATGGGAGTGATTATTTGGCCTAGGAGGCCATTGACAACCTATACAGTATGCACTATGCAGCATGCCAGCTACTGTTGAGGCCAATCAGTTTCCTAAGGCAATACAGTCATAATGATATATAAAGATGAATCATACAACACAAGATCCAGATGTGATTGGATCATCAAGCATAGTTGCATTATTGAAAAACGGACTGGTCACCAAAATCTAACCTAATTCCCAAAAATAAGAACTCTCAGATAATCATATAGCAACGCCCCATGATCATATACAAGTCTACATGAGTAACTTGGAAAAAGGATTTAACATGCATCGATTTACCAGTTAAGTTAAGATTTATGAAATATTAAGGGTTCTCTGCCAATTTTCATTATGTCAGTCAAATGGCCTCGGTCAATAGATCTCTCATCTTTTCTACCAGAACACCTGCTTTCAACATATGCCTTTGTCAGTTCCATCCCTAGCATTTCAACTAAGTCCATGATTACTATATTACAAATATCCAAACAGCCCCGTTGTTTGACACTGATTACCCCAGATGATCCACACGTGGACCTTGGTTTCCTGGGTGGGTCTGACACAAAGTGAGGCTCGGATGCTTGTGGTGTTGTTGACCATGGTGGCAGCTCTGTTTCCTGTGGCAGTTTCTCCCCTATGAACGGGGCGCCTGAGCATGCTCATATGGAGATTTTGATTTGCCCCCCGGACTGTCCAGTCGGTGTTGGAGCGAAGGTGAAGGAGCGCAAGAAGCAAGCTTTTAGATCCAGAGGTCTGACGCCTTTTGCTCTCACCATATGCAAGGTGGACCGATGGAAACTTTCCGTTCACAGGCAGGGGCGACGGCCTTTGGGGCCGTGGCCGCATGTTGCGAGATCCTCAGCAGTTGACGTTGTTGGTGATGAGTCTTTAAGGATTGAGCAACTGCCGGAGCCGGGGGAGCGACTGAAGATGCGGAGGGTCGTTGGTTGGTGATAGGGTGTTGAGCAAGCGTGATCAAATGCACACTATCTGGGGGTGGTCTTGGCGGGGGGATCCCCCTCTATTGCTAAATGAAGATTCTCTCCCCGAATGTCTAGGGTCCGGGACAACTGAACAAGAGGAGGGCGGTTAGTGTGCTTTTGGGGGCGTGGAAGGCAGATAATTTTTGCTTGCAGGAGACAAAGCTTGAGGCTTGGGACCGTTTGTAGGGTGAGGTGGCAGGATCACGTTATTCTAATTACCATGCTTTGCCGCAAGTAGGGCTGGCTATTGAGTCACGGCTCGATGAGCCAGGCTCGAGCTCGGGCTCGGCTCGATAAGGGCTCGTGAGCTTGGCTCATTAAGCTATTGAGCCGAGCTCGAGCCAGATTTTTGGGCTCGATAGCTTATCGAGCCGAGCCCGAGCCGAGCCCTGCTCAGCTCGATAACTCAATAACGGGCTCGATAAGGAATATATATATATATTCTATTTGTGAAACTACAATGATTTTTATTTTTATTTGTATTAGTTTTGCAACATTGTTAATGGTGGATTATGTGTTTATGTTGTTTATGTAACAACAATGTTGGGTGGACTATGTTGTAGACTTGAATTTTCTACCTTTTATCTATGTTAATCTAGATTATAGTTAGATATTTAGTATTTTTTCTTTTTTATTAACAAGCAGAATGTTACAATATATATTATAATTTAACTTTCATATACAACTCGGATGGTGACCTACTGGTAAGGTGGACGATCTTTAAAAATGAGGTCTCGGGTTCGAGCCCAGGCAAAACACTTTTTCACCAAAAAAACACCTATTTCCTTAACGAGCCTGAATAGGCTCGAGCCCAGACCAGGCTCGATAAGAGGTTCGGGCTCGATAAAGGGCTCGGCTCAAGACTTATCGAGCCCGAGCTGGCTCGATAAGGGCTCGAGCCCACCAAGCTCGAGCCCGAGCCCGAGCCCAATTGGGCTTATCGAGCCCGAGCCCGAGCCCGAGCTCGAGCCTAGCCCTGGTTCGGCTCGTTAGGCTCGATAGCCAGGCCTAGCCGCAAGCCGGTGCTTCAGGTGGCATTTTGGTCATCTAGAGCAGTGATGTAGTGGAGATGGTGGACTCTATGTGTGACACTAGGGTCTTATCTGCGATATTTCGAAGGGTGGCTGATGGCATGTTGTTGCTATTTTTGGTTGTTTATAGCCCCACAGGGTTTCACGTGTCAATTGTGTTGTGGGATGAGCTTCGAATGGTGCGTTCATGATTTTCGCATGTGGCTTGGTTAATTGGTAGCGATTTCAATGTCACTCTTTTGGCTTCTGGTCGTCCTAGTGATAGGGTGGTTTGGATGCTGGATCTCCTACTCTTGTCGCCTTTATGGGGGACTTGGTGTTGGATGTGTTCGATGCCACTAATCTGAGATATACTTGAAGGAGCATCTCACAGTCACGCCTGGGTCGTTTTCTTGGCTTGGTGAGGCTTCTGGAGAATTTCATGTTAGGCTATGTGACGATGTTGCCGAGGTCACACTTGGATCATACGCCGATTTTCCAGGGCTCAGGCAATCAGCATCTTAGTATGTTTCACTTTAAGCGCTCCTGGATGCAAGAGATGGGTTTTCGGGAAAAGGTCACTAGAGTTTGGCAGAAGCACGAAGTATCTGACTCGGCTTCTAAACGAATAGAAGATAAGCTTATAGCATTGCATTGCATGATGATTCCTTTCGATAGAGAGTGTCGCATCCTTAGAGACCAACAGAGAGATGTCGCACAAGTTGAGGTGGTGCGCCTCAACTAGTTGGAAGATACCAGGGACTTGCAGGAGAACGAGAAGGTAACAAGGTATGAGCAAAATCGTATCCTAGTTGACGAGGACAAGAAGAGGGAGATAGAGAGGAAGCAATGTTCGAAGCAAAGGTGGTTGAAAAAGGGCGATGCGAACACGATGTTCTTTTATGCATCAACTAGTAGACACAGAAGACATAACTTGATTCATTCAAATAATGTGGATGGGGAGGAATTGGTCGGTGATCAACTATTGGTAAGGCAGTAAGGCGTCACTATTTTGAGCTCAGTAAGCGTGGTCCTTACAGTGGTGTCAGATGGACAGGAAGAGATATCCCGATTCTGACTGATATGCAGTCCAGAGGAGTCACTGCGACCTTTATTGCTTTCGGAGATCAAATGTACAACTTTTGATTTGAATACAGATGACTCTTCTGGATTGGATGGCTTCCCAATTTTCTTTTTTAGGGAAATATGGGATTTAGTGGGGCAGGAGACTTTGAAAGTGGTGGAGGAGCTTCGCATGATCAATGATGGTTTTGAATGACTGAACAAGTCCATGTTGTTTCTTTTTCTTGAGAATGATGTGGTGAGGTGAGTAGAGGACTTACGTCCTATTGCCTTATCAAATGGTATTTATCTCATTGCGGCGAAGGTCCTTACCAACGAGATACGAGAGGTTCTTGGTATTATTATTGACGCAGCTCAGACAGCTTTCATTCTCGATCGTCACATGATTGATGGTGTTGTTTTGGCTTCTGGAATTATGGTGGAGTGGCCGAAAAAGAAGACAAAGGGATTCAAGTAAAAGGTAGATTTCTCATAGACATATGGTTGTGTGGATGGAAGGTTCATTTGGGCATCACTTCATCATATGGGCTTTCCAAGTGAATGGATTGCTTAGATGAAGAGATGCATTACAATGTCTCACGCGGTTTTGTTGAATAGGAAGCAAGAGGGTGGCATTTTCCAGCCTCAGCGCAGAGTGAGGCAAGGGTGCCCGCTGGCTCCATTGCTTTATGTTGTGATTGCAGATGCTCTGAGGATGGTATCGAAGGCTACGGAGGGGGTCTTTATGGCGGGCTTCAGTTCGTAGGGAGATTTCCATCCCCGTGCTCCAATATGCAGATGATACCATTTTTTTGTGGAGGGGCAGTCGACATCTGCGAAAATGATGAGCATTGTTCTTGAGTTGTTTGGGTTGGTCTTCGGCCTACGAATCAATCATGTGAAGTCTGCTTTCATTCCTTTCGGATGAATGGGGAGGAGGTGACTTTTTGAAAGGCGGCTTTGCAGACGTCGAGGGGGGCACTACCGATCTTGTACCTCGAGATGCCACTGATGGTTGGTAAGCTAAGGCAGGTGGAGTGGGCTCCTGTTGTTGAGAGGATGGAGAAGAAGCTGGCGGGTTAGCGTGAAACTTATTTATCTAGAGGTAGGTGTATGGTCATGTTGAAGGCGGTTCTCTAGGTTGTTCTTGTGTTATTCTTGTTTGCGCGCCTCTTACCTATTGGGGTGAAGGTGAAGTTGGAGGCAATTATGCAGAGATTTTTTGATCCACCTCGGGAGAATCTCAAGTGATGTCGTTGGTGGAATGGAAGACTCTAGTCCTTAGGGAGGAGGATGGTGGGCTAAGGATCTGAAGCTTGGAGGTGATGAACAACTCCCTTATGGCGAAGTGGATGACTAAAATTTTGGGAGGACGCTCCGATTTGCTCTGTAGGACGTTGCGATCGATCTATGGTGTCCCTCGAGGCCCCGCTTCGCAGGTTGTTGTTCTTCCTAGGCCTTCCAGCATTTGGAAAGGGATTTGTGTGGTGCTTCCACGGGTGATCCCACTCTTGCGGAGGTTCTTGGTGACAGTCTTAGCTTTCGATTCATTATTGATAATTGAACTAGACATGGGTCATTACACGCTCGTTTTACCCGATTGTTTGCTATGGCAGCTTCCGTTGAGGCCTCCGTGAGGGATTGCTAGGAGGCCAGGAGCTGGATCCCTATGTTTCGTTCTGAGCTTTCTAACAAGCGCTTTGCAGAGTTTCTACGTCTTCTGGAGACTTTGCCGGTATGCGAGGGATTTAATGATGTTAGGGACCAGTGGACCTAGACATTTTTCTATTCGCAACTTCGCCTTCTATCGGACGATGATCTTTGATCTAATGAGCACTTCGGACAGGTTTACAATTTGGAGGTGGAAGGTTTCACTAAATTTGAGGATTTTTATTTGGTTGCTACACAAAAATCGCATGTTTACCGCGGAGCTGCTTGCTAGGTTTTTCCCCGGTGCTGGTGGCACATGTCAACGATGTCTTGTCGGGAGCGAGGATGTTGAGCACCTCTTCTTTCTGTGCCCGGTTGCAAAGGAGGCGCGGGCAACATCACAAGTGGAGTTAGAGTCAATAGTTGATTGGGCTGGCTTTTAAGACTCGATAGATATTTTGGGAAGAGTGACCATACTAAAGTGTAGGTGGCGGATATTCTTTGGTCCATATGGCTTGCACGAAAAGAGAATATTTTCCGTGGAGAGAGAATATATATGAAAAATGTTATAGAGCATGTGGAAAACATAAAGACTGTTTGATCTTCGTAACTCCTTTTTTGATACATACTGTGTATATATAAAGCTTACGGGTGGGCATCTACACGACGTCACACGCTCTTTTTTCTCAAAAAAAATCCAAACAACACGAAGCAACTGTAACTAAATCTAACCGAAGGAAAATATGTTCATTTCAATATAATCACTTTGTAAAGAATATTGTAATCATTTTGGCAAGTCCATACACATTAGACATCAAGTTATAGTGACCTTGAGAAAGAAACTCGTTGGACCTTCATCTGACGGAAGCTTGGACAAGTTCAGCTTCATTGTGAGGTTATATCCATCCTTCGGAGGATCGAGAATCTGCACAAAGGGACCATAAGCTGCCTTCACAGATTCCATAGCACCAAATGGCAGGGAATCAACAAAAACCGTCTCTGCTGGCGGCATTGGAAGGGCAATCGATATCAGAATGAACTGGGGATGCTTTGTAGAGAACTGTCAATATTAATCATTTCCTCCATAAGATATGCATTATATCATTCTATCGTGAATCGTGATCAACAACTACATCACAGATAAAAAAAGAGAAGGTTCAACCTGAACATGATACCGGATATCATCAAATTCAATTGAGTGGCAATCAAGATCAACCGATTTCTCTGGGCTGCAGAATCACAAAAACAATTATAGAAACAACAAGTTAGATGCTTTGGGCAGGAAAGCTAAATAAATTCACCTTGCAACTGCAATCAAAGAGTCCATTTGTTTCAGCATTTAGATCGGCCGAACATTTCATAACATTACATCCATTTTCGTGTTTGTTTTAGCGTTTCTTGGTGTATTTTGTAACCGATGAATTCATTGAGCATATTTATGATGACCACATAACTAAAATAGAACTGCACAGTCCATAAAAATATTGCTTCCAACGAAAACAAGGTATCAAAACAGTCATATCGAACCAAAACGTGAAGACAAACAAAACCAAAAAGGAAATGTTTTCACACTTCCCGGGAAACAGCCAAAAAACACAGAAAAATCCACCTCCAAATCCCCAAGGAAAAAAGTAACCAACCTCGAACACAGCAAAAGAGCTACAAAATCAAAACTTTAACGGCCATTCCTCATTAAAAACCCTAAATTTCCACAAAAACCACCGCATAGCAACCGGGACCCCAGAATCGGCAACCAAAACACATCGAATCGTCGAGAACGCGACTAGAATTCAGCCAAAGCGGGGACGGGATTTCATCGATTAGGGTTAGCGGTTTTACTTGAGAACGCGGCTCTGGAGGGTGTTGAGGAGGAACCTCGACGACGTCTGGAGCAATATCATGTCCCCGAGATTCGATTGGGATTCGATCGACAGAATGCGAGCGATCTCTCTCGGAAAGATTGAAATTGGAGATTTGGTTTAGATTCGTATTCTTTGACAGTGTCCTGCTTGGGCTCGCCTGCGTCTGAGTGTGTTTTGCGGGAGGGGAAGGTGCGCGGTGCTCTCAGATGCCCTGCCCTGAGTTATGGAGTCTCGCTCTCGGTGGGATGACTCCAGTCGCCAGTCAGATGGTCTCCTGCGCAGGTGAGCTTATTTTGCATTGCACAATAGAACTCGATCTCTTCCTCTTCATTGGGCGTCAATAGTATCCAGAGAGGATAAGCTACGAAGTAGAAATGTAGTATATCCTATTAGTTGGTGATATCGTTTGTTTTGTGCATTTTTATATAAATTAGTATATATAACTAGTTTCGGAATCCATTGGTTTAAATTCCGGTTGGTTGTTTTATCTTACCAGTTATTTTTATAGAGTTTGATCCCCACTTAATGCAACGATTACAAATTTGGGGAGACTCGTCTTCTAATTGTTCCCGCTGCGATTGTTGTAGAGTTAAACCTTCTCAAAGGGAAATTCTATTGTGGGTGCTTTCGGTGATTTGTGATCTTAACTATTTCCTTTTGTTGGACGTTTAGGGTTATACTTGTGCTCTTTTGGATCTTACATGTTACCGCAACACATTAAAACAGCATCTCTTGGATTATATAATGGTCTGACTAAATCGGATTTGGATTTAGGGATTTTTACCTGGCAGACCTTATAAACTTTGCCAATCACCTCCACGACCTTTGAAACAACCTAATTCCCCCCTCGACCCTGTAAACTTGCTAACTCTTACCCCATGAACCCTCCGGGTAATATGTTTTAAGCTTGTGGGGGTTCTTAGGGTAATTTACAGGGTCGATGGGGTAATTACGTTGTGTAAAAGGTCGTAAAGGTATTTTAAAACGTTTACAGGGTCTGCTGGGTAAAAATCCCTTGGGTTATACTTAAGGATGGGTGCTGTTTGGTTCAAACCGAATAACCCAATCAAATCGTTTGATACGGGTTAAATGATTTGGCTTATTTGGGTTGTCGGGTCGGTTTAGACCCAAATCATTTTATTTATATGGGTATTGGGTTGGTTGATGGGTTTGATAGTGCCCACCCGACCCACCCAATCAACCCGAATAATTATTATGGGTGACCCGTGATTTAGACCCACCCGACCCGACCAAAAAAATCATACAAATATATTTATGTATACTTATATATACATATATATGTATACTATTTATACCAATATATATGATATGTAATTTTAATGAATTATAACGGTTGGAAATGGGCATAATATAGATTTGGGCCGTTTGGCGGTATTACGTGAATTGAATGCATGCTGCCAACTTGCCATGTTGGAAAATGGAAACTAATTGAAATTTGAAATTTTAATTAAACATGTTTTGAATGTGAACCGTCACTCCCATTCTACCAAGAATCTGCGTTGTTTTATATGCTGATTTGGAATGTGAATGAGAGATTGAGATGTCACTGTCCGTCGAACTTCCATCTATGATCTGGTAACCATTCCAACCTTCCAAGTTTTGATTTCCTTCCGATTCTGTGGACTTTTCCCTTCCCCGTTTATGATCGAGTCTTCTCCACAAGTCCGCAGCAGCAGCACAACAGCACTGTGTCTTTGATTTTTGTATCTTTGATTTTGGTTTCTACGTCCACGGCACCGGAGCACGAGCTGCACGACCACACTTGGATAGCATCAACTGTGACCCATCACGCATCAACCAACAATACCCAGAACCAGGTAATGCCTTCTACAAAACCAAGAGTATTTGTCTATTATTAGTCAGTGCTGAATCTTATAAATTATACAATAGTATGTTGTAAATAATCCTTTAATTTAAATATTGTCTCTTTATCAACTTTTGTTGTAACTCTTACTTCGTATAAAACTTCATTATGTTGTAGATCCTTGTGTAAAAAATGATTAGAATATGTGTTAGGGTGCAAGTTTGTAAGTTATATGTTTGCCATAGATATGAAGTTGCAGATGCTTCATGGATATAAACAAGAAAAATCTTATATTTTCATCATATCTCAATACACTTATCTGTGATATAGATGTCCAACGTTAATGATTGCCAAGCTTCACAATCATTCGAACCATCTTCAACTCCAAGTCCTCCTGCGTCAATAACGTCTTTGAATGGGAATAAATCCAAAAATGGAACTAATTCCAAAGGTGTAAATAATCATAGAAGGGCAACTAAACCTCGATCAAGCTGTTGGGATCATTTTTCAACCTTTGTTGATTCAGAAGGTCTTCGAAATGCAAAGTGTAATTACTGTGGAGAGACATATTTGGTTGAACCCGGAAAGCATGGAACCTCCAATTTGAATAGCCATGCCAGTAATTGCTCTAAAAATCCATATAACCTTGAAAGTACCCAAAACAGATTGAGTTTACAACCATCCCAGCATGGAGAATCTGAAGGGAAGTTGTCATGTTGGAGATTTGATGATGATGCAGTTAGAAAAAGATTTGCAGAAATGATAATATTAGATGAGCTACCCTTTAGCTTTGTGGAGAAAGCTGGCTTTAAGCGATTTATTTCAATTGCATTACCTCCAAGTTTCCATCTTCCATCGAGAAGGGTTGTCACATTAGATTGTTTTACTGCTTACTTGACGGAGAAACAAAAGTTAAAGCATATGATCAAGAGTCAAAATATGAGGGTTAGTTTGACAACTGATACGTGGACATCAGTGCAGAAAATTAATTACATGACTCTTACTGCTCATTTTATTGATAAGAATTGGAATTTGCACAAAAAAATCTCAACTTTTGCCCAATAACGAGTCACAAAGGTGATGATATTGGTGAATCTATTGAAAAATGCCTACTTGAGTGGGGGATTGACAACATATTTTGTATTACTGTTGATAATGTGTCCTCAAATGATACAGCAATTGCATACTTGAAACGAAGTTGAATTATTGGGATACAAATATCTTGGGTGGGCAGTTTCTCCATATACGGTGCATTGCTCGTATACTCAATCTCATTGTTGTCGATGGTATAAGTGAAGCTGGTGCTTTCGTAGCTCGTGTTCGCACAACTATTTGATATATAAGACAATCTCCCAATAGGATGAAAAGATTTAAAGATTGTATTGAGTTTGAAAAAATTGGCTCGCAGAAGATTATTCACCTTGATGTCCCAACAAGGTGGAATTCTATTTATTTAATGTTAAGTACTGCAGAAAAATTTGAAAGGGCATTTGAGAGATACTCTTGTCAAGATCCCAAATTTGTACTTGATTTGGAGGGTAAAACCCCTCAAGATAATGATTGGAGTAAAGTCAGGAGACTTTGTATATTTCTGGAACATTTTTATGAATTAACATTGAAAATTTCGGGTTCTTCATATGTCACCTGCAACCAATTTATGCCTGAAATAAGTGAGGTTGATTATATTTTACAAGAGGCTAAGTACAGTCTTGAACCAGAAATATGTGTAATGGCTGAGAAAATGAAGGCCAAATATGATAAATACTGGGGAGATCCTAAGAAGATGAATATGATTATATTTATTGCCGTGGTTCTTGATCCAAGACATAAGATTGACTATGTAGAATTTATGGTACAGAAAATGTATGGAGTGCAAAAAGGTAGCCGGGTTTTGGAGAAAGTTAAAGAAGGAATATGCGATTTGTTTCAAGAATATGAAAAGCAAGTCTATCCTCAATCTTCATCTTCAGCTATCCAATCAAAATCGTGCCTATCAAATGAAACCGAACCAAATACAAGAGTAAAAAAAATGATGAGATCTGAATACTTGAAATTTAAATCTTCAAGTGGGCATTCTGTGTCTTCTAAAAGTGAACTGGATAAGTACTTAGCTGAAGAATGTGAGGAAGATGCAAAAGATGGTCAAGTTTTTTATATCCTTGATTGGTGGAAAATCAATGAACCACGACTTCCTATTCCCGGACGTATGGCCCGTGATGTGTTGGTTGTTCCTATGTCTACTGTAGCATCCGAATCAGCATTTAGTACCGGTGGACGTGTTCTCGATGTATTTAGAAGCTCATTAACTCCAAGAATTGTTCAAGCACTTATATGCACACAAGATTGGTTGAGACCTCGATTATCTCCCGTCAACATCGAAGAAGACATTGAAAATCTGGAAGAACTTGAAAATGGTGCGTATCTTATTACTATTTTTTAAATTCTTATCTTGAGTTCAACTTGAAAAACTAAATAAAGTTTGATATTTAATTATGTTTAGATTTGCTAAAAAGTGGCGTTGATACTACAAGCATTGTTGATGTTTGAAGCACTCGAGACTCCTTTCACCGGTTAGTAACATTTTTATAATAAACTATAAATAATATTTACTTATTTGTTACTTATTAAGATTAGCATGAACCTTAGAAGTGGTATGATATTTTCAGGTTCTCAGAATTATGGAATAAAGATTAATCATTAGTTGTTACTATCAATTGAAAGAGTGGAACTACTTATTTTTGGAAGAAATATGGTTTGTGTATATTCCTTTATTATTTTATATTGAATTTTCTGTCATAATTCATGAAATATGTTCTTTGACTTTGAATGTGACTACTAATTTATGGCTTCCAATTTTAGGTGCAAAGATAAAGATGAAGGTGAAGTTAAAGATTTGTTAAACAAAGAAAAAGTACTTCTGATGTTGCTCTAGACGATTGTGGCATTTTTTGATTAACACTGAAAATTTGACATCTTTTAATGTTGTTGTCGTGGACATGATGGATTTGGAATATTTAGGAGAATTATTTTTATTAGAACTTGTATTGAATTAGTATGTCTCATTGTATATGAATTTTACATTTACATTTTGCGGAGATGTGACATGTGGTGATCTACTTTTTCAATTCTAAGACAGGTTGCTTTCTTGTACACAAGAAATATTTATCTACTGCAGGTTTTTCTCGATCAAATTTCTTCATTGTGCATATTGTTAGCGAGGTTCAGATAGCTCATATGGTAATATATTTAAGTTTGTATAGTTTATGGTATCATCTAATTATTTACTATGAAGAATTAATTAGTAGCTTACGAGTATGCATATTTATATTGATATACATATTGAAGAATTATGTGTCATTGGATATTGTAATTTATTCCTTATTAATAAAAAATAGGCCGTCAGAACCCCCATTAAACTACGTACATTTACAGACATGTAAGCTTGAAGCTAATTTAGAAAAGGTGATTTGCATGATTATTAAGTGGAAACTTTCACCTTTAGACAATTTGATTAATTTGGGTTTAACCCGACCCAATCGACCCAAACCAATGACCCGAATAGCTCAACCCGAAGTAATTCGACTGGGTGATGGGTTCTATTTTTTCAACCCAAACCGAATTCAACCCGAACCGAATAAACCAAACCCATCCAAACCGATCGAATACCCACCCCTAGTTATACTTGTGCTCTTTCTGGATCTTACATGTTACCGCAACACATTAAAACAACATCTCTTGGATTATATAATGGCCTGACTAAATCGGGTTTAGATTTATTGCATTCTTGAACAATTACTTAATCATCTTCCATTCGATTAAAGTTAATCATGTAAATCTATATAATTATTGGACTAAACTATTGCTAATAATCATGGAAATAACAAACAGTATATGATCTCTCATTTTAATTTCAACACCATCCTTTCATATTATGAGATGAAAAAAGTATTCAGCATTCGAAGCAACTCTTGGAGGTTGATGTAATTATAAATGCGACTTGAATTATACAATAAAATATAATTGCAATGGGTATCGTGTGTCATGTGAATAATGGTACATGGCATAAGGAATGTGCTAGAGGACTGCGACGCGGTGTTACAATAAGTACACATTCACGAAGGACGTGATTAAATTCGTCAGTGAAGGTTTCTGGAAGGATAAAAGAAGGAGGTTATATAACGCGGGTAGAAATTTCCTCGAGATGTAATATGTGCCTTAGGCCATGAGGCAAAGCTCCACCCATATTCAAACTCAAACACACAAGCCCAATGCTCGAACATGATATGAAATGACTCGTTCCTCATGACCCGTCACTCTAGTATGGACTTTAGGCCTTCAGAATGGGGGTGAGGATGAAGGTCCCTTGCATTCTCAAAGATCGCATTTCAGATTTCAAACTCGACGATCAGATTCTGAGTCTTCAGTTTGATGCGCACATGTGTGACATCATTTGTATGGTCCCCATCTTTTATTTTTGGTTTCAGGATTTTCGTGTGTTCCATAGAGACTCTGGAGTAGAGATCCCAATCTATGAGACAGTATGAGAGAGACCCGGAAGGACGTGCATTCCAAGAGAGGTTGTTATGAAGGATTACAAGATGCACACATAGTAACACCCTCAAGAAATGTGGTCCCAATGAGGATCAGGAGGTGATATTTGATCCTAAGGAGGATTAGGAACCAAACTTCAAGAGTGTTATCCAAAAAAAGACGTACCAAGCCTTTCATGGAGTTAACTCTATATCTCTTATGTTGAGGATGTCAAAGAATCAAGTTAAAAGGTTCATAACTCAAAATCAAGAAATAGGTCACTAAGTAACCACCTTATCAAGGTCCACAAAACTACAACAAAGTCAAAGGATAGAGTGGCAAGCTATCAAATCTAAGTAGGGATAGAACGACAGACTATCAAATATATGTACTAGCATCAATGAGGCCAAATGGATCGTGTTATTCATCGCGACACCAAATGCTCACCTCTTCAAAGTCACAGGACCTCCATGAAGGTCAAAGGAGTAGAGTCGCATGATGGAGATGCTAAGCACATGATAAAACTTCGATTCATCGTGCTAATATACATGGATATGACATCTCTCAACACTTATATCCCCCCTCTTCTACACTTAATTTGCATTATTTGCGTGCATTCTTTCGATTGCACATAACAACCAAATAAGGCTAAAGTAAGACTTTTTAAGTTAATGGAGATCACTTCATGGAATTCATCATCGAATACCATAAAAATGCAGAGAAAAGGACTTTTAACGTTTGAGAGAGGGGGAGTGGGGGTAAAGAATTGAGATAGATAGAGGGAGGGAGGGAGAGAGAGAGGGAGAGCATCATAGAGGGAGGTGACACTCGTGATGGAATGACAATGTAATGAAATCAAGTAACGAATGTAACAAAAAAAGGAATGAAAATGAGTGAGCTTTTCCATTCCATTGATTCACGTTGGAAATGAAATTTTAATAAGGCTTAATTTCATTCTAGTGTTTGATAGAAGGAAATAAAGAAAATAATTTAATTTTTCAGATATGTATATTTTCACATTGATAAAATTATCATCCTTTGGTTTACTTTCTTCCATATGTATGATATATCTGACGCAATATACTAATTGAAATTGAATTTTTCTTGTTGTGATATGACATTAGAAAGAAATAATAATAATTTTACAATTATACACAAAAATCCACGATACCAATTGTATGTTGCAAATGAATAGGTATACATCTATATCTGAATCGCTACCTCATCTTTGTCTACTTAAATGCCTGTGGAGGCTCATAACACATTGATATCGATAAATATCCACACATATACATTGTGATAGGTTCACAGTTACTGGTTTTATTTCGCATGTTATTCTTATACGAATTTACAGACGAAGAAATTATGGCTAATGAAAATTGATCGGCTTGGTTGAAAGAGGGAGCTCCCAGCGTAGGCACAGTGGCTAGGCCAAGACTCCCGCGCATGCTTATAGTCTTGTTTTCTTCTTTGAAGGTCTCGTGATGACCCTTACAAAAAAAGAAAAGGAAGACCTCTATTGGTAAAGCGGTCATACTTCTGTAACCTAAGTTCGAACTGAATGACGCAGCTCTTTCTAAAAGGCGTGAATGCAAATAAAAAACATCAATTTCATGTCAAACCCCTTGGAGAATACAGGGGGATAATGAGGATGAAGAGTGTCAACAAGCGTCGGGTAAGCGGAGGATCATGAATGAACTTGCTTTCCTTTTCGTGAACAACTAATATATAAGAAAATGGAAGGCAAAAAGAAAAAAGATGTCGCCGAGGAAACGAGCGTCGGGCGGCCTATCTCGCTGCGAAGGTGAAGCCGGCCTCAAAAAAAGAATCAACGTGGGGGCTGAGTAGGCTCAACATTAAAGTAATCATTGTTGTTCATTGGATTCCAGAGGGAGGACTTCGTTAGGATTGGAGAATTGCTGCGATTCTTCCTGAATAGACCTCCGCCTGTAGGCTTAGACTAGCTTCGACCACCTAGTGAAAATGGCCTGGGTCAAATGCTGAGTGAGATAGTGCTGCGGGAAGGAGTCAGAGGCCGCCACTACTGACCCAGCACCATTTGAAGCTCGGCGAACTTGGATTTTTCGAGTTCATTTATTTATCAAGTGCGAATTCAGGCCTCAAACGAGTAGTTGAGTGGAAAGTCAAGTGCATATATTCGCGATTGATCAGTCTGCCCTGCTTTGGGATTCACTAGTGGATACTGACGGTCAGCTCTCTCCTGCTTCAGCCGTTGGGGACGACATTTCCCAGGGCCTCTTTTTTCCCCGGGGCCAGAAATCCGGGTCGACTATGAGAAGGGCAGCTACGACTTTGATGTCCCTTGTTAGGAGACCTTTGGCCTTCACTTCTTCTATTCAATATTGAAGTCCTTCCTTTGAGCTATGAGAAATGGGATAGGCTTTCTTCTTTTTCTGGGCCGGGACTTCCTCGCCTTATTAAAAAGTAGCTTCCCGCCAATGGTGGGCGGCGACGAGTTTAGACCTTTCAACAGGCCGCTATCACGCGAAAAACCGGCTTGGGACCTGAAACTCACTATATACCACATATCCTCCCGTGCCGGGACGCAGGCTCCTTAGGAGGGAAGCCCAACGAATTCCAGATGCAAAGGTCCAAGGGATTTTCTTTTCCCAGATGAGCAGTCCCTATGGTCAATCACTGAAGCCTATCACAAGGATCTCTCTCTCTAACAGACCTCTGAAATGAGTCCGACCTTCCCTTTGACCCCTACTCAAGTAGGGAAGGAGAGTTCAGGTCAGGAGAGGTTCCCAGGGCCCTAGAGAGCTAGTCGGCCAGAGACTCAGGGCACTGGCTTCAAGAAACATATTTGGATACATCCATTTTGATCTGTTTCCATGTATGTTTTTTTATATATTTGTTTAAAATTATATTCATATTCAATTAAAAGTAGACGTTGATGAAAATATTACTTTGATTTCATAAATATTTGTACCATATTGGTTTAAAAAATACAAATATAAATATGTATATACTTGTAATTATATATTATATTTTTTCTATTAATTATTAAATACATTTAACTCACATAGTAGATCTTAATCAACTATCATACATGGATACATTCCTTTTCATTGTGCCATCATATATATTTTATGTTGATATAACTGAAAATAAAAAACAGGTATAAATATATTGTGATACTTCTTACAAACATTAATTTAGAAACACATATAGATATTTTTTCTATCTATTTCACTTAGAAAATGATAGGTATGCATATATATGACTTTGATGCCCATAAATATATAGATCAAGTTTGTGTATCTAGTTTAATATGTAAATCTAATTATAGATTTATCTATAATTATATTTGATATTACTGCATAAATATATCTACTATATTCATTTCATTTAGGTATCGCTTAAACCAACTTCAATATGCAAACATACGTGCATTCATCCTTACCCATATCCATTTAGATGTTACTAAATAAATAGATATACCATATTAATTTCATTTAGGCATCCCTTATATCAACTTTAATATGCAAACATATGTGCATTCATCCTTACCCTTATCCATTTAGAAATGGATACGGATATCGATATCACTTTGATATCCACCTTATATATATACATATACATACATATATATATATAAGTACATGTTAGTCCTACATCTATCATACCCATATATGATTGTTTGCATCAATTGGGGTAGATATGTTTTATACACAGTGGAGGAATTAACAAAGGTTGAATAAGTGTATGTTGTCTCACAAGAACATCAGAGTAAATGTTGAAGAAACGCAATCATGAATTCCTGGGGAGTGCCCATGAATGGCAATTCTTACATACGATGGGATTGAATTTCCATTCTAATCGCCATTCATGTCTTATCATCGTCAAGAAACATATGAATGTAAATAATGAAAGAATGATGGTTCCTTTCCGTCATTTATTCTTGGCCAACAAACACGACCTAGAAACGAAGTTATAGCGATTAAGATTTATAGTGGAAATCTATTGAGTATTGGTCCTATTGGTCTTGTCGACAACGACTCAAAATATTAAAATACAAGTCAATGAATACCAATCTCCCAATCTTATAATCCATCCTTGTTTTCCACAAGTATACCACATGGGGCTATATTTAAGTGGTTGAAGATACAAAGGTAAATGAATGGCGGAAAAATATAAATGAATAAGATCAAAACTAGGAAATGGCACATCACTCATCATATTTTGGATAAAATAATATGGTAAATGTGGGAAACCTTTTGGAGAACTGCCAAAAAAGACAACCACAATTACATAGAAAAAGTTAGAAGAGAGGGAGTGATTGCAGACATCTATGAACACCATTCTCTGTCGTAGAGTACTCAATTTTGATATCCTATGAGGCAAATCTACAAGTGTAACCAAATCATTATTAAAATCTTTAAATTTACATGAAAATTTTGTATATTTTCGCATTGCTTGTCCACTTTACGTGCAACCTGATAAAAGGAACTCTTCCCGTCTCCTCAAACCGATACATACTTCTAGAGAATGTCCCACAAAAAAGGGGGCCATTACAGTTATCCCATATTTCCTTCCATCTCTCAATTAATTCCTTGACAATGATGACAACCACTCTTAAAATACTTATAACAATAAAAAAGTTCCGCAATTTACCAAGACAACCACACAAATATTCGACGTTAGAAGAGGTTTCAGATCCTCTAAGTATATTACTTTTACTTAGAGTGGGTAAAGTGTGGTGGATGGTTGTCAAGTCACTTCCAGTCCACATGGCGAAATCAAGCCAACTTTTGAGGTTACAGTATTAAATGAATCATACACCAACCAACCAACTTCTAAGGACTTAATAGTAAATCTAATTTATACCATCACTCAAATTACCAATTTAATTAAAATTATAAAATAACATTCTCCCTTAATGATGCTCACTTGTGTGATTATTTTTTAAAAGAATTTGTTTATATGAATATGATACAATATTATTTTTTTAAGGAAACTTATTTTTATTTTTAAGGATATGAATACATATGAAGTTAATATTTTTTGGCAGATATATCTCTATATATCCATATTGATATTATTATTTTGTTGATACAAAAATCGATACTGATACCATTTTTATTTTTCATAGATAATATATATGAATAAGGTCTATTTTTTGGCATATATGGATATATTCATATGCGACCAATGTTTTTAACCAAATATGGATATGTATTTTTATGTAGGCTGATATAGAAATGGATAAAGATGCGGCTTTTTTGCAGATATAAATATGAATATGGATACCCTTTTCATTTTTAATGATATAGATACGACTAAAGTAACACCTTTGCGATATAAAATATATTCATTTTCATCACTAAAAATAAAATGGTATCGGTAACGATCTCTTTATCAACAAAATAATACAATAATATGTATATATAAGGATATATATGCCAAAAAATATTATCTTCATCGTATCCATATCCTTAAAAAATAGAAACAATTTCCCTTAAAAAGAAATAATATATTGCATCATATTCATATAAAGAAATTTTTTAAAAATAATCACACAATCATTGAAAGCGAACATCATGAAGGGGGAATGCTATTTCATAATTTTGATTAATTTTGTAATTTGAGCGATGGTATAAATTAGATTTACTATCAGAGCCTTAGAAGTTGGTCGGTTGGTGTATGGTTCATTTAATATTGTAACCTCAAAAGTTGGCTTGTTGGCTTGACTTTTGCCATGTGGATTGGAAGTGATTTGGCAATCATCTACCACACTTACCCACCCTAGGTAAAAGCAATATTACATATAGGATCCGAACCCATTCTTAATATACATATAACAATAAAAATTTTATGTAATTTACCAAGATAACCACACTGATATTCGACGTTAGAAGAGTATGTTGATCTTTTATATATTAAAAATGTTATGCAATTTACCAAGACAACCACACCAATATTATATTTGACGTAAGAGGATTACCTAGAAGATTGGGAGTGATTTCTCAACCTCTCAACCAATTCTTGACAATGTTGTCAACCATTCTTAATTTACATATAAGAAAAAAAGTTACGCAATTTACCAAGACAACCACACCAATATTCGACGTTAGAAGAATATGTTGATCTTCTATATATTTACGCAGTTGCCCATCATTAATCTTTGCAGTGTTTAAGTCGCTTACTCTAACTTCTATCATCTAACTGTTGAAAACATGATTATTATCGTATATATTAAACAGTAATTATACTATTCCAAATGCATTGAAAGAAAATCATTACAGATTAATATTATTATCGTCATGTATTTCCCATCCATTATCCGATTTCAGAATGTAAGTAGGAACCGAAACAGAAACATAAAATAGGGCGAGATCCAGGAAAGGTAAAGCAATAAATGAATTGTGGCAAACAAAATAAAAGAAGAATGAGGTTAGAGATCACCGAAGCGTCCATGAAATGGACTGTCCTTAGAGAAGATATTGCCCCCACAATACCGATGTGAAGAGTACTGACGATCCGCTCCCAGGATACGACGGTCCACAGTCTTCGTCCGTGCACACAGACGATACCGTCCTCGAAAGTACTTTCGAGAACTTGCAGCCGAGAGAAAGAGAAGGTGGTTCGTCCGCGAGAGGAAGAACGAGAACATGGCAAAGACGACGTGAGATTTTCTTGCGAGTGAAGAAAACGACGTAGGGGAAGGGGTATAAAAAGAAGGTCTCGTGCCTTAGCGCACGACACCTTTCGATTTCCGAAAGCGCCCCTCAACGGGCGCGTCTTTTCGAATCCGGAAACCGCGTCCATTATGAGTCATTTGGGTCGTGTTGAATTCCCATTTTACTCGAATCCAAATTAATCGCGTGATTAATTTAATCGACCTACCAAATAAAATTCGCAGCAAAAGTATCGAGATCTGAGATCCGAATTGACTCTCCCGAGCCCGAGCCCGAGACGGAGCGGAGCGTGCGCGCATGTGTAGTCCGACTCCTCCTCCATTCCTCCTCTCTACTATTGCTATAAGAGCTTGGAGTGTGAACTCATATATAAGCCTACCAAAAGTTTAGAGATACTAGGTATGGTACTAAACCTCAACCCAAGCTTTTCATGTTTCAAATTTGAGAATTCCCAACTTTCCCTTCAAGACATTTGGTTTCTCAATTGAAACCAAATTAACTTCAATTGTAATTGCATAGACTTTCCAATTAAAAATCTAATTACAATTCTTAATACAACAATCCCCCACGAATTCACCAATTTGAAAAAAAGATTCAAAGAGAGTCTAAAACACAACTTTCGGCTGCCACAATTTGCTTTCAGTAAAGGTACCTTCCGGTGTTAACCTCTACCTGAGTTTACTACTTTCACTTTAACATGAACGAAATGAACTACGTCTTGAACTTCAGACCTTTTTGTTAAAGTATACAGTAGAAACAACAAAGTGTTGTTCTTGGTATAATCTTCAGGGTTGGTGCTCTTAAAGATCATGCATCCTTATCATGTTTCATGAGTGTATTCACGAAAGACCCTCTTCTTTTAACTGCGGCCCACAGTAACACTCACATAGGTGGTGTTCTCCAAGGATGGACTGATAACATCATGCCCAAAGGCTTGAACCCATTCAGAACCTATGCTCTTCCTAAACTTGCAGCTTAGATGTCACTCAGGCTTCTAGGGATAAGACACTCATGCATACGCATTAAGATAAGAGTCCCAACCAGTTCTCAAACAACTTGTTAATCCTCATTGAACCTACTTTGTAGGATCTCCATTCAGATAGGTTGGATTGTTACTGTAGAGGAACTCCCAATGGGTCTCAGTCTCATCCCAAGCCTAGACTTTAGGACTAAAGATCGATCAAGTCCCTTAGTCAATGGATCTGCCGTGTTGTCTTTGGATCTAACAAAATCCACAGCCAACACCCCTCGAGACACCAAATCCCTTAACGTCTTAAGTCTGATCTGCATGTGTCTTCTTGTTTTTTGATAAACTTTGAACTCTTGATCTTGGCAATTGTGGTCATATTATCACAATATACCGAGATCGCAGGAACTGACTGACCTACCATGGGAATTTCAGACAGAAGCTCCCTTAGCCATTCAGCCTCAATTCCAGTGGTGTCCAAAGCACACAGCTCAACCTCAAAGGTGAATCGAGCTAGAATGGTATGCTTCACAGACCTCCAGGAGACTGCACCACCTCTAAGAGTAAAGACATACCCAGTAACACCATTACTCACAGACTCCTCTATTTTCCTTATCCAGCTTGCATCACTATATACTTATAGTACGGATGGATGTCTACAATAATGCAAACTAAGGGAAATAGTTCCCTTCAAATACTTCAGTACTCGATCCAGAGCCTCCCAGTGAGTACGATCAGGACAACTAGTGTATCTACTCAGCTTTGCAACTGAGAATGAAATATCAGGCCTCGTGCAATTTGCAAGATATATTAAACTTCATATTACTTGTAAATACCTTAGCTGAGCTACATGTAATCCACTTTTATTCTTAAATAGCGTCTTGGATGAATCAAAAGGAGTGCTTGCAGCTTTGCAATCTCGATATCCAAATTTCTCAAGTACCTTCTCAACATAATGAGATTGAGAAACTACAATCCCATCAACTAACCTTGTCAGTTTGAGATCCAAGATCACATCAGCAACACCCATGTCCTTCATCTCAAACTTGCCACTTAAGAATACTTTAGTCTCGTTAATAATCCTTATATGTGATCTGAATAACAATATGTCATCAACATACATGCGCAAGACAATACACTTATCACCTTCCACTTTGGAATAGACACACTTATCGTATTCATGAACCTTAAAGCCACATGACAAAATAGTTTTGTCAAATTTTTCATGCCACTGCTTTGGTGCTTGTTTCAATCCGTAAAGAGATTTAACGAGCTTGCAAACCTTTCTCTCATTTTCAGGAGTCACAAGTCCATCAGATTGATCTATATTGATCTCTTCCTCAAGATGGCCATGTAGGAAGGCGATCTTCACATCCATCTGGTGGATAGAGAGATCATATACAGAGGCCAACACTATGAGCATCCGGATTGTGGCCATCCTAGTCACAGGGGAATATGTATCAAAATAATCGATACCTTCTTTTTGCCTAAAGCCTTTAGCAACTAATCTGGCTTTATACTTTTCAATTGATCCGTTAGGTCTAAGCTTTCTCTTAAACACCCACTTGTACCCAATGGTAGAGCGTCCTTTGGGTAAATCAACCAACTCTCAAGTTCCATTAGCTATAATGGAATCCATGTCAGATTTGACGGCTTCCTTCCATTGTTTTGCTTCAGATGAAGCCATGGCTTCCTTGTAACTTGGTGGATCACCCTCGATCTAGTAGACAATAAAGTCAGCTACCGAGATCCTTGACTATTCGAGGTCTTTTACTCCTCCTTGGCTCAATTTCTTCTGAAAGGTCATTGGGTTCAGGTTGAGTCTCTGCCTCCACATTCGTCATCCTTTCCACTTGATCTGGAATAGAACCTGATGTGGAGGTGTCCTCAATGGTCAGATTCTGAGGAATCTCAATCTTCAACGGGAAGACATCCTCAAAGAAGGTAGCATCACGGAGCTCAATAATGGTGTTGACATCTATGCCCAGTATCTCGGACCGAATTACCAAGAACCTATATGCATAGCTATTTTCCAAATAACCTAAGAAGACTGCATCAACAGTTTTAGGATCAAGTTTCTTTCTCTTGTGTTCCAGAACTAAAACCTTAACGAGACAGTCTCACACTTTGAGATACTTTAAGCTCGGTTTCCTATTTCTCCAAAATTCAAAAGGACACTTTTCTATATGTCTTGGAGGAACTCTATTCAGAATATGGTAAGCCGTATTCAAGGCTTCTCCCCACATATAGGTTGGAAATCCATAACTTTATAGGAGAGCATTGATCATGTCAGGTAATGTTATACTTTTCCTTTCTGCTATCCCATTTGATTTGTAGTGAATATGGTACCGTAACTTCAAGAACTATGCCATACAAATTGCATTGTTCATCAAACAAATTAGAGGTATATTCACCTCCTCTATCTGATCTAAAGCGTTTAAGCATTTTTCCTGTTTGTGTCTCAGCTCATTCTTAAATATACGAAATTTCTCTAAAGTTTCATCCTTGATTTTCATAATATATACATAGCAGTATCTGCTGTCAACATCTATAAAGGTGATAAAGTATTTCTTATTGTATCAGGTCAACATACCATTAAACTCGCAGATATCCGTGTGCACTAGATCCAAGATCTCACTATCTCTAGAGACAGATTGAAAAGACTTCCTAGATGTCCCAATCTACCATGCCACAGATCACACGATTCTAGATTATTCACAACATGAGACACAGAATTAGAACATTCAGAACTTAAAACATTTATTTCATTAATATTAACGAATCACATCTAATTCTAAACAACAAATCAAAATAAGTCACATAGCCTTTTCCATAAAAAATACCATGTCTCAGAATGGCAACTTATTACATTTAAAGTTCAATTCAAAATCATTTTTAACTAAGATAGAGTCATATAAAACGTCATTCTTGATGTCAGGAACATGCAACACCGTGTGCAACGTCCAAACACGTACAGAGGAAAACTTCAAGTTGACTTGTCCTGACCCTAGCACCCTGGCTGCAGAATCATTCTCCATCTTCACAGTCCCACCACTGCAGATCTGATAAGAAGAAAACAAAATTCTTTCAGAACAAATATTTACATTAGCTCCCGTATCTATGAGCCACTCATTTGGATCATGGATATGGTATAGTTCAGGTTTTTACAGAGACATACCCCTCGCTTGCCCCAAGTCCAACAGTGATCATATTCACTTGTGGACTCCCATCTGCAGCCTTAGGTTGAGCCTTTAAGGATGGACAATCCTTTTTCCAATGGCCAACCTGATTACAGTGCCAACAGGATTTATTCTTTGCCTTTTTCTGGATCTTGCCTTTTGATTTCATTTTATTGTTATTCGAACCATTTCCCTTCTTATCCTTGTCCTTCGAGGTGGAAAGTGACCTTAGCCTGAATATCAACATGAAGCACAGGCTTTTGTTTATTGTGTTCCTCCTCTATGGCAATTACCACCATCAAGTCATCCATAGAAAATTTCTCCTTCCTGTATTTCAGGGTCATGCTGAAGTCTTTTCAATACTTGGGGAATTTTTCTATGATGCACATGACTTGAAACTTTTCAGGAAGTTTCATTTTGTCATCTTCAAAACCATGGAGTAGGATTAAAAACTCATGCGCCTGTTCAGAAACCGACTTCCCTTCGGCCATGAAAAAAAATCAAAAACTTGATCACGAAGTATTTCTCAATACCGAGGTCTTCGGTATTATACTTTCGATCCAAATCTTCCCATAGCCCCTTCACAGTTTGCATGGACGAACAATTTACGTCAAACAACATATTGGACAGAGCCAACAGGATGCAATCATGACATATACGATCGTGTTCGTTCCACACAGATTGCGCCTTCTGGATATTGGGTGTGGGGTTTTCCGTTCCACCGTAGGACAATCAGTTTCAAGCATAGAAATTAGTCCGATGATGGTTAACCCGATCTTCATGCGTTGTTGCCAACGTTTGAAATTCTGGTCACCGAATTTTTCAGGTATACCCGTCATATCCACCCTCGATTTAAACATCATGTTCGATATGATTTTAAAATCGATCCCGATATCCTCTCTAAGATTGTTGAAAATAGGATCATTATCGTATATATTAAACAATAATTACATGGATCTAAATGGATTGAAAGAAAAACATTACAAATTAATATTGTTATCATCATGCATTTTCAATTCATTATCCGACTACAGAATGCAAGCAGGAACTGATTAAATAAACAGAAGTATAAAATAAGGAGAGATCCAGGAAAGGTAAAGCAATAAACGAATTGTGACAAACAAAATAAAAGAAGAATACGGTTAGAGATCACCGAAGCATCCATGAAATGGACTATCCTTAGAGAAAATATCGCCCCCCACAATACCGGTGTGAAGGGTACTGGCGATCCGCTCTCAAGATATGATGGTCCACGGTATTCGTCCGCGCACACATACGAGACCGTCCTCGAAAGTACATCTGAGAACTTGCAGTCGAGAGAAAGAGAAGGTGGTTCGTCCGCGAGAGGAAGAACGAGAATAGAGCAAAGGCGGCGTGAGATTTTGTTGCGAGTGAAGAAAACGACGTAGGGGAAGGGGTATAAAAAGAAGGTCACGTGCCCAAACGCGCGGTACCTTTCGATTTCCGAAAACGCCCCTCAATGGATGTGTCTTTTCGAATCTCGAAACCGCGACCATAACGAGCCGTTTGGGTCGCGATAAATCCCATTTTAGTCAAATCCAAATTAATCATGTGATTAATTTAATCGACCTACCAAATGAAATCCACAGCAAAAGTATCAAGATCCGAGATCCAAATTGACTCTCCCGAGCCCGAGCTTGAGCCCGAGCCCGAGACGGAGCGGAGCGCGCGCACGTGTGTGGTCCTCCATTCCTCCCCTCTACTATTGCTACAAGATCTTGGGGTGTGAACTCATATATAAGCCCACTAAAAGTTTAGAGATACTAGGTATGGTACTAAAATTTCACCCAAGCTTTTCCATGTTTCAAATTGCGGAATTCCCAACTTTCCCTCCAAGCCATTTGATTTCCCAATTGAATCCAAATTAACTTCAATTGTAATTGCATAGACTTTCCAATTAAAAATCTAATTACAATTCTTAATACAACACTAACTTATTTCTAATTTATGAAAATCATGGTAAAAAAATACTTTCATCTCTAGCTAGCAAGGACCTGCACATAATATTGATATCTAATATAGTCTGACGACATTCATATACACAAAGTAGCCTTTTCTTCTCTTCCTCCTTTTTGTCCGAATGGATGGGAAAAATCAATGAAGATTGACCATCAAGCAACATATAATAGAATGACTGAATGAGGGTAATAAATTTCAATAGCTCGATACAACATAATCAACTCTTACTCCTATGGGCAATCATGCAATGATGCCAATGAGGATCATCAACATTTATCTTCAGTCGCTCTAGTTACGCATAAATATGTGAAGAAGTATGTCAAACGATCAAGATCCCTCATCTTGTTGGGAAAACGATACAATATAAAAATCCATTAAGTACACATAAATAGGGTTAGTGACAAAACTGATAGAATGCATGATTGTAGCAATAATGTGACGTATTTTGATGATCACAATTATAAAGAATAAAACAGATATGTACATCAATCTGAATGGAAGGATTATTGCTAATTTACGACGAAAGGGAGATGATATTATCTTGTTGGCGACTGGATTTTGTTGTTCATAAAAGGCACATGCTTAGTTTGGTAAATTAAGGAAATTACCATTTTGCCAATAAAAGTTATTATGGACAATACACGCCGAGTCCGGAAAAGTATACACACACACAATATGGCTTATTCGTGGATGCATAATGTAAGGGAAAGTGACACAAGTCTCTTATCTATTCTCCATGTATCGCAAACTTAAAGTCACAGTCCATGACCAAAGAAGAGGGGTCAGATTCTTCACATAATCAACGGGGGACTGACTTGCCCAACACACTTAACTATGCTTATCAAACTCTGTTGCAACTATACATCATGCGAACCGAAACATAAGTCCATCACAACCTCTCCACCGCTTTTAAGCCAATTTGCATGAGTCGTGCAGGAGTTGACGTGCGATAATACTAAGATCTTTCACTTTTACAATCTCCATTCATTATAGCTGGGGAAAGATGATGCACAAGTGAATAAAGGTGAGGGCATGTTTGATTGCCAGTTTACCTTGGGATAATCTGGCTACTAGGGATGGACCTCCTGTTTGATTCTGGATTACCTTTAGCTTTACCTTGATATTTTTAGGTTGGAGTTAGTTGTACGAGTCTGATATTCTTCTTCGTTGCAGTATATTTTCAACCACATTCAAGAGAAATGTCAACATCATAAACATATTAAAATCATAAGCATGAACATTAAAACACATAAACAATACCCATACCATCAAATTTATCATTCCAACTCTATAAACATCCAAAATAATATTATTCACATAAAGGATTACTTGTATAATTAACTTCTGACATGGGATTACTTCAACCCAACTAAATCCATGGCAACACCAAGACATGTATATAAACAAGACATGTATATAAACAAAGATTTTAACTAGAATATAGAGACATCCATACAAAATACCATAATAAATTGCAATAGCATTTACAAATGGTTCACGCAATTCCACGCGGGGCCCACTCTCCCAATGGGCCCACAGAACATCAACGGCATTACAGTTCCACCCCCCAATCTTCCAACTCGACCTCCTCGTTTCCCTACTCCGATCAAAAAGAGGGAAGGGAAAAAGGAAACGAGAAATCTAAATATTCGCATCCCAGTAATCCGATCGTATTAGATGCATATGGAGAGCGCCATAAACGGCTCCCAGCAACGTCTACATTATAGATAACCCCCCACTAGGGGTGTAAACGGACCGAACCTGAGCGAACCTACATTTTTTAGGTTCCGTTCGTTTATTTAATCGGGCCTAAACTTGTGTTCAGGTTCGGTTCGTTTATTTTTGAACCGAATCTGAATCGAACTTCTTTTTAATCGAATCGAACCTAAGCGAATATCGAACTTGAGAATTCTCTAATAAGAGGGAGTGAAAAGAAAAGAAATGGAAATATATATGTGTGTCTATAATTAGAATAAACATTCATTCAGTTTTTTTCTCTAACTCTTCTTTATCTTTTAAAAAAATAGATTAATAAGGATTCCTCTCTTTGAAAAAGTATAATTAGAATATATTTTTATATCCGTTCGGAAGAGGATAAGGAATAATGTGGGGATGTGCGATAAGTAAGGTTTATACTTGTTCTTTTGATTTGAGGATAAACTGAGAAGAGTACTAGACACATGGATGATGGATGTTGTAACCACGGCGTGATTATTTATTTTGGGATAGTTTATTCCGAGATAAAACCTACTTATCTCATAAATATTCACTTATCTCCAGACAAAGTTTAATTTTCCTAGGATAAAATCCACTTTTCTCAAAATAAGGTCCAGTTTATACGGATAAGGATTTGTAAATATGTATGTATATATGCATATATGTGTGTATGTGTGTTTATCGAGTTTTTAACGAATCGAACCTGAGCGAACCTATGATTTTTAGGTTCGGTTTGTTTATTTAATCGAGCCTAAACTTGTGTTCAGGTTCGATTCGTTTATTTTCGAAGCGAATCTGAATCGAACTTTTAGCGAGCCAAACCTGAGCGAATATCGAACTTGAGAATTTTCTGACACCCCTACCCCCCACAATCCGGTGCGGCTCACCTCCCCTTCCTAATTCCCAGAAGCCCACGACACATGGAGCAACGGTGATAGAGCTCAGAGATAGGTAGAAACAAACATAAAAGAGATGCCAATCTCCCTCCTCTTCTCCCTCCCCACTCCCCCCACTTCTAGACCTCCCCGCCTCCCCCGCCCTCCCCCCAACTGCCCCCTCGCCCTCCCCTCCTCTCCGCGGCGCGCGATGCTCCGCCGGAGGCCCCAAGTGCGGACCAGAGCAACCGAGGCCGCGGCGGACGGCACCGCCGCGGCCCCAGCCGAGGTGCAGGCGGACATCGATGTGAGCTCCCCTTTCGCCAATTCGTGCTTGTTAGCTTTGAAAAACAGTGGAAATTCGATCGACATTGCGTTCGCTGTGTGGATCGAGTTGTTTATGATATTTGTAATGTTCCTCTCAGAGGAATGCCCACGAAACCATGAAAACACGAGTTCACGATGTGATCAAAACTTAGAAACGACCTGAGAGAGATAGCAAAGTTGCGGTAGATAGTAGACACGGACGTAGTTATCTTTAGTAATTGCTCGGAGTATGTGCGATTATCGTATGGACGAGGTTCGATTTTAATTCTGCGTGTACTCGAATCTATCGGCTTCTAGTGGTTATGAAGTGTTAGGGAGGATTGTTGGTGTGTGTAGGAAAAAGGATTGGTGTTGACTTAGCATGTGCCTTTCCTGGGGGCGGTTTATGGTGCTGTGGGGTTGAGGAGATGATGACTAGGGCATGGTGCATGCGATTCGAACACCTGCTGTTTCTACATTTGCGATCCATGGTATTATATAGTCTTGGAAGATGTAATAGTGGGTGCCGAGTTTGATCATTAGTTGGACATTGTGCGTGTTCTTTACGTGCAATGTTTTTGGAGAGGCACATATGATGCTCCTTTGCATTTCTGCTCTGGTTGTTATACAAATCCAGTGATTGCGATTTGTCTTGTGAACGATGCACTGCACCGTTTCCGTGAAATTCATGTGACAATTAAGTATTATCTCTTGATTTTAGGCATCACAGGTTTGCTAGCAGTGTTTGCAGTTCATTGACCCATACGATGCCTGGAGCTTGGGGTGTTGAAGGGCGAGGTTGCATGATGGACCCATTTTGATTTTTTTTATGATTTTTCAATGAAATGCTTTCTCAGTCTACTTATCTACTTAGAGCCTTGTCATTGTGACCTTTGTTTTTTTATTATTCTGAAAGCTGAGTGTGAATTTGAACATAATCAGGATGAAAGAAGGGTAGGCTCAGATCCTCAGACCCTTTTGAGGAGATTATGGAAGGTAGCTGCTCCATATTGGTCATCGGAAGATAAAGTCCAAGCTAGACTAAGGCTTGGTGCTGTGTTTGCTCTCACCCTTGCAACGACTGGGATAAGTGTTGGATTCAACTTTCTTGGACGTGACTTTTACAATTCTCTTGCAAGTGAGCATTTTTGTCTGATTTTTGGTAGCAAATTATTCTTCTTCAGAACTGGTTTCAAAATGCATCTGATATACAATAATTTCATCAGGTTTACACTTTTCGGTGCTTACATTCTTTTTCATGCTATTTCCATTTGCAAGATAAGGATCAAGAACAATTCACAAGACAGCTTCTGTACTATCTGGGTGCCTTTGCAGGTGGAATTCCGGTGAGCATATCGCTGCTCTCTTGTAGGTATTGCTCTAAAAGCCAGATGAAATGTTCACGTAAAGTAGGCATGCTTATGTTTTTGCTTAATATACCATTTACTTGATTATTCGACATTTAGAAATGATCGCACTCTGAGGCATTGCCATGTCCATAATAGATTTTTTTCCCTATGATGTCAACTAAATAAAACCCTGATTATCTACATTGAATTGTACGATAATCAACATTAAAACGACCAACTGGGCATCAACAATTGTAAGTGGTAGGTTAGGATCAACATCTACTAGAACTGTTCATACAAAAAGAAAAGCTTCAAGAGGCGATGCTAGCTTGAATTCCATGGTCGTTATGTATGTGGAAGGTTGTGAAATGAAAAGTTGTATTCCTTGTAGCCTTAAAGCTCTCTTATATAGGAGAAAAGCTCTAAGGGAAAATTACATAATGTAGACTGGAGAAATAGAAAAATATAAATAAAGACAAAGAGATATAAGTATCTCAACACTCACCCTCAAGCTGGAGCATATACGTCTATCACGCTCAGCTTGGAACAACAATGGTGAAAAGGACCCCTCGCAAGAGCTTTGATAAACATGTCTGCAATCTGATCGCCTAAAGCAACATGAGAAGTGAAAATAAGCCGCTTTTGGATCAAATCACGGGTGTAATGACAATCTACTTCAATGTGCTTTGTTCTCTCATTGAAGGCTAGATTATTAACTATGAACAGAGCTGTTTGATTATCACATTTGAGGTGCATAGGAAGAGGCACCTCAATAGTTAGGTCAGTCAGGACGGACTTGACCCACATCATTTCCGTGTTCCCATGGTCCATGGACCTATATTCTGATTCAACTCCGGATCGAGCAACAACTGTTTATTTCTTACTCTTCCATGAAACCAACGAGCTACCAACAAATACAGTGAAGCCTGAAGTGGACTTCCTGTCCTTGGGATACCCAACATAATCTGCATCTGCACATCCAGTAAATGTAAGAGACGTATCTTCTCTGAAAAAAGGCCTGCACCTGGAGAAGACTTCAGATATCTCAAGATCATGCAAACTGCATCCATGTGAGCATGTTTGGGTTACTCCATAAACTGACCGACTCTACTCACAACAAATGATATATCATGCCTAGTAATAGTAACATATAACAACTTCCCTACTAGCTCTCTGTACCGTCTCTTATCCACCTCCTCAGAGTCATCACCATAGAGCCTAGCATTGGGATCCATTGGTGTAGTGGCAGGTCTGCATCTTATCATGCCTGTCTCAGATAGAATCATAGAAGGTCAGTAACATACTTCCTTTGGGTAATAACTATACACTGCTGATTTCTTTTGGGTGGAGTGAAGGGGTGCAAGAGAAGCTAAAAATTAAAAGAGCATGCTTTAAAGTTGTATTTAAGGATAGAACAGTGGAAACTCTCACAACTACAAAATAGCGAAGAAGGAAACAAAGAAGGATGTAAACGAAGTTAAGTCAAAAGCTTATGAAGTTTTGTATAAAAATTTCGACTCTAAGGAGGACCAAAAGGATATATTCAGGTTGACCAAAGCAAGAGAAAAAAGACCAAAGACCTTTTTCAAGTGAGATGCATTAAGGATGAGGAAGGTCACGTGCTTGTTACTTAGAAGGATATAGAGACTAGATAGGAGCAGTACTTCCATAAACTTTTCATTGGCGAAGGAAATATAGAGATTACTTTGGGTGATCTAGCTAGTAGTGAAAGTTACTTGTATCGTGCAAGCTATAGACGAATGCAAAGAAATGAAGTAGATGAGGCTTTGAAGGTTATGAGACCTGGGAAAGGTGTAGGAACGGATAACATCCCTGTAGAAGTATGAAGAGTTTTAGGTGAGCGTAGTTTGACTTGGCTTATGAATCTATTTATTGTTATTTGACGAAGCAAGAAAATACCTGAAGATTGGAGAAAGAGTATCGTGGTGCCTCTTTATAAGAACAAAGGGGACATTCAAAATTGTTCAAATTATAGAGGTATCAAGTTGATGAGACATACAATGAAAATTTGGGAACGTATGACCGAAAGAAGGTTGAGGCAAGTTTCCAAAGTAAAAAAAACCCGATTCGGATTCATGCCAGGTCGATCAACTATTGAAGTCATCCATTTGTTGAGGAGAACAATGAAGATTTATAGAGCTAAAAGGAAGAACCTCCATATGATCTTTATTGATTTGGAGAAGGCTTATAATTATGTCCCATGAGAGATATTGGAGAGTTCTGGAGAAGAAACAAGTACATGTCTTATACATTAACCTCATAAAGGATTTGTATGATAGGGCTTTATCTTGTGTAAGAACCCCATCCGGGAAGATTGTTGATACGATTTTACACGGTTTAAAAAGTTATTTTTACCATGTCGTTGTTGTTCCACGCAAAACCGCAATCAAACAAATAATATTACAACTACAAGCATGTTGGAAAAATATGAGTTATATAGTGCAAGTAGAGGTTCGTATCCGCAGGGACTAAGCAAACTCACTCTTTTTGTTCTTCTTTAAAACTTGATTCAATTTATAAATGTATTGCGATGAAAGAAAATTTATAACAGAATGTGATCTACGGTGAAAATACTTCTTAAAACTTAGAGTAAGCAAATGATGGTATGAGTGCAACTAAGTAAGGAAGTGGGGGTTGATTTGCAATTTAATATGGGAAGATGAGATTTACTTGGAAGCTTTCAAGAGAGAATGATGAAAAAACTTGCATTTCATATATTTTCAAGAAAAATAGAGTTGACAATAGCTTACACAAAAAGAGTTGTTCCTTCAAATTTAACTTAAACCAACTAACCAAGATAATAAAAATTCATGCGACAAATAAGATGGGAAAGAAATGCTTCTCTATTTGATTCCCGAGTGAAGATGACGATGATGGCGGAGATGGGAGTGTGTGGGAAGACACGTGGGCTGATTGCACACACGAGTATGGTGCCGGAGAGAGAAGGTCGTCGAGGAGGAGATGCGTCGCAGCAGCCCGGAAGGAGATAGCCGTGCAGGCTGCTACGAACTGGAGGAGATGGCCATGCGTGTGGACGCACGGGCTGCTATGGGCTGGAGGAAAACCACGGGGAGGAGAACGGCTGGACGTTGTTGGCGTTATCTTTGTGCCTGCATGAGAAAAACGAGAGAGGGGGAGATGGAAACAAGAGAGAAAAAATGAGAAAGAAGAAAATGGGGGAGAGGGAGAGGGTGCGTGAGTTGAGAATGGGGTAAGAAGGCCTCCTTTTATAGATGAAATATGCTTGCAAATAAAGGGAGACATCCCATGCAAATAAAGACAAAATATCATCATGAATGCATGAAGAATTAATTTTTGTATGGGGAAAAGGTGCATGGGAAAAAGGAACATGGGGAACATGGGTTTTAAATGCTTCTTGAGCCATGTGTTGTATGGGAAAGGGAGAGGGAATAAAGAATGTGAATTTTGCACAATGTTTCCTCTTCATTTCTTGCTAACAAATTATGTAGAGCCAAATTAGATTTAATGATCAAGCAATTTTCTTGGATAAAGTATTTCAATGAGTAATTGGATTTGATGATGAAGAGAGAATTTGATCATTAATTTAAATATGCATTTCTAGAGGCGATTTTCTTGTTGTATTTGCAGAATCGATAATATCTGACTTAAGTGATATTTGAGGTGTATGTATCAGATATTAATGGAATTCTTTATGTATTTTGTATACTATTATACCAGTATAATATGTACTCATCACACCCCCATACTTAAATCTTGCTAGTCCCGAGCAAGAATAAGATAAGAAATAATGAAGGATAGGGAGACTAGCCAAGATAAATCTGGTGAGGGTTTGCAGCAGACATACCCACAAAGTCTCGAGTTTTCAGATCCTAACCACACGAATACACGGACTTCAGTAGAGTTGACCCATGGATTAATGATTTGTTTGAATCGTCTACTTGACTCAAGTTTTATAGTTTCAACAGCCTCTCAGTTCCAACAAAATCAAACATGGTTTCAGAAGGTCGATCAGGTCAGCTCATCCCTAAGAAACATGTATTCTCTTTGACCTTGAGTGGATATAAACAGTGTTAGTGATAGTTTTAGCGTTCATGAGTCAAGAGAACGAGCTAACAACACAATCTATCAAGGTACCGAATGATTCCCTATACATATAGCCTCGGTCCTTACCTAGATTCAGGCATAATCTCCTTTCACCCGAATATGTCAGCATAAAAAAATAGGTCATAGTTTATTGGAGAATGAGACTTAATTTCGAGGTTTTCCGTAGACCGCTTTGGTCCGTTGCTCTCATTCTTTTCCTTTTGCAGAGCATAACCCTGGGCCTCTTTGGGCCTCTTTTAAAAATTTAGGTAGCATCATTGGGCTGCTACCACAGCTTTTTGGTGGAGGAGGGTTATTTGGTGGTTTTCTTTCCTTGCTTTTGCTTCGCACATCTTTGCATGATTGGTGGTTTTTGGCATTTTTGTATTGAGATATGCCTTTTGTGGTGTTTTTTGTTTTGGGTTTGGCATCAAAAATATAGTATCGGCTAAATATTGACTTTGGAGGCACGATACTGGCTTAATTGCTGACACACTTAGACTAGAGAGATCATGTTGCTCCTGAGCCAGGTTCCTTCACTGACTATAGATAAGGTTCAGGCATTGGCACAACCAAGAGGACAACTCCTCACCTCAACTAGATTGTAATTGTATCTCGTAAAATAAACTCAATCGAGCTAAGTGCAGTGTGCAGTTGCTTAATATCCACTGAAGAGTTTAAGAGTGCTACTAGTTTCTCAAGTGATCTAGTTAGATACAGAAGTTCATTCACCAGTAGAGTTAGTGGAACTGAGAGAATAAAGTCCATATGGACCTGAAGAAAGCTTAAAAACTCATGCCTAGTGAAATTCTGATGAAGTCAAGTGGATTAGGGTCAACTCAACCTCAGTCTATGATTTATGCAGTGAAGATTTGATTTCTCAAAATGGGATAAAACTAGGAAGGATGTATTTTGGTGGTTTTCTTGCTTTTGAAAATATTTTTAGGGGAATTTTTACAAAAGAGAGTTTTTTTTGAAAGAGTATGCAATTTTGAAAAACTATGCAGACACCCCCCCATACTTATCAGAAACCATGCCCTCATGGTGAAGACAAAGTGTAATAGGAGGATCAGAAGGGGTGAGTGATTGTGAAAAGTATTTTTGGTTTTTTTTGTGAAGTGTGGAGGTGGACCCCCATACTTATCTAATGCAATGCAGAAAAGAGAAGGATACAAAGAAAGGAAAAGATACCTATGGGTGTTGACCGACAAAATGTTGTTGGTTTAACGTCCCAACTCGACGATTCAGCTTATCAAGAGTATCCAGTGTTGCGTGTAAGTGCAGAAGCTGTATTCAGAAAACCCAAATGAAACTTTTGATATGATACGGATATCCTGACCCAAATGTGAGAGTGTGGTTGATGAATTTGATAAATATGTGCTCTCATTAATACAGTGAAGACATTAATTGGTTGATGAATGAGAGATGAATCAGTTTGATCTTGGATTTGATGTGATGGGAGGGAAATGGATGGACTGGTGAAGGGATCATGGACCAGATATGATGTATTGAAGTCGAGTTCTACATGATCAAGAATTGATTCCTCCATGAGGTCCTCTGTATATTGTGATAAATCATCATTTTCCCTCAAATAATCATCATTGCTATCCTCGGTGGCATCTATTGTGAATTTTATTTCAGTTCTCTTCCTAAGCCACAAAGATGATTCTTTCCAAGACATATGATTAGGAGATTCAGAGGTCAGGAGCAGGGGAATATTGGCTAATGGATGATTTTCTTCGATTGTTTTGAGTAGTTCCTCGGTATCATCCCAAAAAGGATCAGAGAATTGAAAATCACTCTGATCAGACTCAGTAGTAGAAGATGTATCCATATAGTCATCGACTGAATTGATTTGATCTTCTTTCCTTGTGGTGAGGGTAATGGAATTGGAAATTTCATCTTTAAACGAGTCATCGCAAAAAATCTTCAGCATATCATCATGTGTTGGATGGAAGGGAGTTTTGGTGCATGAAGACGTCAACTCATTGTCTGATATGTCCTCAGATTTCAGCTCTAAATCTGTAATTTCCTTAATTGAAAAATCACATCGGGAATCAACATCAAATGGTATATCTCCTTCTTTTTCTTCTTCCCATTCAACATAAGTGTCATCCTCAATTTCAACTTTTGTTTCAGACCAATCGATATCATTAATACACCGAGGTTCATAATTTTCAAAATCGTCTAAGGAAGGATCAATGCTATCATCAAAACATGTCTTCATCTTTGGCATACCCAGGGCCGAAGTTAATTTGAGATCAGTATTTAGTGTTTCCCAGACTTCATCTAATTCAAAAATTTCCCGATTTGTGAGAGGACATTGTGGGGCTTCAAGTGGAGAGTCTAGATGAGACATGTCCTTATGATTGAGTTGTGAGGTGTTCAGACTGACCTCTAGAGGATCTTTGCTGAGATGGATAGGGGGAAAATCATCAAGAATAACACAATTCTCTATCCATCCATATTCCTCAATTTCAGAGTCACCAGAAGTAGGGGTGACATGATCCACATGAATATTTTCATCTTTGATTTTCAATTCCACTTTCTCATCTTCACAGTCAAAATGTGTCTTGGCAGTGGCCAAGAACGGTCGTCCAAGTATGTTGGGTCTCTCACTTGGTATATTGGCTTGATTGGTCTTTTGTTGTGTTGCAGCCAATTGCTGAATGGCATGGGTCAAAGCATCAAAATCTACATCTGAGGTTGGTTGTGTTAGTAAGGGCTCAATCAGTTGTTTGGGCTGGGTGTGATTTTGGACCCAATGGATTGTGTCCTCTGCTGCAGAGAAATAACGCGTGCTGATGGGTGGTGGTTGGATGAGAGGAGCTATGGTATGTCGGATTGTCGCATTCTCTTCTCTCAAAAGTTGTAATTGTTGGAAGATGAGGTCCATGGTGTTCGGTTTATCTGCTCCCATGTCTCCTAAGTTAGGTGAATTTCAGATTTCTCAGTCGAAGGAGGCGGATTGGGTCGTAATCTAAAGATTGTTCCAATGGATTTTTCAAAAACCTACGACCTAGCATACACAGCACAATACACCAGACAATTTGTTGATTCACCAACTCACACAAAAATTGCCGCGGAAGCGGTTATCTTTTCGATTTTAATTTAGTGATTCAACAAAAGTTTTCAGAGAATTCAAAGTCCTTAAGGATGAGGTGGGTGTGGAAGATTGTGAGAAATCGATGTCCTAATCCGGCTGGGGGATCCATGGTACGGTACTCAGATCGAGGATCTGCTTTTTTCCCACAAGAACCTGTGCCCAACGCGTCGAGGAGTTACGATTTCTCTCTGCAATCCCACGTAGCACCAGGGATTTTGTCTCTATCCAGGGGTTCTATGTGCTCGTGATTTTTGTGTCATACACGTGCATCAAACAAGCATTCAGAATTTATCCGCTTTCTGCTCGGGCCACTGCGGTGGCCTTTCAAGCTTATCTTTTTAAATGATCAGTACACGATTTGGTGGTCTTTGAATTAGATTATCAGAGGGAGAAGACCACAGAGATGATGCAAAGAAGAAGTGTTTTTTAATTTTTTTTCAGTTTAAGTTTGGAGTGAAAACAAATGCAAGAAATTTTAAAAACCTAAGATGCCTAAGAGAAAGAGGGACTCACAATGCCTGTACTTCTGGCGCTAATGCATAATATTTTGTCCTGCTGATGGCGAGCTTTTCCAAGAAGGGAGGGGGAAATTAAGATTACAAAAACTTTTTTAACAAATTACAAGTTCGTTAAAACAAAATGCATGAAAAGACAAGTAATTTTTTTTTCTTTTTGAAGCCTAAGTACCTGCAAAACAAAAAAATGCACGGATTAGAAACTTAAAATTAAGTTAGAAAGAAGAAGAAAAAATTGCAAATGTTGTTTAGTCCCCGGCAACGGCGCCAAAATGTTGATACGATTTTACACGGTTTAAAAAGTTATTTTTACCATGTCGTTGTTGTTCCACGCAAAACCGCAATCAAACAAATAATATTACAACTACAAGCATGTTGGAAAAATATGAGTTATATAGTGCAAGTAGAGGTTCGTATCTGCAGGGACTAAGCAAACTCACTCTTTTTGTTCTTCTTTAAAACTTGATTCAATTTATAAATGTATTGCGATGAAAGAAAATTTATAACAGAATGTGATCTACGGTGAAAATACTTCTTAGAACTTATAGTAAGCAAATGATGGTATGAGTGCAACTAAGTAAGGAAGTGGGGGTTGATTTGCAATTTAATATGGGAAGATGAGATTTACTTGGAAGCTTTCAAGAGAGAATGATGAAAAAACTTGCATTGCATATATTTTCAAGAAAAATAGAGTTGACAATAGCTTACACAAAAAGAGTTGTTCCTTCAAATTTAACTTAAACCAACTAACCAAGATAATAAAAATTCATGCGACAAATAAGATGGGAAAGAAATGCTTCTCTATTTGATTCCCGAGTGAAGATGACGATGATGGCGGAGATGGGAGTGTGTGGGAAGACACGTGGGCTGATTGCACACACGAGTATGGTGCCGGAGAGAGAAGGTCGTCGAGGAGGAGATGCGTCGCAGCAGCGCGGAAGGAGATAGCCGTGCAGGCTGCTACGAACTGGAGGAGATGGCCATGCGTGTGGACGCACGGGCTGCTATGGGCTGGAGGAAAACCACGGGGAGGAGAACGGCTGGACGTTGTTGGCGTTATCTTTGTGCCTGCATGAGAAAAACGAGAGAGAGGGAGATGGAAACAAGAGAGAAAAAATGAGAAAGAAGAAAATGGGGGAGAGGGAGAGGGTGCGTGAGTTGAGAATGGGGTAAGAAGGCCTCCTTTTATAGATGAAATATGCTTGCAAATAAAGGGAGACATCCCATGCAAATAAAGACAAAATATCATCATGAATGCATGAAGAATTAATTTTTGTATGGGGAAAAGGTGCATGGGAAAAAGGAACATGGGGAACATGGGTTTTAAATGCTTCTTGAGCCATGTGTTGTATGGGAAAGGGAGAGGGAATAAAGAATGTGAATTTTGCACAATGTTTCCTCTTCATTTCTTGCTAACAAATTATGTAGAGCCAAATTAGATTTAATGATCAAGCAATTTTCTTGGATAAAGTATTTCAATGAGTAATTGGATTTGATGATGAAGAGAGAATTTGATCATTAATTTAAATATGCATTTGTAGAGGCGATTTTCTTGTTGTATTTGCAGAATCGATAATATCTGACTTAAGTGATATTTGAGGTGTATGTATCAGATATTAATGGAATTCTTTATGTATTTTGTATACTATTATACCAGTATAATATGTACTCATCAAAGATTGACTATTTTGACATCAATATTGGTTTACATCAAGGTTCAACTTTGAGTCCATTTCTATTGATTATGGACGAGGTGACAATTCACATTCAGGACGAGTTACCTTGGTGTATGTTATTTGCTGATGATATTGTGTTGATTGACGAGACTAGAGATGGAGTAAATGAGAAGCTTGAGGTCTGGAGACATGCATTGGAGAATAAAGGATTTCGTATAAGTAGGGCTAAGACGGAATATCTGGATTTCGTATAAGGAGACATGCATTGGAGTGCACCTTTGATGGAAGCAAAGATGAAAGAATTGAGGTGAAGATTGGTGATGATAACATTCAGAAGAGAGATTCTTTTGTATACCTGGGATTAATTTTGCAACATGATGGGGATTTTGATGGAGATGTTACTAATAGAATAAATACATGTTGGTTAAAGTGGAGAGCAACCTCTGTTGTTCTCTGTGATAAAAAAATTCCTTTAAAAATTAAAGGAAAGTTTTACAAAGTAGCCGTGAGACCTGTTATGCTCTATGGATCTGAATGTTGGCCTATGAACCATAGACATGTGCAGAGAATGGATGTAGCAAAAATGAAAATGCCAAGGTAGATGTGTGGACACACACATAATGATCGGATTCGGAATGATAAAGAAAGTTGGCGTAGCTCCGATCGAGGAAAAGGTGCGAGAAAACCGCTTAAGATGGTTTGGTCATTTGCAAAGAAGGTCAGCTGATGCACCAGTTAGGAGATGCGAGTGTTGGGATGTTGAGCCGGCTAAGAGAGGGCGAGGACGGCCCAAGAAGTGTTGGAAAGAGACTATATGAAGGGATAGTAGTTTTTTGAATATAAACCCGAGATTGACCCAAGATAGATCTGAATGGAGACGAAGAATCCATATAGCCAACCCTACTTAATTGCGGGAAAAAGGCTTTGTTGTTGTTGTGTCCAAGCCAAGGAAGTAACGTAGCTTGCCAAGGTCCTTAGTCACAAACTGCCATCCAAGGAAATCCTTAGCTGCCTGAATACCCTGTTCATCGCTGTCAGTAACAATGATGTCATCAACATAAACCAGAACAACAACGGTACCTCTATGAGTTCTCTTAACAAAAACAGAATGATATGCAGTAGATATGACAAACCTTTTCTGTTCAATCAACTCTGAGAGCTTCTGAAATCAAGCCCTTGGACTCTGCTCAAGGCCATATACACTGTACTAGCCTCCCCCTCAGCAACAAACCCTGGTGGCTTTTGTATGTAAACTTCCTCCTGCAGATCTCCATACAAGAATGCATTCTTGACATCTAATTGGAAAAGCGACCAGTCACGTACCACAACAATATCAAAAGAATCCGCAGCGTAGAGTGACACGCGACGAGAGAAAAAGTATCCTGGTATTCCACCCCATAGGTTTGGGTGAACCCACGAACAACCAATCTGGCCTTATATATGTTCACAGTACCATCAGCTCGGTGTTTCACAGTAAACACCCACTTGCTGCCAACAACAGACGCACTTAGAGGAGCCTATACAACACTCCACGTACCACTAGACTGTAAAGCTGTCATCTCCTTCTCCATTGCCAGATGCCAATGATTACTCTGCAAGCCTTCTGAAAGGATCGTATTATCTCCACGGCTGACAGTCCCACAACAGACCTCTAAAAATCCTCGGAGAGACGTTTCAAGAAAACATAGGAAATAAGAGGATGCATAGTGCATGCCCGCCTCTACCTCCGTAGAGCAATAAGTACATCTAGGTCATCAATACTCGCGGAAGGTGTATCATCCAAGACATCCTGCACCTCAGGCTGCACACACAAATCACAAGTGCCATTAGAAGAACCCAAATGCTCAGCATACCTTGGGCGTGCTGGATGATGGAGGAGGCACATGAGCACGGGGTCGATGCTGGTAAACCAGTGGAAAGAAGATAGGTAGTGGTGGAGGAGGTGGCGGTGGTGGCGGTGGAGGAGAATGTGGTGGTGGTGACGATGACGGTGTAATGGAGATCGGAGGTAGAGGCATATAGACATCTTCTCCATCCTCTTAAGGAATGAGCTTGTCACCTGTAGGAGAGAAATACATAATGGACTCAAAGAAGGTGACATCTGCACCAACGTAGTACATTCGTCGAACAGTGTCGAAGCAACTATATCTCTTTTGGGTCTTGGAATACCCAACAAATACACATTTGACAGTTCTAGGAGAGAGCTTGTCAAGACCAGGAGATATCTGATGAACAAAAACCACTGACCCGAAAACACGGCATAAGTGGGAATAGATCCGTCTCGGGAATCTTTTCCCCCAAAACCGAAGAGGCATACAATTTACCAGGTAACAAGCAGTTAGATCCACGCCCCCCAGTACGAATGATGAGCACGACTCCGAATCAAAAGAGTCCTAGTAACATCCAAAAGATGACGCTGTTTTCGTTCAACCACCCCATTCTATTGGGAAGTATACACACAAGATGTCTGATGCACAATACCATGGAACCTCATGAATTGGGAAAACTGAGTACTGCAAAATTTTAGTGTATTATCTGAACATATAAACTTGACTTTTGCTGAAAAATTGTTCCTAATTTCATTAATAAAGGACTGAATAACAGGACCAACATCATACTTGCTCTTAAGAAGAAAGACCCAAGACAAGCTAGAAAACTCATCAGCTACAACAAGATAAAACCTATGCCCCTGATGATTGAAACACGACTGGGACCCCAAATATCAAAATGAATTAACTCAAAGTCTCAAACAGACTATGACTACTCCGACTTTGATGACTTTGGAAAGTGGACCGATGATGCTTCCCAAGCTGGCAGTCCTCGAACTGAAAGGTAGAGCGAGAAGATATTGTTAGAGTTATTAGATTTATATTTATGTTTGTAACCCTTCGGGTTCCGTAACCTCCTGTGACCCTTCGGGTTCCGTAACCCTCAGTGACCCTTCAAGTTCCGTAATCCCCCCGTGACCTTTCGGGTTCCGTAACCCTTGTACTCTATAGGGTTTTCTCTCTATATAAGAGACCCTAGCTCTATGGAATAAACATCTCATCTGTTCCTCTTCTCAACAGATATCTGTGGAAGAACGTGGCACAGCTTTTGCAGAGGAAGATTACCAAATCAAAGATGCCACATATAGGAAAAACAGATCCAGTGCAAAGAGAAGAGGCACCAATATAAGGAGATTGCACTAGTCTGTAGAGATCCCCTTTCTCATGGCCAGATCCAATCACCCTGCCCGTAAGAATGTCCTCAAACACAAGAGCAGATGGATCAAATATGGCACAACAATGTAAATCCTTGGTGATTTGACTAATTGACGGTCAATGTTGCAGAAATCGGTAGTCGGTACTTGGTCAGCGGGGTCACTGATTAAGGATTAATCGGCAGTCGAATGACTAATCGGATTTAATCGGCCATTAGTCGGTTTTGATTTTTTTAATCATTTTAAGGGTTTTTATCAGTTGTGCCCCTCCGAGATATCGCAATATCAAGTATGCCCCTATCTTTTTGGGAATATCAGTTGTGCTCTCAACTTGTTGCCGATATATCACTTTTGCCCCTTAGGTTAGTTGCCGTCCATCTCCAATACAAACTGACGTTAACTTTAAGGATACAATAGGAATTACTTTTAAAAATTGGACTGAAATGTCCAGGCATTTCTTCTTCATCCTCCTCCCACATCCTCTTTCTCTTCCTCCCCCTTCTCTTCCTCCTTACAGCCTCCTACTCCTCCATCGGCTCCTCCCGACCACCCCCAGCCCCTCCCTCCGCCCCCACGCCTCTCCCAGGTGCGCCCTCCGCCACTGTACTTCCCCCAGGTCGCCTGTGCCTCCTCCCCCGCCCCGAGGTGCGCCCTCTGCCCCTGCACCGCCCCCCGCACCTCCCCCCGTCGCCCTCGCCCCCGCACCTCCCCCCTCCGCCCCCCCGCACCCCTCCCCCCGTCGCCCTCGCCCCCGCACCTCCCCTCTCCGCCCCCCGCACCCCCTCCCCCCGTCGCCCCCGCACATCCCCCCTCCGCCCCCGCACCCCTCCCCCTGTCGCCCTCGCCCCCGTACCTCCCCCCTCCGCCCCCCGCACCCCTCCCCCCATCTCCCTCGCCCCCGCACCTCCCCCTTTCGCCCCCCGCACCCCCTCCCCCCGTCGCCCTCGCCCCCGCGCCTCCCCTCTCCACCCCCCGCACCCCCTCCCCCCGTCGCCCTCGCCCCCTGCGCTTCCCCTGGCCCGTCGCCCCCGCCCCCTGCACCTCCCCCTCCCTCTGTCTCGCGCCTCCCCCTCCCCCTACGCCTCCCCCTGCCCCCACCGCCCCCGCCTCTAGGTCGCCCCTCTGCCCCCGCCTCGTGTCGCCCCCGCCCCCTACGCCTCCCCCTCCCTCGTGCCTACCCCTTCCGCCCTCCTCCTTCGCCTGTCTGGATGAAACTGGAGAGCTTTCAGTTTTTGTTAAATTAAGATAAATTTTTGACTAATTGATTCATAAAAATTCATCAAAAAATTCAATAAATACACTGTTTGATCCGTAATGAGTGATATATCCGTGAAAATGCAAAAAATTTAGAATTCGATGGATGCATGAAGGTGTCACTAAGAGAGAAATTATGAAGAGAAAGAAAGAAGAACAAATGAAGGAGGAAGAAGATGAAAAAGAAGTCTGGACAATAATACCCCTCTTAACTGCACCAAGGTTTAAAAAAACCATAGTTAAGTCAACTCATTGGCGGTCAATCTGACGGAAGGGCACAAGTGATAACAAAGAAAAAAGTGAAGGGTACAATTGATATTACCAAAAAGATAGGGGCATAACTGAAATTGTGATATCTCAGAGGGGGACAAGTGATAAAAACCCTTATTTTAAATATATAAATCATTTTTATAAATATATTCTATATATTTGCATAGATTTGTACTATTTTCTTTTTTTTAAAAGAATATTTGTACACTTTTTATACTATCACAATGAAACAAATGAAATAATTGTCTTTAAATATAACATTAAGCATAATAAGTTTGCTTTAGAAAAAAGTAAAATAAAAAAAATAAAAAACTCTATGTAAAATTCGACCGAGTAGTCGACCCGATTAGTCGGGTTGATCGACTAATGGCTGACTAGGCCTAGTCGAGTCGGCTACCCCTCCTCCCCTCTCCCCCCGACTCGATTAGTCGGCCAACTTTTACAACAATGTTGATAGTAAATTCATAGAAAATTCAGGAGTTTAAAGAACATTCTGAAGCCGCATTGTGTGAGTTAACTGCACCTCCCCCTGACCAGTAGTGAGAGAGTGTGTCCCATCTGCTATGACAACAGATCGTCCGGGCTGAGTCGGACTGAAAGCACTAAGCTGATCTCTGTCACCACAAAGATGATGAGATGCTCATGAATCCATGATCCATTCTGACAGATCTGCCCTGTAACAACTAGTAAAGGCATATGTTATACCTGATGTGGATGTTGATGCTGAGGAAGCTACCTCTGAGGATCCTGAAGGAGATATGGTTGACCCATGAGTAGGCATAATCTCCCTGAGTCGCGCCACAAGTTCGTCAAATCTTTGGTCAGAAATAGGTGATGGACTCCTAACCTGTTGAGTCCGCTCTGCAATCCGAGCTGAAGCAGGAAACCCATGCTTAGAATAGCAAGTTTCCTCAGTGTGGTGATGCAGCATGATATCAACTTTTGGGAACATTTTTTGTTTATTTTATTTATCATCTACTATGTTTATTTTATTTCTCTATGTAAAAGGCTCATTATACAAGGCCTTATTATCCTCTTTTTTGTTTTATTTCTTTCCCTAATTTTAGAAATTTGTTGCTCATTTTGGGGGAATTAGCCTCTATAAAAGGGCCTCCTTTGTATTAGGGTTAAGAAAGTTTGAATAAAGAGTTTATTCCCCTCACTTATCTCCCTCTCTTTCTCTCTCTCTCTCCCTCTCCCTCTAATCCCGCCGCCCCTTCTTTTCCTCTAACCCTCTCGTGCCTTCTCTCGATACCCTTCCCCCGTGCCCTAATCTCCCGCCGCCTTCTCTCCGACCGCCTCCTACCCACCGCCCCGTGCTCCCTACGACCTCCCCAGCCTCGCCGCCTTCCACCGCGCCTAGGGGTGCACATGGTTCGGATTGGATCGGATTTTAGCTTAATTCGTGTCCAATCCATACTCAACGGATTTTTTATTTTTCCAATCCAATCCAATCCATTAAACATGCAAATCCAATCCAATCCAATCCATCGGATCACGGATTGGATCGGATTGGATCGGATTTTTAATGCTCACCTACTATCACATCATAGGCTATGATTAAGTTTATAGCACATTAGATCACGACATTTGAATCATGGTTCTAAAATTGAGAGTATTAAAGAGAATGATAGTTATTTTTTGGATAATAAAAAATATATGCTTGTTATTGATTTAGTACGAACAATAATTGTATAACTAAATATAAATAATGTACTTATAATTTGTAGAAATTATAGAAGTATCATGTTGACTTTTAATAAAATTGCAAGTTTGTGTATATCAAATAAGAACTACAACTAACCTGCAACCGACCTGCTTGCCTACGCGATGCGGGAGGGAGGGTTATGCACGAGGGAGATTTGGGGCGAGGACCATGCATGATGGCACGATGTTGGAAAGAGGTGCCTAAGGTGCTTGGCCGCAGCGTGAGGGAGGTCTAAGAGAGCCGAGGATGAGGTCTGGATGCCGTGCGCGATGGAGGTTTGCCTGCACATACACGAGGGAGATCCAGCAGCATATGCGCGGTTGGAGACAAGGGTGGCAACCAACATGGATATGTACTTTTGAGAGAGGAGAGGTGTGACGTTCGGGTGGGTGTTTTGTTTGAAAGGGGTCCAAAGGGGGTTTTGAGTTTAGGTATGCTTTTTTTAAGAAAGTTGTTTTCTTTGAGAAAATGGAAGGATGTGAAGGACATTGTGGGTAACTATTACTTTTTTTAAACCAACTGATGGGGTGGGCCAAGGGGGTTTCCAACAAGTACGGTGTAAATTATAAATGTGAGTAGCTTGGATATTTACACATAGCTTTCAAATAAAATTAAATATATGACAAGATCTAATAACAACAAATGAATTTTTATATATTATATATTTATTTATTAACGGATTAACGGATTGGATCGGATCGGATTTTGACAATAATACGATCCAATCCATAAATGAACGGATTTGTAAAAGTTCAATCCGATTCGATCCATTAGACTTATAAATCCAAACCAATCCAATCCAATGACAACGGATTGGATCGGATTACGGATTTTATTCGATCCATGTGCACCCCTAACCGCGCCTTCCCGCTCACCCCTGCTTCGCCATTCTCCCACCCCTCGCCCCCAACCGCGCCCAGCGCCCAACCCACCACCCTCCATCCCTCCGCCTGCGCCTCCGCACAACGCTGCCCCTCCCTTGGGCTCGCCATCACCCCGCGACCCCCTCCCTTCCCATTCCGCGACCACCAGCCCACCACTGCGCCGCCCCGCACCACCACCTCCCCTGGCCTCGCGACCCCGCCTCTGCACCGCCCCGCGCCACCGCCTCCCCGGCCTCGCGACCTCCTCCATCTCGCCAGCGGCCCCATTCCCTCCCCGCCTGCGCTGCCTCCTACTCCCCAGCCCTTTCACTGCCAAACCGCCACCGCCATAGACCGCCCAGCAGCCCGCCAGCCATCCCAGAGTCGCCGCCGCTTCTCGGTTTACCACGAAGGCGACCCCAAGTGCCGTGAAGTTGCCCCACGCCCTCTCTCCCTCGAAGATCAGATCTGAAGCGTGCCGACTTCCCCTTGCCGGTTGTGGTATGAGTGTATTTTCCACGTATTATTCCACCGTATAAATTTAGCATTGTGGCCTGCGATATTACTGTTTAGTTTGGTGATTTATTGAGGTTCTTAGACTGCAACATCGTTATTTATTTCCTCTAGTCATTAACTACTTGATCGCCCTAAGTTTGTGGAAGAATCGATGCTAAAACTCGAGTCTCTTTTCAACTATTATTGCTGATTTTCGCGTATCACACATCATTTTAATCGTTTCGTCATTTTAATTCCCTAGCTCCCTTGTCTGGATCGCCATTTAGGTCATTATCTCCTTAGGTTGCATCAATTTGGTATCAGAGCCTAACGATTCTGCATTTCGTCTGCATCCCATTAATTCATTGCATATAAAAAACACACACACACGCACAAAAAAATCCTCAAACAAAGAAAGCAGAAACCCTAGGATTCCCATGGCTGACAAACCTAGTGCCTCTAAATCCACCTATACCTCACACCCTGAATTAACTTTGGAGGCTTTGTTTGCCCAATTACAACACATGGGCAATCAACTGAGCACACAAGTCGCCGGAATTGATCGTAAAGTCGCCGTCGCATATGAACAAATTGCCACATTGAATAGTCGCGTGCTAGGACCAGACCATAGTGATGAAACCCCCAATAAAGGTCGACGCACTGGCCGGAAACCTCACTCCCGGAATAGCACTTCCCGTGACTCTAGTTCATCTACTTCTGACGGACACGTTAGCGATTGGCCATTACAAGAAAGTGAAGAAGAACCAAGAGACTACACTCCTTTCTTTCCCAAGAATCAAGATCCACACCCCTCCGACTACACTGCCACAACCTACTGGCGAATATCAATTCCCGCCCCGAAATGGACCTAGGTCCGATGATGGATGGGATCGAGGCATCCGCCTCGACGTTCCGGAATTTGACGGAGGACGAGACCCTGATGTCTTCTTGGATTGGCTCTAAACCGTCGAGCACTTCTTTGTGTGGAAATCTATGCCTAGTGAGTGGAAAGTTCAATTTGTCACCATCAAGCTAAAGGGACATGCTCTGCTATGGTGGGACCGTTTGCAGTCTGAACGCAAACGAAAGGGAAAAAAGTAAAATCTGCAGTTGGAGCAAAATGAAAGCTAAATTGAAGACCAAATTCGTGCCTGAAGATTACAGACGCGATCTGTTACGCGCGACTGCAATCATGGAGACAAGGTACCATGAGCGTGAAGGAATACACCGAAGGGTTCCAATCCCTAGTCCATCGCAACCGCTTGCAGGAGACTCCTATTCAGGAAGTCACCCGCTACATGCAAGGCCTCCGCCAAGTCATCCAAGATGAACTCTACCTCCATAACTGCCGAGATGTCGACGAAGCCTACAAGCAGGCTGAACGGGTTGAGACCAAGCTTGCTAAGGCTCAAACGAGGAAGATGTCTTTCTCTGCGAACTCCGTCCCTCGCACCAGTACCCCGATGACGACCTCCAAACCGATAGGTTCCCCATCCATCCGTTGTGGGTAAACCCCATGCCAAACCATCAACTCCTGCCGTCGTTCGACCACCTACTGGGAACCCCGGCCCAGGCATCTTGGGAAGTCGACCTATTGTAGGACCTGATACTTGCTTCCGATGCTATCAAAAGGGACACCGAGCAACAGAGTGCCCAAACCCTAAGGCTAGACCCGTCCACTTATGCACCACCGACGACCCTGAAGACCCTGACCTTGAATCACAGGAATCACCTATGGAGGAACCGACTGCTTTGACTGCTGACACCATGGGAGCCGACGACTATGAGCCTTTAGGAGTGGATGGAGACGAATCCGGTCCGTTCTTTGTAATTGAACACGAGAACTTTATCGCTCCTGACAACGCACCCACAAACATTCTGCTCACCCCCACTGTCCACGATGCTGATAGCTGGCTGCGATGCAGCATCTTCCGAACCACCTGCACCTCAGGAGGACGACGTTGTTCGCTGATCATTGATGGAGGAAGCGTTGAGAACTTCGTTTCACAAGAAATGGTCGATAAGTTGGGACTGCCAACTCAGCCACTCGAGAAACCGTACAGTGTGGCATGGTTTCGTGGTGGTACTCAACTTCCGATCCACAGTCAAAGCCTCGTTAACTTCTCCATTGGTCCTTCATATAAGGACGAGGTGTGGTGCCATGTAGCCCCTATGGATGTCTGTCACATACTTCTAGGGAGACCGTGGCAATTCGATCGAGACACTGAACACCGAGGAAAACTGAACACTTACACCTTTCTCATAGACAAAGTGCGTGTAACCCTCAGACCACAACGTGAAGCCCTTAGCCCTCGCCAAGTGGCTACACTTCGAGCTGCGATCGCCCAAACTGGTAATAAAACTACACCGTCAAGGACTGCGACCACGGGCCCTCTGTTGTTGATGGAAGCCCAAACATTCCAACGTGAAATGCAGGAGAGCTCCACCATCTATGCATTAATGGGACGTGAAGTGGACAATCAAGAGACAACTCCACCTGAAGTCCCGCCTGAGATAAAGCCCATCATCCAAGAGTTCGCTGACATCCTGCCTGAAGAGTTGCCGGAAGGACTACCCCCGTTGCGAGACATTCAACATCACATTGATCTAGTCCCTGGAGCCAGCCTACCCCACTTACCCCATTACCGAATGAGCCCAAGTGAGCATGAAGAGATGAACCGGCAGATTACTGACCTGCTGCGACGTGGGTATGTTGGAGAGAGTATGAGCCCCGTGGCGGTTCCTGCTCTGCTTACCCCGAAGAAAGACGGCACATGGAGAATGTGCGTGGACAGTCGTGCTATCAACAAGATAACGATCAAATATCATTTTCCCATTCCACGTCTTGATGATATGCTTGATATGTTATCGGGTGCCAAATTGTTCTCCAAAATGGATCTCCGCAGTGGCTACCATCAGATTCGCCTCCGACCTGGATACGAGTGGAAGACTGCTTTTAAGACCAAAGAGGGCCTGTATGAATGGACGGTCATGCCCTTTGGCTTGTCGAATGCCCCAAGCACCTTCATGCGAACCATGAATCATGTATTGCGACCCTTCATTGGCAAGTTTGTGGTTGTGTATTTCGATGATATCCTGATTTACAGCTTGACTAAAGAAGACCACTTGTCTCACCTTTGACAAGTCCTGGAAACCCTGAGAGCCCAAAACTGTATGTTCACCTTAAGAAATGCTCCTTCATGTCTGACATAATCCTCTTCCTGGGGTACATTGTCACCGCCGATGGACTTAAGGTTGATCCCTCCAAAATTCAGGCCATTCAGAGCTGGCCCGTACCCCAAACCCTCACTGAAATTCGCAGCTTTCTGGGGCTAGCTTCTTTCTACCGACGTTTCATTCGGAACTTTAGCACTTGTGCAGCTCCGTTGGTAGATTGCACGCATAAAGGCGCGCCCGCTTGGACTCTTGAAGCAGAAACGAGCTTTCAAAATCTAAAACATCAATTGACACATGCTCCTGTTTTGGCACTTCCTGACTTCACCAAGGTTTTTGTAGTTGATTGCGACGCCTCACACGTCGGGATTGGTGCTTTCCTAAGTCAAGAAGGACGACTTGTCGCCTTCTACAGCGAGAAATTGAATGAAGCCAGATCACGATACTCCACCTATGATGTCGAATTTTATGCCGTGGTATAAGCTCTCAAGCATTGGAGGCATTACCTGATCCAACGTGAATTTGTCCTCAACTCTGATCATGAAGCCTTAAGATATCTGAATTCGCAGAAAACCCTTAATAAGCACCATGCCAAGTGGGTTAGTTTTCTCCAAGAATACACATTCCATCTCAAACACAAAGCTGGAACCCTGAACCGCGTGGCCGACGCGTTGAGCCGACGAGCGCATGCCCTGACCACAATGACCATCAACACAATAGGGTTTGACACACTCAAGGACCTTTACCCCACTGATCCTGATTTCGGACAAGTTCATGCGGAATGTGTTGATACTGGACAGGATCCAACAACCACTTATGTTCTCCATGAGGATTTTCCTGTTCAAAGGCCACCAACTATGCATCCCTGCCACATCCCTTCGTGAGAATTTAATTTCAGAACTACATAACGGATGCCAAACATAGCTGGACACTTTGGAAGGGACAAGACTTTGACTCTCCTCCAAGAGCGATTTTATTGGCCGCAGATGCGAAAGGATGTTACAAAATTCGTACAGAGATGCCAAACATGTCAAAGGTTCAAAGGCCACAGGCAGAACACTGGACTGTATACACCCCTGCCAATTCCTCTGCGACCATGGGAAGACATCACCATGGATTTTGTGCTAGGCTTACCCTCACGCTACGAAAAGTTGACTCCATATTCGTGGTGGTGGACATATTTTCTAAAATGGCATATTTCATTGCATGTAGAAAAACCTCAGATGCATCTCATGTCGCTGATTTGTTTTTTCGTGATGTCGTTCGATTGCATGGTGTTCCTCGTTCTTTTACTTCGGATCGGGATACTCGATTTTTGAGTCATTTTTGGCGCACGCTTTGGTCTCGTTTTGGTACTTGTTTGCAATATAGCACCGCTTATCATCCACAAACAGATGGGCAAACCGAAGTAGTTAACAGATCATTGGGAAATCTATTGCGATGTCTTGCAGGGGACTCTCCGTCCAAATAGAATCTAATTCTTCCCCAAGCTGAATTAGATGCCAACCGCCAACCGCCACCGATGCCGATCAGATCGAAGATATTGCAGACATCCGAGATATGACGACTAGACGTGGTCTCTTCCGACGATATCTAGTCAAATGGAAGGGAGACCTCTTACCGATTGCACATGGGTTGACGAGGAGGAACTCCCAACAACTCCGCCCCGATATACTTCAGAATCTCCACGATGCCATCTCGACGGAGCGAGATTCTTTTCAGCAGGGGGAGTTGATGCAGCATTATATCAACTTTTGGGAACATTTATTTTGTTTATTTTATTTATCATCTACTATGTTTATTTTATTTCTCTATGTAAAAGGCTCATTATACAAGGCCTTATTATCCTCTTTTTTGTTTTATTTCTTTCCCTAATTTTAGAAATTTGTTACTCATTTTGGGGGAATTAGCCTCTATAAAAGGGCCCCCTTTGTATTAGGGCTAAGAAAGTTTGAATAAAGAGTTTATTCCCCTCACTTATCTCCTCTCTTTCTCTCTCTCTCTCCCTCTCCCTCTAATCCCGCCGCCCCTTCTTTTCCTCTAACCCTCTCGTGCCTTCTCCCGATACCCTTTCCCCGTGCCCTAATCTCCCGCCGCCTTCTCTCCGGCCGCCTCCTACCCACCGCCCCGTGCTCCCTACGACCTCCCAGCCTCGACGCCTTCCACCGCGCCTTCCCGCTCACCCCTGCTTCGCCATTCTCCCACCCCTCACCCCCAACCGCGCCCAGCGCCCAACCCACCACCCTCCATCCCTCCGCCTGCGCCTCCGCACAACGCCGCTCCTCCCTTGGGCTCGCCATCACCTCGCGACCCCCTCCCTTCCCATTCCGCGACCACCAGCCCACCACTGCGTCGCCCCGCGCCACCACCTCCCCCGGCCTCGCGACCCCGCCTCTGCACCGCCCCGCGCCACCGCCTCCCCGGCCTCGCGACCTCCTCCATCTCTCCAGCGGCCCCATTCCCTCCCCGCCTGCGCTGCCTCCTACTCCCCAGCCCTTCCACTGCCAAACCGCCACCCGCCATAGACCGCCCAGCAGCCCGCCAGCCATCCCAGAGTCGCTGCCGCTTCTCGGTTTACCACGAAGGCGACCCCAAGTGCCGTGAAGTTGCCCCACGCCCCTCTCTTCCTCGAAGATCAGATCTGAAGCGTGCCGACTTCCCCTTGCCGGTTGTGGTATGAGTGTATTTTCCACGTATTATTCCACCGTATAAATTTAGCATTGTGGCCTGCGATATTGCTGTTTAGTTTGGTGATTTATTGAGGTTCTTAGACTGCAACATCGTTATTTATTTCCTCTAGTCATTAACTACTTGATCGCCCTAAGTTTGTGGATGAATCGGTGCTAAAACTCGAGTCTCTTTTCAACTATTATTGCTGATTTTCGCGTATCACACATCATTTTAATCGTTTCGTCATTTTAATTCCCTAGTTCCCTTGTCTGGATCGCCATTTAGATCATTATCTCCTTAGGTTGCATCATGTGGCATGCCATGTGGCAGCAGGTATGCGGCTGATGGGGTCGACCACCCCCTCCCTTGCCACGGCTAGGTCCCCTACCACGATATGGTATAGGAATTCCTCTACCACGAGATGCATCCATAGATGAAGATGTATGAGACTGCAAAGTACCACCAGAGGTTATAGATAACCTACTCAATCTGCGATATGCCTCCTCCATTGGAGGTATGGTAGCATCTGTAAAAATAGGGGCTCGAGCATCGTCGTACTCAGGATCAATGGCTGCTAGAAAGATCCCAGTCATCATAAAGTCTCTGTATGACTTGAGCTGCTCTGGCATAGCAGTCAAGGGAATGTAACCATGCAACTTCTCAAACATACCCCTTAAAGAGTTGTAGAGGGTATGAAGGGGGCGACCATTCTGCTTCGATGTGAAGATATCATGGTAGAGATGCAATATCTTCGACTCATTCTTCGCCGGAGAGTATGTAGCAGTTAGAATGTCCCACGTAACCTTTGCAGTAGGTTGAATCAGAATATCATTAGCTATCTCCGTTGACATAATCCCAGCCCAGATAGCCACACACGTGCAATGTATCGTCTGCCTCCCATGAGGCATTTATTCTAGTCTTGTAACTTGGCTCCTCCGTCGTGAGGATGTGCTTCTTGCCAGTGCATACTGCATGAAGTTCATACTTCATAGTTTGCTCCATCCATCTTGACGATGGGTGCTGGATCTTTGAAGGCACCTAGGGATGGAACGCCAGCTTTGTTGTCGGACATGATTACAACTATCTCCAAGATCGGGTCAACAACAAGAAAGGCCTACGCCTACACTGACATACGGGAAGATAGTTGTGGGTGTAGACTCATATCACAACCTCTTTCATTCTTTAGATGCTCCTTTGGGTAATTAGGGTGTTTTAGATAATCACGTCACACCTAGGAATCCAAGAACACGTCAAACTAGGGATGTCGGCAGGCCGTGGCGGCACAGTGTAGGAACCATAGCCCTTATGGGCGGCGACAACGTAAGAGCAGTCCGTGGTGGCGCTGCGCAGACGGTAGGGCTGGCAGCACGGCACGGACACGACACAGGAGCATACCGCGACACTGGCTGGCAGCAGGCCGCGGCATTGGCGATGCGACACGGGTGTGCGGGCGGCGCGACTGACACGTGCAGGTGACCCGACGACAGGGTAGCGCGGCGAGGCGGTGCACGTGTGATTGCGCGCTAGGGTTTTGGTGGGGGCGAGGCTCTAGGGCATAGGCTCCGGTCTAGGACCATCGCTCTGATACCATGTGGAAGGTTGTGAAATGAAAAGTTGTATTCCTCGTAGCCCTATAGCTCTCTTATATAGGAGAAAAGCTCTAAAGAAAAATTACATAAAGTAGGCTGGAGAAATAGAAAAATATACATAAAGTCAAAGAGATAAGTATCTCAACAATTTATGACCATTGGTAATTTCATGTAACTTCCATGTAACCATTACTCTTGCATTGCGGTACAAGAGAGCCCTCGAGGGTAACTGGTTATTGTACTTCAAGAATAATTTCGTGAAATAGAAGAATAGAGCACGGTGTGAGCAGCAGATGTAGGCACGTTTCTGAACCGGTATTGTGAGATCGTGCACGTTTTCTTTGAGTAAGCGTTTCTTTGTTTATGTATTGTTGGTTGGATCCATTCCCAACACTTATACCATGATAGATTCTAACAATTATCCCTTATGCTCTGCATCATTTAGTACGTAACAATGAGTTCCATTTTCTGTCTTCGTGGTATTCTAAATGTCAAAACCTTTTCTCTTTCTTTTTATGTGTTCCGATTCCTGAAGTATTGCCTTTCTTTCTGCAGATTTTTGTCTTAAGAGACTATACTCGAGAAACACTTTCTTTAAGATGGAGATCTTGGATGACAAGCTACTACATGGAACGTTATTTGAAGAATCAGACATTTTACAAGATACAGTCCCAATCAATCATTGACAACCCTGACCAACGTATTGTCGATGACCTAAGTTCGTTTACCGGAACAGCACTTGCTTTCTCATTGATATTTTTCAATGCAGCGATAGACCTGATTTCATTTAGTAATATTCTTTATGGTATTTACCCACCACTGTTTATTGTGCTTCTTGTTTACTCAATCGGGGGCACTGCTATCAGTGTTCTCCTCGGGAAGGTAATTAATCTTTTGCTACAATTATGCTTTAAGTGATTGATTATTATTATTTTATATTATGATTTTTATATGTAAATTCATGGTGAAGACTCCTACACACACGTTGGACAATCTCTGAGCATTCTTATTGATCTTTTTAGGGACTGGTCAACTTAAACTTTATGCAAGAAAAGAAAGAAGCAGATTTTCGGTATGGACTCGTGCGTGTTCGAGAAAATGCTGAGTCAATTGCTTTTTATGGCGGAGAGGGAAATGAAATGCAGCTTATGTTGCAGCGTTTCAAGCGAGCCTTCCAAAATCTAAGTGTATGGATCATTGTACTTTTTCAGACAGGAAATGAAGGCCCATGAATTGTTCTATTTTTTTAATCATAAAGAAGGCACAACACAAGCATTTTTCGGTTGTTATATTGTCATTTTTTTATATTCTTAGCAGAGACTGATGCTTAGCCATTGTGAAAATTGATAATGCAATTGTCACGAGGTCTTGCCATCGTCATTGCCATAAAGTGGAGTGGTGGTATTGCTTAGGAGTCCGGTCGTCCTTTCATTCCTTGCTGAGTAAGTTTAAAATTATCACCTGTCCTCTTACTTGGATAATCCTTTTTCATGGGCTATCCTAATTGTCACAAAATATCATTATACCATCCCGTTGTTAATCCATGTTTTAGTTGAGTTTTCTTGTTTTCTGAAGGCATCAGACTCTTTTGATCCCATCCTCTATGTCATTCATTGTAGTAACTTGTTGGGATACTCTTTGTGCATTTGATACAATTTGAGGACATTCACAAGTTTTTGGTTTCGTGTGGTTCGAGACTTCCATCCTTCTATCTAGTCTCCCATAAAGGAACATGCTTTCTTCCTACAGGGAAAATCAACATGAAGTTCCTGGTCATGCAACATAGATCAGATGATGACATGCATTACACTGCGTATCTTGGAGGAGGCTTACAACAGACCGAGTCACCTTTTACAATAATTGGTGAAATCAGACTTTTGGGTATCACAACCCTTGCATTATCCTCCGGGCACGGGGGGTGGAGTTCTTCTAGAGGAGACTGTTGTAGAGGTCTCAATAGATGTACTTTGACATCTTCCACTGTCTCTAATAATAGACATAGATCATAGTGCATGTTTTGGGACAAGCCTGACCATATCAAGGACACATGTTGAACTAAGCACAGAAGGCCCCTATATTGTTCGATTAGCTACATAGGCGGCATATGACCCTCTCTCATATCGATTTTAAGACACGCTTATGCATTCCTCTCAATTTTTCATCCAATTTCCTGACATGTAACTGGAGTCTGGACAGACACCTAAGCGTGTTTCCCCCTTTTTGATTCATTTTTTTTCACACGCCACCTGAGTAGGTAACCATAGCTACAACATCTTTGCTTCATCTTCCATAATCGTTCCATATATTCATGCTCAATCTGCCCATTCCATTGAGTTTTGTTAAGATACTGTGGTTATATTACAGTATTTTATGTTATCCAGTCTTTTCTCTGTAATTTACCCATAGAGCTTTTCTCCTATATAGAGAGCTCCAGGTTTCATAATAAACAACTCTTGATTTTCCATCAATGTGGTACTCAGAGCGACGGTCCTAGACCGGAGCCTGTGCCCTAGTTCCTTGTCCCCACCAATAGCCCTTCGGCCGGCGCCGCCTCTGCTCGCCCGAGCGCCCCACGCGCCTCCGCTGCCTCCTGCAAGCTTCGCTCGCGCGTGAAGCCCCGCCAGTCCTGCAAGCCCCACTTGTGCGTGCAAGCCCCACCAATCCTGCAAGCCCCGCTCGCGCGTGCGCGTGAGCCCTCTCTTGCGCTCGTGAGCCCTCTCCTGCGCACGAGTCCTCCTGTGCGCGTGATCCCTCCTGCGCGCGCGCCCTCCTGCGCGCGAGCCCCCTGCGCGCGAGCCCTCGGTTCCACGCGGGTCCTACGCCCTATGCGCCCTGCGCGCGGATCGGGTTGTAGCCCTACCAGTTCTCCTGCGCCCGCTTTTCACGCAGGTCCCGTGCACCTGTGAGCAGTATAGTCTACTTCTCCAAAAAGAAAAGAAAGAACTTCAAGGCATGGAAGGGTTGTGGAATAAGTCTACGTCCACAACCACCTTCATTATGTCCAAGTAGACATTCTTGTCTAAGCCTCTTGTAGTCCCAGTCTATAGAAATTGTTGTCATCATGTCTGACACAAGGTAGATGTTCCATCCTCGGGTGGCCTTCAAAGGTTCCGCACCCATTGCCAAGATGGATGGAACCAATTATGAACTGTGGGCCATGCAGTTCATGAGTTTTATGCAGTGTAATGGCAGGAAGCACATCCTCACTACAGAGGAGCCAAGTGACAAGACTGGGATACACACCTCGTGGAGCAGATGATGCGTATGCTCGAGTATGGCTATTCGGGGCTGTTTCCACGGAGATAGCCAATGATATATTAAGCCAGCCTACTGCAAAGGCTATGTGGGACATTCTTGCCGTGACTTACTCTCAGGCAAAAATGAGTCTAAGATCCTCCACCTCCAGCATGATTTTTCACGTCAAAGCAGAATGGTCGTCCGCTTTACACCCTCTATACTTCTCTGAGGGGTATGTTCGAGAGGCTGCATGGGTACATACCTTGACTGCTACACCAGCACTGAAAGAACTGCTTAAAGCATATAGAGACTCTGTGATGACTGGGGTATTCCTTGCAGCCCTGGATCCGGAGTATGATGCAGCTCGTGCCCAGATCCTTACTGATGCTCCGATACCTCCGATGAGGAGGCGTATCGGAGATTGAGCAGACTATCTATATCGTGGTCGAGGAAGCACAAACCGTGGTAGAGGAGGTGGTGTCGAGGTCGATCATGCACTTTCTGTCACAGGACAGGTCATTCTGAGGAGACCTGCTATTCTAAGCATGGGTTTCCAGCATCAACCAGGTTGCAGAGCAAACACAGCAGACTGGGAGTTTACCTGATCAGAGGTTTGATGAGTTTGTAGCAAGACTGAGAGAGATTATGCCTGGCACATCTGGATCTACTAGTTCTCCTTCAGGATCTTCAGAGGTGGCTGCTTCTGCTTCAGCAATCACGACAGGTACGGCATTTGCCTTTACTACGTGTTACAAGGCAGATCTATCAGAATGGATCATGGATTCCAGGTGCATCACACCATCTCTGTGGTGACAGAGGTCAGTTTAGTGTTTTCATCCTGTTCGATCTGGACGATCGGTTGTGATAGCTGATGGTACATATTCCCCACCATCACTGGTCAGGGGGAGGTGCAGTTGACTCCTACCTTGAGACTTTCTAATGTTCTCTATGCACCTAAATTTTCAATGAATTTGTTGTCAATGAGTCAAATCACAAGATTTACACTGCCGTGCTATATTTGATCCATCTGCTCTTGTGTTTCAGGATATACTTACGGGCAGCATGATTGGAACTGGCCGTGAGCAAGGGGGCCTTTACAGACTTGTGCAGTCTTCATATGCTGGTGTCTCATCCTCTCTACGCACTGGGTCTGTTTCTCCGTATATGTGGCATCTGAGATTTGGTCATCTTCCTCTACAAAAGCTGGTTCATGTTCTCCCTCAGATTTCTCCTCGCTCTACTTTCCAGTGCGAGGCCTGTCAGCTTGGGAAGCACCACCGGTCTTCTTTCCAGAGTCGTCAAAGTCCGAGTAGTTATAGTCTGTTTGAGTTGTTCCATTTTGACATTTGGGTCCTAGTCGTGTCTCTGATCATCAGGGGCACAGATTTTATCTTGTTGCTGTTGATGAGTTTTTCTAGGCTATGTTGGGTTTTTCTTCACAAGAATAAGTCTGATGCTGGTCCTGTTATTCAGTCGTTTATTAGTGAAGTTAAGAACATTTTTTCTTGCCAGAATTAAGTACATACGCTCAGACGATGCTCTAGAATTCTGTACTTCTCAACTTTCTCAATTTCTTAGATCTCAGGGTATTGTGCATCAGACGTCGTGTCCTTATACCTCCCAACAGAATGGGGTGGCTGAGAGGAAGCACCGTTCTCTATTGGATGTCACCAGGACTCTCTTAATTCAGAGTCGTGCTCCTCATTCCTATTGGGGAGATGCGGTTCTAACTGTACCTAGTGAATCGTATGCCTTATTCTGCGTTAGGGGAAAAGGTCCCGTTCTTGATTGTGTTTCCGAGAAGGATCTTTTCTCGCTTACGCCTCGTGTATTTGGATCAGTTGCGTTTGTTCATCAGTCCTCTCCTGGTCTTGACAAGTTTTCCCCAGATCAGTTAAATGTGTGTTTGTTGGGTATTCCAAAACCCAAAAAGGGCTATCGTTGCTTTGACCCTGTTCGACGACGGTATTACGTCAGTGCTGATGTCACCTTCTTTGAGTCTATTATGTATTTTTCACCCACAGGTGACAGGCTTGCTTCCTTCGGAGGATAAAGATATTTATATGCCTCCACCTCCGTCAGTAATAGATCCCACCTCCATCACCTTCAACACACCACCACCACCGCCGCCGCCGCCACCACCACCTCCGCTGTCTCCTATATTCTTTCCACAGGTCTACCAGCGAAGGCCTCCGGCTCAGGCGCCTCCTCAATCACCCAGACCGAGGTATGTCTTGATCATTTGAGTTCTTCTGATGGCACGGTTGATTTGATTGCACAGAATGGAGCTTCAGGGTGTCGATGATACTTCTACGGCCACTATTGATGATTTGGATATCCCTATTGTACTCCAGAGGCAGAAGCGAGCACGTACATTGAACCCCAAATATGGGTTGGACTTTGGTTCTCATGTTTCCTTAGAACGTCTATCCAAGGACTTTCAGCATTTTGTTGTGGGCTTGTCTGCTGTACAGATACCGCGCTCGTACCAGGAGGCCTTGCGGAGCAGCCAGTGGCGCTTGGCCATGGAGGAAGAGATGGCAGCATTACAATCGCGTGGTACCTGGAGTGTTGTTCACCTCCACCAGGTGCGTCTATTGTTGGTAGCAAATGGGTATTTATTGTGAAGCAGCGTGCTGATGGTACAGTTGATCGTTACAAGGCCAGATTGGTTGCTTGTGGGTTCACCCAAACATATGGGGTGGACTATCATGACACGTTCTCACCTGTGGCAGCCCATTCTACCTTACGGATTCTTATTTCTGTTGCTGTAGTGCGAGATTGCCTCTCTTCCAGTTGGATGTCAAAAATGCTTTCTGTATGGTGATTTGCAGGAGGAAGTTTACATGCAGCAGCCTCCTGGGTTTGCTGCTGAGGGGAGTCCAGTATGGTGTGCCGTCTTCATAAGGCCATTTATGGTCTTAAGCAAGTCTGAGGCATGGTTCAGAAGCATCAGATAATTGAAAAGAAGGTTTTGTTAGATCTACAACAGATCATACTCTCTTTGTAAAGAGAGACCAGCGAGGTATTGTAGTCACTCTTGATTTATGTGATGACATTGTTATCACTGGGCAGTGATGCACAGGGATTGAGGCAGCAAGACTTCCTTGGACATCAGTTTGTACCAAGGACTGGGTATGCTTCGTTACTTCCTAGGACTGGAATTTGCACGAAATCAACAAGGTATGGTTATGACACAAAGGAAGTAAGTCACTGATCTTCTATCTGAGACAGAATGACAGGATGTAGACCAACGACTACCCCAATGGATCCAATGTTAAGCTTCATGATGATGGATCTGAGGATTTGGATAAGAGACGCTATAGAGAACTGGTAGGGAAATTGTTGTATGTTACTATTACCAGGCCTGATATAGCTTTTGCTGTGAATAAAGTAAGTCAGTTCATGGAGCAACCCAGCAAGACGTATATGGATGCTGTGTTTTATGATTCTGAGATACTTGAAGTCATCTCCAGATGCAGGTCTTTTGTTTAAGAGAGACACGTCTCTCTCAGTTACACGGTGTGCTGATGCGGATTATGCTGGATGTCCTAATGACAGGAAGTCTACTTCAAGGCTTTCCTGTATTTATTGGTAGCTCGTTAGTCTCATGGAAGAGTAAGAAACAAACTGTTGTTGCTCGATCCAGTGCAGAATCAGAATATAGAGCTATGGCCCAAGGTAGTGCTGAGATGATATGGTCAAATCTGTCCTCACCGATTTAAACGATCGACGTACCTCTTCTATGCAACTTAACTGTGATAATCAGGGCAGCCTTATTTATAACTAACAATCCTGCATTTCACGAAAGGACAAAAGCACATCGAGGTAGATTGTCACTATACTCGTGACTTGATCCAAAAGGGACTTCTCTCAACATCCTATGTTGCATCCAGAGATCAGATTGCAGATATGTTTACAAAAGCTCTGGCTAGAGGTCCTTTTCATCATTGTTGTTCCAAGCTGAGCATGATAGATATATATGCTCTAGCTTGAGGGGAGTGTTAAGATATTGTGGTTATATATACAGTATTTATGTTATCCAGTCTTTTCTCTGTAATTTACCCAATAGAGCTTTTCTCCTATATAAGAGAGCTCTAGGGTTTCATAATAAACAACTCTTGAATCCTTCAACGAGTTTATAACTGGTTGGGTAGATTCTTACACTTATTGCCATTTGTGTGGTGATAGGAAATGTTTGACAATGCCAAATATATGTCTTTGGGGAAGATGTAGAGGTCAAGAGCCTATTACCACTAGTGGGACATGGGAGGTCATTGTTACCCTACTTCCATTGTTTAGATTTGTTTCTTGTTTGTGATTTCTTGATTAGTTTGCTATAGGTTAGTCGATTTGCATAGGTATGCATTGCAAGAGCGGTTTTGATGCTATGTCATTAACATTTCTAGATTTTATTATAATCAGGGACATGAAGGAGTACACTATGAAGTGAAGAATCATACTATCTTCTTCAATCTTGTTTCTTTACCACGGTTCATTAGTCTTTTCTTGCTTTAGCTTTTAGGGCATTGATGTTTTGGTCATCCATTTGTCAACAAGCTTTGACATACTACCTTAGTTGACTTTCACTAGACTACCCAACTGGAGTGTGAGGCATGTCAGATTGGGAAGCATAATTTGGAGGTCTTTTTCTGCCTCTAGCCATCAACGTTCTTTCACAGTATTTGATCTTTTGTTCACATGGATGTGTGGAGGCCCAATCAAATTTCGTCCTTTTGATCATCGAAATTATCTTATTATGGATGAGTTTACCTATTTATCATCCGTGTTTCTTATGACAAATAAGCTTGATGTGTACCTTAAGAACCTATTCAATCATTTAATAAAAAAAGACCCAATTTAGTGCTATAAAAATTGTTCGATTAAAATAATGCTCGAGAGTTCAGCTCTACACTGTTGAGTATTTCCACATATTTACAGGATTCTGCATCAGACCTCATGTATTTATACAACCCACATAGTGGTGTTCCCAAAATGCAAGCACCAATATATTCTTGATTAAGCCAGGATTTTTCCTCAACAATGTATATCATCAATCATCTTCCTTCTTTGATGATTGATGGGAAACTACTAACCGGGTCTTTAATCCTTCTTATCCATTTTTACCATGTCTCAAAGGGTGTTTAGATTTGTTGTCTTTGTGCACCATCTCGAGATTTGAAGGGACAAGCTTGCCCCTGAAGCGGTAAAATGGTTTTTTAGGCAATGTCAGAAATCAGAGAGGGTGTTGCTACTTTGATCTCAATAATCCTAGCCATTATATCACTGCGGATGTGACCTTTTTTGAGGCCATCTCTTTCTTTCTATTCCAAGGAGAAACACCTAGAGTAGTTCGACAGAGGATACCATTTGATAATCACCAATGCCTCTTATTTGATTACCATAAAATATTATAGATATTCTCGCTCAGATAAAAATATGTTCAAAATTCAATATAAACATCATACTCCCTTTTGACCAAGTCTTCACCTGAGTCAATTCTTGACCTATCTTTTTTGATCTAGTATAGTTTCTAATGAGACAGGTTCAAGAGAGGAACCGAATGGTCTAGTTAGCCTACTATTCTGATTGGTATTTGGAAAAACTCGTATTTGCACCCTTGCATCCTCGGTCTAAGCAATGTCCTTGGTCCATCTCAAGTGACATCCACAAACAGTTTGTAGAGGGATTATTTATTGTACAAATGTCATGGTCACATGCACAAACCTCCCTTCAGTCTCAGCGGAAATGGCCATGAAGGAGGAAAAGTTTTCTTTGATATCCAAAGGTCCTTGGACCTTGTTTTTCTACTCAGGGGCTGAAGGATGTTGATTTAAAATGGGTGTACACGCTGAAGCATAACCTAGATGGAAAGGTTTTGAGACACAATGTATGACTATTTTTCCAGAGGCTTCACCCATATCATGAGCTGATTTCTTTGACGCATTCTCTAATGTGGCACATGTTTTGACTCTTTGGATTCTTCGTCATTACTGTGCATACTTGATGTACAGAATGCATTCCTGTATGAGGATTTTGAGGAGGTTTGTCAAATTGCAGTAGCCACCCACATTTAAGCTTTATGGGAGTGCTAATTATAGCCTCAAGAAAAATCCTGAAGCATGATTCAAAAATCTTTCAAAGGTGCTAGAAAGTAAGAATTTATTGGATCATCCTTGAGTTAACTATATACCAGGAAATGTAGGGGCACTATAGTGATGCTAGTCTATATTGAGACATAGTCTTGACTGGCGATGATGAGCCGAGGATCAACGAGGTGAAGCACATGCTTCTGGATCATTTGGGATAAAGGATTTCCATTAGGACATTTCGTTGGGCTAGACACAGCTCGTAGTTGTAGAGGACTGGTTCCATCATAGAAGAAATATATGTTGATCGTTTGCAAGATCTAGCATGATAGATGGCAACCAACCTCAATTCTTATGGATCCTAAGGATCATTTGTATGAGGACAAGCTTGTAAATGAGGTGCAATACCGTCATTTGGGTGAAAAATCTCCTTTATCTCACTATTACTTGACCTAACATCTCCTCTGTAGAAGTAAGATGTAAGTTTATGAACAGACCTACACAAGTTCACTGATATGCAAGCATGATAGTCTTGACTCCTATGGCACATCAAGACTGCTAACTATTACAATATATTGTGACGAAGATTACACATAGTGCCTGACATGGGAAATCCTCCGCTGGATTTTGTATATGTTGGTTCTTCAACTGTGGTCAGATGTTAAGAGTTCAAGGGTATATTGACATACTCCCTTTCTGCTTGGATGAAAATTTAGTAAAAAAGCAATACAATTATTATCTTTCTTTCGGTGTTCCTAACTTTATAATTTCGTCATATGTTACAGTAATATATACATATATATATATGTATATCACATGTTAGTCAGAATATATACTTTCATTAATATATATTTTATTGTAGTTTTGTAGATTTATCCTTATAAACTGAGGCTTACACCTCGACTGACTCGAGGCTACACCTAGCCTCGATTTTAGGGAAATCGCCTTGTTCCTTTTTCCGTTTTTTTCAAACCTTGGTTATATGGTTTTATCAGGTCATGGTTAAAGATCCATTTAATCTTGTAGGACTATATATGTAACTCATCCATTTTTTTCTTTCATTAAGAAAATGAAGATAACCTTAATCGTATGTAAGTACAAGTGTCCCCATTTCCCTGGTATTTGCCATTCTTTATGACTCCATCAATTAGCTCTACTTCATTCAAACATTTGTACCAAGAGGGTGAGTATTAAATGACTCATTATTTTGTATGTGTATTTAGCTGAACAATTTGACCATACCTCGTGAGAGATTTTTCATGGGATTATAATTCACCATAATTTTGGTCATAGTGCTGGAGATTGTTTGTGAGGATCTTATAAAGTTTTGCAGTAGTAAACTTTTTTGCTAAATTCTATACATCTGTAACAAGCTAAACTACATGGGTAAATATCCATCTTCGTGAAAATCAATATGGTATGCATTTCTCTCAAAAGGAGAGCCATGGTGTGTCTATTTGTCTAATTGCTAATAATGAGGGAAATGGTTCTCATACCCAAAAAGCTACAGTATATCTCACACATCTTACATGGTCATCGAAATAGGACAACCACCTCATATTTTCTTGGAAAATGTTGGTTGACATGATTTAATATGGATTTTTTTCCACTCATATACACCACGACACAATGATCTCTTTTATAGCAGGTTCAAGCTCCTATAATTATACAACAAGTTTCTAGATTTTTTTGAGTAAGAACGAGGGGGAGCATCCCAAGCTGTGAGTCACCACACCAAAAATTTTCATTGATTTGCAAGAAGTTACATCAGTTGGAGACTCAGAAATTGTACAAAGCGTTACAGTGCGCCACAACATTTTCATAGTAAAACCGCTGCCCCTTGAAAGTGGCACTCATTCCTACCAAGCCAAATAGTCCAAAGCACCGCAAAAACCCTGGAGACATCACCGGAGGACCCGACCCCCACCGCACGAATAGATCCCCAAAAAGGATCCGCACAAGATGATTGCACCCATGGCAGCCCCAAAGATCCCCACACGTTTACCGACAACCTGCATCCGAAGATGTGGTTCGCATCTTCCACGCCATCCACGCATCTGTCACAACTGATGTCCGTCACGCCCATCAATCTACCCCTTCTGACCTTGTCACACAGACGACCTCTCCTCAGGCACCACAGGAACACTTTAACCCGAGTAGGGAGGTTTGCCGCTCAAATCATCTTCAAATCGCGCATAGATCCTCGTCTCGCTCCACCACACCACCACACAATTTTCGGTACGCCATCTTAACCGAGAACTTACCCTCCGCCCACTCAAACGATCCGAACTCCCCCGACATCTCCCCGACCGGGGGCATTCCACAAGCAGCCGCAAAAACTCCTGCATCCTCTGCTCCGAGAGAACCGCAATGAACCTCGGTACCCAAGTCCCGGAGTCCACCACCTCCGCCACCCGCCCCCTTGTCAATGGCCAGCGCCATCAACCTAGGGAAGCGGTTCGCCAACGTCCCTCTCCCGTCCAGTCATCATGCCAAAATCTGAAAAGGAGACCATTTCCCAACCTCGGCCGAAGGAAAGGCCTCATGCCCGGTAGCACCACACGAATCCCGCTCCACAGCGAAGACTCATGACGTCTTCTTGCCGCCACTAGCTCGCCCCAGACTCCATAAATCTTCCGCAGCAGACGCAACACCAGCAAGTCCGAAGACCCCAGATGCGCACCACCCATTTGGCAAGCAAGGCCATGTTCATACATTCCACATCCTTGACTCCCAGACCACCCTCTGAACGGGTACAGCAAGATTCCTCCAAGCCACCAAGTGCAACCCCTTCTTATTCCTGCCTCCCAGTAGACCAAAAAAATCTCATCAAAGCCTCCACTTTCTTTCTGACCCCAACATGCATCAAGCGGGTGAGAAGAAAAAAATCGAATGGCAGAAAGGACGTGCTTGAGTAAGGTAAGCTTCCCGCCCTTAGATAAGGTGATAGCCTTCCACCCCTCCAACCGCTCCTCCAATCTCCGAAGAACACAGTCCCAATCGGACTTCCTCAGTCTGCCGTCAACCAAAGGCAACCCCAAGTAGGTGATGGGTAAACAACCTAGAGGGCAACCCGCCCATTCAGCTAACTGGTTGCTCTCATCATCCTGCATCCCAAGAGTTACCAGTAGAGACTTCTGCCTGTTGATTTGCAAGCCAGAAAGACATCCAAACATGTCCACCAGGATAGCCGCATTGTGATTCTGCTCCTCCATCCCCCCAAGAAGATCAATGTGTCATCCGCATATTGCAACACCGGGACGGAGATGTCCCCCATTCTAACCCCTCACACCAGCTTTCCTCAACCGCCCGCTGAAATAAGACTGCAAGACAATCCGCCGCCAACACGAAAAGAAGGGGAGCAAGGGGGCAGCCCCTGACGCACCCCCCTCTGCGGTTGGAACCAGCCCACCTCATGTCTGCCGTTGACCAAACAGAGTAGGAGCACGTAGTGATACACCTCTTAACCCAATCAACCCCAAAGATGTGGAATCCCTTTTTTCTAACATTGTCCACAAGAATTTCTAACTGACACAGTCGTAGGCCTTGGCATATCTATCTTCCAAATCGCACCTTTCTTCCTAGACCTCTTCCATTCACGGCTGACTTCCGATGCGGTCACGATACCATCTGCCATACTCGACCAGGAATGAACGCGGACTGTGCTGGAAGGACCATGCCTGATAGAACACCTCTAAGCCTGCTCGCCAAAACCTTGGCCACAATGAGGTAGATACCATTAGAAATCGAGATAGGCCTGTAGTCTCCAATCCCCACTGCGCCCTCTTTCTTAGGCAGAAGAAAGATCAAGGCCCTGTTAACCTTCTCAAAACCCCTGTTGCCATCCATGAATTCATTCAGAACCTCCAAAATTTCTCCCTTCAACAGCTCCAGAACTCCCTGTAAAAAGAAATAGAGAAACCATCCGGGCCAGGAGCCCCATCCGCATTTAAATCCCAAACCGCCCTGCGAACCTCCACCTCCGAAAATTCTGTCACCAGCGAGTCCGCCTGCTGACCAGTCAATGACCCCGACCCCCGACCCGTCCACCCCCATCCATCCCCCTCCCTCACTCTCCTCGAAGTACTAACAAAATGCTCCCGCAAGGGCAATACCAATGCTCTCTCCCCGAAACCCTTCGGCCCCCCACCTCCACTTCATGCAAGAAACTCCTTCTCCTCCTTCCAGAAGCACCGAATGAAAGAAGCGAGTGTTGGCGTCGCCCTCCCCTTAACCACTTCTGTCGCGATCTCTGCCTCCAATGGGCCTCTTCTTTCCTGTCCTCCTGATACACGACCTCCAACCAGGCTGCCCTCTCCTCCACCTCCTCCGGAGTCAACCCACGATCATCATCGAGGCCCATCTAACCTGCTTATCCCTGCCTCCGCCTCGGCCCTGTTGGCCCTCCGCCTCCTGGCGACATCCTTCCCATACGACAACAACAACCGCCTAAGAGTGTCCAGCTTTGCCGCAAAACGGGACACCTGTTATCTGTAGCAGGTTTATGTCAACAGTTTGAACTTGTTATCTATAGCAGGTTTAGTGCGAACCTGCTACATAGTTATAGCAGGGATTTGAACATGCTATATTACAACATGATTACACGTCGCTTTATATTTATAATATGCGTTTGAACCTGCTATATATATAGCAATGGCTCATAACTGCTATATATTCATAGCAGGGGTTTCAACTTGCTATTTTTGTTTTTTTTTGGGGGGGGGGGGGCGGCGGTGGTTGAACATACTTTTTTATTGCGGACTTGCCGTTTTTTGTTTATTGGGATATTCTAACAAGTGATGAGACAATTAAAGGGGATGTTTTGTCCTTTCTGACATTTATAGCATGTGAGGAAGAATTGAGGAGGATGTTTATCTCCTCGTGGTTGCCACAGCAGCAGGCACATTGGATTTGGAGTAGGTTTTTGGATATATTATTGGGTATATGCACTAAATCTCATTAATTTAGGCATCTTTTTTGAATCGTGAGTTACCCATTTTCGAGTTCTTCCCATTTCATAACTACATTTTGGAGTATTTCATACTTCTTGTGTTATAGTTTCACCAAGTCCAGTTAGGGCTTCCTTCCCACTCCTGATGTAGATCAGCTAATTCTGCAGATCTGTGGGTTTCCCTGGTGGACATTAGCAGTTAAAACTGTATAGTCAAGTATGTTTAATTTTCTTTTTTATTTGCTTCTTTTGATAATGTGTTCTGTCAACAGCTATTAAGTTCATTAAGTTTGATTTTGTAGTTTAATTGTCAAAAAACGTTTTAATTGTCAAAAAACGTCTTTAAGACACTTTGATTCTGTAGATTTCATACATTATACATGATGGGTGCAAAATGTGATGTTAACTCTTTTTTAGCTAAATTTCTTTTTTACGAACAAATATTTCTGTCGAAGGATGATCTCTGATGATAAACTTACTATCTTACAACATGGAAATCATCTTTCTGAATATATGTAAATCCAGAAGCTGGTGTTTCTGGCTTAATTTGTTTATCTTTACAATTTGCAGCAACTGTTGATTGCTTCTCGAAATTTGGACTTTTTCACAAGTGGTTACCGCTATCTTATTCAAATTCTCCCCGTTGCTGTTGTTGCTCCAATGTACTTCTCTGGAAAAATTGAATTTGGAGTGATCAGCCAGTCAGTCTCTGCTTTCAACCATATTCTTAGCGATTTCTCTCTTATTGTCTACCAGTTTCAAGCACTCAGTGCATTCTCAGCTGTAATTGATCGTCTAGGTACATTTTTTAATCTCATGCCTGACTCTTTTTAATGCCTCGGAAAAGAACTATGATCCTCTGATATCTCACAAAATTCTGTTATCTTGATTCTAGATGCTTATACTTTGGAAGTTTGAGGGCGGCTGTTTTATGAAACTGAGCATCTAGGGAAGGACGTTACCACTTTTTATTGTACGATAAACCTGAAACAGAATAAAATACAGCCAGTCAAAATATCGAAACATGGATTATGTAGTCCAACTGTCCAAGAAGGTCTGAAGGATCGTCTTACTCCATGGAGAAGGGAACTTTTAGGCTTTTAGGTCAGAGCTTCATAATATACTTAGGGATTTTACACCCAATACCCTGAGTAATTTTGCAATAACATTCATAACCCCTGCATAATCGCGAATTACATGAGAAACCCCGCGTAATGCTTAACTCTTACATGACATGACCCTATGTTATGTTCCGTATGGAATACCCGTTATATTTAATGGTTTTCATTGAAAAAGACAAAAATGTCCCTGATGTTCATTTTTATTTGCAAACATGCCATCATTGGTTCCCTCCCCTGCAATCGAACACCCCCTCCCGCTCACCCTCTCCCTCCGATTTGGCCGATCATCTCTGCACCCCCGGTCGACGACGAGGTCTCCTCAAAGACCCCCTACGCTGATCTGCTCCCCCTCGTCGAAGCCGAGTCTGCACTGCCAGGTTCCCTCATCCAAGCCCAAGGAGCGCCTCTGCTGCACCCCTGCAAAGTCGATGCCTCCTCGACGAGCGCAGAGTCCGAGCCCCCCCCCCCCCCCCCGCGAGTTGGTGCTCCCCCTGACCCACCCGCTCATCCCCCCTGCGTGCGTCGGACGCTCAACACTCCCCCCCCTCGAGTCGGTGCTCCTCTGAGTCGAGGCTGGAAGCCTCCAGCACTCCACCCCTGCTCGACACCCGCGAGCGAAGCTCAAACGCCCGCCGCGAGTTGGTGCTCCCCTGACCCGCTCCTCCCCTGTTCGCCCCCCACGGTTGAGCTCAAGGCCCCCCCCCCTCTGAGTTGCTCCTCTCCTGCTCGACGCCCCCCGCCACCGGGCTCAAGGCCCCTCCCCCCAGCCCCGGTTCGAATCCCACCCCCAGCAGTAAAGCAACCCTTGGTTGGCTGCTCCCTTGCTCGAATCCCCCATCTCAGCAGCATCGCTCCCCTGTTCAAGTCCCCACCTCAGCAGCAACGCCAAGCTTGCCCACCCCCTCCACACACACGCGCCGACTCGAGTTCGTTTTGCCTCTGTTCGAAGCTCCGCAGCCCACTGTTCGCCTGATCCAAATCAAGATGAAGAGAATGGAGCGGGTTTTTTTTGGTTTGTTTCCTCACCGTTGGATTGAGGATGAGTTAGATTGACTCATTCATATGGCTGAGTTAAGATATTAAACTAACGGAGGGTTATGAATGTGAGACGAGTGACATATACAGGGTTTCTCATGTAATTTGCGATTATGCAGGGTTATGAATGTTATTGTGAATTACTCAGGGTTATGGGTGTAAAAATCCCATATACTTATTAAGATATACTAGACGTCTACGGCTCTATTTTTATAGACCCCGACACCAACCTAAGTCCACCACCAGACAATGTAGGATGAAGTACATGGGAGGTGTATAATTGGATTTGAACAAGTAAAATAAACCAGCTGACCATTAAACAGATTCCAATTATCTAATTGACTCAATCATTCACTATTCTCAACCTTTCAACGCAAGCTGAGCATGCAATGTTTAGCTTAGATAAACATGACATTCTCTCACTTACACACTGAATAAATGAAAATATAGATCACCTCGACTCTAGACATACTCTGGTTGCTAATAATGGTGATGATGCCTTTAAGGGCATGTTGGTCGGTAGAAGGGAGTAGGGGGCTGGAGTCTGGAATGATGATCGGTTGAGTAATCTTGAAGGTGCTCATGCTTTGTATCTGCATGGATCAGAGTTACTATCATTGTAACAAGTTCCCTTATGGAGTTCTCTGGTCTACGAGTTGTCTCAACAAAAGATAGTTCCATCTCTCTCAAGGGTTGAAGAAGTCATGGACTCATGGGAACGTCCATACAAAGACCTGCGAAATGGAACCCCTCTTATAGGGGTCTTAGAGCGAGATCTCTCTCGTAAGAACCTTGAGGAAAAATCTCTTCTTAGGAACCACAAACAAAAGACGATGGAACCAACAATAAGTTTGGAGATCTTTGAGAAGGAACATTGATCTCCTATATGAGTATCTCGCAAGAAAGTCGGTAGAAGTATTGATTGCCAATAGAATACTCCTAACACTCCAATTGTCGACGAAGAATCTCTTACAAGGAACTCCAAACAACAGTAGAGCTGAAGATGGAGTGCTTTACTTAATACTCCTCTTTTTTAATACTTTCTGGTAAGGATGGAGAGTAAAGCATGCAAGGAGAGGTCGATGCAAGTTGTCTGAGCTGGGGTCTCGACCACTGGGCAAGGGGTTGATAAGGCCCGGTGCAGTCCCTACTTTATTAGGGTAATGGCCACCGATGTGTCTTTTGTCCGAGATGTGGACTTACAAGGAGAGTGGGAGAATAGGCAAGAGGGTGGTGATTGCTAACAAGGTTGTAAGGGGGTAGTCGGGCCGAGAGGCATGTTGAAACTTTTTAGGGTTGTGCATCGTAGAGGAGGTGATGGGCCAATCTCGTTGCCAATGAGGTATGATAGGGACTGTTAAGGCTCTTAACGACTCCGATGCAGTTCTTTAATGTATCTCGGGATGACATCGGCATAGTAGGAGGTGGTATGTTGTAGGACCTTTATCTCCAAGGGGGAGCTCGACTGCAGTGGAGGAACTCGAATGCAAATGAGGAAACTGAGGTAGTCTGCTGATTAGAGGTGGCAGTTGTGAATCTCTTTAGTGTACCTTTATAGACATGCTTTTGGTAGGTGGTGGATCTGACCCTTCAACCCTTGAGAGCAGTATGGGTGGTATATCCCTTGATTTTTTCAAAGGGGATGCATCTCCGGTTTCGATGGTGGCTGTGGTGAACAATGGGAAGGTGCCTTATATATTTCTTGGTAGTTCCAAGGGAGGCAAATTGGGGATGAAGTATTTATAATAGGAGTGTACCTCGAGGGAGGTTGACCGAAAGGTTGTTTTTTCTCTTCAGTCCACGGTGGGATTAGACCAAGCTGCTGGTGCAAGGTTCAGTTTGAGCGGAGGCCAGTTGTTAGTGCTGGTTTTGGGGACAGGGTGCACATTTTTTCCTATCCTATTTGGGCGGGGGGGGGGGGGGGGGGCTAGGTATTTAGGAAAAAATGACGTAGACCTTGGGCAACCATGTGGTGCATAAGGGAGATTGTCCTGCCTGTAGTTTCGATGTTCCTTCTCGATTGACGATGAAATCAACTTCAAATTCAAAGGTCGTAAAAAACCCAATGGCGAGAGGAAGAAATTTTGTTAACAAACTGTCCTAGGGATTTGAGAGTTCTCCCAAATCCTTGTAAACTTAGCCTTGACAAACCTTAAGAATTTTCAAGAATGCGAAGATCATGGTCAAAACACTAAATCTGCATTTACCGAAAACTTTGGCAGATTTTCCTCTCATGTAAACTAATAATTTAAGGGAATATTTTGGCAGAATCTTTGCATACTGAGGAAAAGAATATTTTATACTAGAAGGAAAATGTTAAAGACTGTTGCGAGATATGAGTTGTAAACCCTTCCAAGGGTACTTTTGTTTTTTTCTTTTTCAGTGTTCTCTTTTGTACAGTCCTAGCCTCTCCCTATACAAGGAGGTTTGTGATACCATCTCTTAATAAGACATATTCTCACATTCAACTTGGTATCAAAGCTACGTTCCTCGAGCACTCCCAACACTCTCTTAACACCTCTCTACTCTTACTTAGAACTCCTAACGTCTTCTTGGCACCCCTCCGCTCCCATTGGAGCCCCTTCTAGCATCCTTCGTTGCTCCTTGTCCTCATGTACATCTCCTTGTGCCCCCTTGGCACCCCTTCTAGCACCTCAATCTCCCTTCGCCCCACATTGGCCAGTCCTCGCCACACCCTTGCATATATTAGGGCTCATCTTCAGAGGACAATATTGTTTGAGGCATTTGTCACTTGTGGTATGATCAAAATCAGTTATATATATAGCATGTTGTGAGCATGCACTAGATACGTATATGTAGGAAGAAAGACTGAATTGAAATTAATGGGAGGCCCTAGGGTTCTCTTATATAGAAGAGGAACATGTTGGGAAAATTACAAGAAGAAGACAAACAAAATAGATAATATGAAAAAACAATAAGAAGGATAATAAATATCTCAATACTCCCTCAAGCTGGAGCGTAGATATCCGATCATGCTCAGCTTGGAACATCTCTGATAAGGCCCTCTGGCTAGGGCCTTGGTAAGAATATCTGTTGTTTGGTCTGCAGAGCTAACATGCATAGTGCTGATAAAGCCCTTCTGTATCATGTCACGAGTGTAGTGAGTCTAGTGACAGTCCACCTCTATATGCTTGGTCCTCTCATGAAAGGCTGGATTGTTGGCAAAGAGCAGCCTGATTGTCACATTGGAGGTGCATGGGAAGAAGCACATCTATAGTCAGGTCGGTAAGAATAAATCTGACCCACATCATCTCTGTGCTAGCATGCGCCATGGTCCTCCCTCTAGCTGGAGCGTAGATATCCGATCATGCTCAGCTTGGAACATCTCTGATAAGGCCCTCTGGGCTAGGGCCTTGGTAAGAATATCTGTTGTTTGGTCTGCAGAGCTAACATGCATAGTGCTGATAAAGCCCTTCTGTATCATGTCACGAGTGTAGTGAGTCTAGTGACAGTCCACCTCTATATGCTTGGTCCTCTCATGAAAGGCTGGATTGTTGGCAAAGAGCAGCCTGATTGTCACATTGGAGGTGCATGGGAAGAAGCACATCTATAGTCAGGTCGGTAAGAATAAATCTGGCCCACATCATCTCTGTGCTAGCATGCGCCATGGTCCTGTATTCTGAGTCAACACTCGATCTAGCAATCGCGGTCTACTTCTTGCTCTTCCATGAAACCATGGAATTCCATATGAACACAGCGAAGCTTGAAGTAGACTTCCTATCCTTTGGACACCCAGCATAATATGCATCTGCACATGCTGTATCTGAAAGAGATGTGCATCTGCTGAAAAGAAGTCCCATACCTGGTAATGTCTCCAAATACATCGGAATCATATGGATTGCGTCCATATGTGCATGTCTGCGCTGCTCCATAAACTGACTCACTTTGTTCACGGCAAAGGATATATCAGTCCTAGTAATAGTCACATGTAGTAGCTTGCCAACAAGCTCCATATACCTCTTGTCGACCTCCTCAATGTCATCATCATAGAGCTTCATGCTCGGGTCAATAGGAGTGGTGGTAGGTCTGCAATCTGACATGTCGATCTCTGACAGAAGATCTGTAACATACTTCCTCTGGGTCATTGCAAGACCTTGTGGTTCTTGGTAAACTCCAGTCCAAGGAAGTAACGTAAATTAGCAAGGTCCTTGGTAACAAATTGCTGACCTAGGAAGTCATTGGCACCTTGAATGCCTTGCTCGTCATCCCATGTAACAATAATGTCATCAATGTAAACAAGAATGACAATAGTACCTCTTTGGGTCTTGTGCACAAACAAGAATGATCGACAGTCAATTACACAAACTCTTGCTGCTCTATCAAGTCTGAGAGCTTATGGAACCATCTCTTGGACTATGCTTAAGGCCATAGATAGCCTTGTGTAGCCTGCAAACCTTCTGACACGCCTCAACAACAAACCTAGGTGGTTGTTGCTGTGTAGACATCCTCCTGTAGATCACCATAGAGAAGGAATTCTTCACAACAAGCTGGTAAATGAGCCAATCTCGTATCACAACAATAGGAAGTAGAATACGAGAGTAGAATGTCTGGCAATTGGAGAGAAAGTATCCTGATAGTCCACCCCATATGTCTGGGTGAACCCGCGTGCCACAAGTCTCGTCTTATAACGATCTACACTACCATCCGCATTGTGTTTCACAGTGAACGTCCATTTGCATCCTACAACGGATGCGCCAACTGGAGCAGAAATAAGACTCCACATGCCACGTGACTGTAGTGCATCCATCTCCTCCTCCATGGCTAAACTTTACTGACTATCCTGAAGAGCCTCCTGATATGTTCGTGGTATCTCCACGGCTGATAGTGCCAAGGTAAACCTCTTGAAATCCTCTGATAATATGCTCAAGGAAACATGTGCTGCAAGAGGATAAGTAGCACACATACGTTTCTGCTTACGCAGAGCAATCAACACATTAATATCATTTGCCAAGTCTCGAGCCTGTAAGTTCCCCTCTTGAGAGGGCACCTGCTCATCTTGTATGGAATTTTGCTGCACAGACAACTCAGTAGTGCCATCAACAGAAATAATGTGCTCATTACATACTTGAGGCATGCTGGATGATGGACAGGATCTGTGAGCAAGGGGAACCGAGCAAGACCTGCGAGTAAAAATACGTGGCAAAAATTGAGTCACAGTAGGAGGTGGAGCCACAGGGGCAGGTGTAGAGACAGGAGTAGGTGTAGGTGGTGGTGGTGGTTGAGGAGGCGGTGGTAGAGCAGTAGAGGAGGTGGTGGTATGACAGTAGGAGGTGGAGCATGTAGATCTCATCATCAAAATCAGATGTGGCTAGTCTGTCACCTGTAGGAGAAAAATACATGACAAACTCAAAGAAAGTAGGGATGGCTATCGAGCCCAACAAGCCGAGCCAGTCCCTAGCTCGAGCTCGATAAGCCCAGCTGGGCTCGGGCCCGTTCTAGCCCAGCCGAGCTGGCTCGGGCTCGGGCTCGATGAGCTTGAGCTCCTTATCGAGCTGGCTCGGGCTCGAGCCCAAGTCATGCTCGTTAAGGAAAATGAGTACTTTTTGGTGGAAAAGTGTTTTGCACAGGTTCGAACCCACATCCTACTTTATGAAGACTGTGTTCATTACTAGCAGTCCACTATCCAAGTTGTATATAAAAGCTTAATTATAACATATATTGTAATGTTCTATTTTCTTATAAAAAGGAAAAAAATACTAATTTTCTAATGTGTGGGCGGGGGCAAATACGTGGGCGGGAATGGGATTTTGGGAATTGGGCCGTGACTCATGACTCGTGGGAGGGAAAAAGTTCGTGAAGGAAAAATTGCAAAGGGCTACTTTTATTTTATTTGTATTATATATAAATATAAAAATATTATATGTATATATATTCCTTATCGAGCCCCTTATTGAGTTATCGAGCCGAGCGAAGCTCGGCTCGGGCTCAGCTCATTAAGCTATCGAGCCGAAAAATCTGGCTCGGTCTCGAGTCAATAGCCTAATGAGGCAGGCTAACTAGCCCTTATCGAGCCGAGCCCGAGCCTGGCTCATCGAGCCGTGACTCAATAGCCAGCCCTAAAAGAAAGTAACGTTAGCACTGACAAAGGCCATTTCGGGGTACGAGAGTAGCCGATAAAAAAGCACTCGACAGCTCTGGGAGAGAGCTTGTCATGACCTGGAGAGACATCATGAACAAATGCAACAGAAACGAAAACATGAGATGTAAGTGAGAAAAGATCCTTCTCGAGAAACACAATCGAGAAAGGAATCCTCTCCCAACATAGACGAGGGCATGCAGTTCACCAGATAGCATGCAGTGAGGACAACATCGCCCCAGTATGCGTGAGGAGCACGACTTTGTATCAGCAAGGTTTTGATCACATCATGTAAGTAACGGTGTTTGTGCTCGGCAACACCGTTCTGGTGAGAAGTATAAGCACATGCGGTCAACAATGCCAAGAGATCTAAGAAATTCAGAACGGTGTAAAGTGCAGAACTCTAAGGCATTATCAGAATGAAGATATTTGATATTTGCAGAAAGATATTCTTTATCTCATTAATAAAATATTTGATCAGAGATCCGGTCTCAGACTTGTTCTTCAATAAAAAGATCCGGAAAAATCTAGAAAGATCATCGACAATGACTGGGTAAAAATGGTGCTCCTGATGATCAGGAGCACGACTCAGGCCCCAAATATCTAAATGTAGGAGCTCAAATAACTGAGAACTACTCCGACTCTGACGGAATGGAAAGGAGGAATAATGATGCTTCTCAAGTTGGCATGCCTCACACTAGAAGGAGGATCTCGTAGAAATCTTAGGGAGAAATGACACAACTTCTATAGAGGAAGGTGACCAAAACGAAGGCGCCAAAGATATGGTGAGATATGTCTAGTAGGTATAGTAGAAATGCCAGCATGAGGAGGTTGGACCAGTTTGTAGAGCGCCCGCTAACTCACGGCCACATCCAATCACCGTACCTGTGAGTATGTCCTGAAACACAAGGGACGAAGGATAAAAAATGGCACGACAATACAAATCCTTAGTAATCTGACTAATGGAAAGTAAATTCATCTGAAAGTCAGGAGCATATAAAACATTCTTAAGATGCATGGATGGCGTCAACTGCACCTCCCTCTATCCTGTAACCGGTAAGTGGTCGCCATTAGCAATGACAATTCATCTACCAGGTGGTATGGTCCTATAGGACCTCAGCTGCGCTCTCTCTCCACACAGATGGTGGGAAGCACCAGAGTCAATCCGCTATGTCATATATGTATTAGTACTACCAGTAAAAGTGTAAGCGATACCTGAGGAGCTTGAAGAGGCTCTGGTTGCGGCATCTGTAGTGGTGGTTCATGTAACATGAGTCATGATCTCTCAAATACGAGATACAATACCATCCAATCAAGTATCGGCCTGGGAAGCAAGTGTATCTAAAGGCTCAATCTGTTCTGCCACGCAACCAGAAGCAGGATACCCATGCTTGTGGTAGCATGTATCCTCTGTATTTCTCGGCCAGCGACAGAAGGTGCAAGGGTCACACTGATGTCCACCGCCTCTACTACGAGGGGTGCATCCTCTGGACTCGGTCGTCCCACCCCGGCCATGAGAAGCGACCATTGTTGAAGATGGCATAGGAGTGGTTGTATAAGGCATGATAATCCGGCTGAGACGACTATAGGCCTCCTCCATGGGAGGTATGGTAGCTCCATTGAGAAGCTGCATCATACTCTGCATCAAGGCCAGCCATGAAAACTCCAACCATCTTAAAGTTCCTATATGCCTTCTGCTGCTCTAGAGATGTCGTAATATGCTTATAGCTATGAAGCTTCTCAAACATGCCACGTAGTGAAGAATAATGCACATGCAGAGGGCTACCATTCTGCTTGGCCTTGTAGATATCTAACTTTAATTGAAGGATCTTGGCGTCATTCTTTGCTTGAGCATAGGTGGATGCCAAGGTGTCCCATATCACCTTGACGGTGGGCTGATTCAGAATATCATTGGCTATCTCCGTGATGAGGGTCCCACATAGCCAAACACGCGTATACACAGCATCTTGTTTCCATGAAGCATTCGCCCCAGTCTTATCTGATGGCTCTGGATCTGTCAGGATGCACTCCTTGTTGTTGCACTGCATCAGGGTGAGAAATTGTTTGGACCACAACTCATAGTTGGTTCCATCCATCTTCTCGATGGGAGTTGGGCCTTTTGAAGACACTGGACGAAGAAAATATATCACCTTTGTTTTCTGACATGATGATAAAGCGACCGAACAACGGAACTCGACTGGGGAGTAGATCGATATGAATGAGTCTACACGATCATACAGAGGATTTGGTTGTACATGTAGACTCATACAACCATCCTCATCAATCTCCACTTCACGCTAGGGTCGGAAAACACCATTTATGGGTCCGAAATCACGTTTTCCGGTCAAAATCAGATTGTTTCAAATGCATTTAATCTGAACTGCGGATAGCACGGAGAAATGTGAAGGCACGAAAACACCGTCGCTCCGATACCAGGATGGAAGAAAGAATGAATTGAAGTTCATGAGAGGCCCTAGGGTTCTCTTCTATAGGAGAGGAATCTATTGGGCAAATTACAAGAAGAAGACAAAAAATAGATAATATGAAAAACAATAAGAAAGATAACAAATATCTGAATAGTATATAAGATGTAAGAAGACTCTCATGTGACATTCATAGGAAATGGAAGGCGCGAGGCTTCCCTTATTTTGTTCAATCCTGAAATTGGACGAAATCAAATATCTTAAATGGTCACATATTTTCTTGATGATTGCATGAGGGTATCACCAGGATCATATTCCTCTAAAGCTAGAGCATGCTATGAAGACAATAAAGAATGCTACATGGGATAAAGACAATGGTACGATTTCTTCTTGGATCATAGTGAGTGTCACTTTAAGAAGCTGAGATGAAGTGGTATACAATGAAACACTTATGATATATGGAGTTCTAAAGGAGTCAGTACGATTAGGACCTAAACTCAAACATGGTATTTATTATGACATGATGATTTTGAAGCAAGTTAGCTGTCCATTGATTGAATATTTCTCCCTATCAAAATCCTTGTTTAAAAAATATAAAGCATGTATTTCAGGATTCAAATGTCCATAGCAGAAAGAATACCGAAAACACAATGATTATGGCATTTCTTACAAGATTTAACCCTGTCTATGTTGCTGCTAGATAGTAGATGATTACAAGATCTACATTGTCCGCACTTCATAAGGTGTATGGCAATTCGAGTCGTCTAATTGTCTCCCACGACTATGTGATTATAGAAACTCGAGGACAGAACATTGTTTTTACGTTTTCTTCAAATCGAGGAAATGCGAGATTTATCAAAGATGTGGTTGTAATTGCTACACGGCCCTATGAAGAAGTCAGTTGCTATGTGCATATTTTATCGGAACTCCAGACATCTTGAGACTGGTTGCTGAGCTAAGCATGATCGCACTCATGCTGCTCATGCCCTCACCACTTACAATGATGGGTGATTTGTGTTGGTCCCTAAAAGGGGCTTTCATCGTATGAGTATGTTGATTCATGGTAATTGTACATCGTTGTAGCAGGGTAATCATTCTGATATTGTTGTTGCTGCTCACTTAGATATCTTTGCTAATTCTGTTAAGCATGGTTCCTATAATATTTATTGGTTGGTTAATATTGGAGTATTTAATTATTTCTATAAAGAGAAGGGTTTCTTTTGACAGTTGTGACCAATGCATACAAGCCAGAATATATAGGTGGCTGATGGGAGATCTGTAGAGGGGAGATTACCTTCAATCTTATTTCAGACCCACACCTTCACTCTTATTTCAGACCCACTTATATTCTATATGTTTGTGGTACTCTTGCAACTACGAACTAGAAGGTAGCATCTTAACTCGACTAGGCTTTGTTATTCGGCTACACCCTCTCTCTGCTTAGCTCCTACTCAGCTACTCTATCTTACTGGTGATGGATGAAGTATTCTCTTTGCCCTTTTATATAGTTAGAGAAAGCGCTTATTACAATAATTATGACAAGTGAAACCGTATTACGAAGATTTCGGAGCTTTTCCCCAACACCAGGCCTTGCTTACCTTCCAGACCTTACTACATCCCTGTGTTAGAGCCCCTGCACAGGAATGTCACCTGACATGCCTCCCTTTTCTCACCATTTATTCTTTTCACCTTTCCTTTTTTACTCGTTAAGGGTGGGGAGGTGGGGTTGAATTCTGGTCTTTGGAGTGGAAGCCCACTGCTTTTACCACCAAACCATTAAGTGGGTTCTCTTTTCACCTTTCTTGTGCTCTTATACATCTGTTTTCACATGTTCTTTTTCTTTTTATGAGGATCTTCTGGTACACTATGATGGGCATGTCATATGTATCTGAATAATCTTTTTGATTCTCTTATTTACAGGTGAGTTTGATGATGTTCTTGATGGTACACATTCATTGTATCCCACCGAAGATGAGACCAACGTGGAGATCATCATTTTAAATAGTGGTTCTGAAGATGTCTTACTCCAACAGTCTAATGGATCCTTGCCTTTGATAGAGCGTCAGAAACTTTTGGAGATAAAAAATTTGACATTGGAAACACCAAAAAGCAGAAGGATCCTAATCGCAGATTTGTCATTGGAGATCAATCACCAAGATCATCTGCTGGTGATTTTTGGCGTGCTTATATCTGATCATATAGCATTTTGCCTTTTCTTTTATAAATTAATTTGAAAGGAATTCTTAAATGATAGGTCATGGGTCCCAGTGGTAGTGGCAAAACTTCTCTTCTCAGGGCTTTGGCTGGACTCTGGAACACTGGCAGAGGGAATATTTTATTTTATCTGGAGAAGTGCAGAAAAGATCAATCTTCAGTGTCACCGGATACATATTCCATGGAAACTAGTAGCTCCTTAAGTAAAAGAGCTAGAGGGATATTTTTTCTTCCTCAAAGACCCTATATGGTTCTGGGCTCTCTAAGGGAGCAGTTACTTTATCCAACATGGAGTGAGAGCTTACAGACATCTTCCGAGAAGAATGATCTTAATGGTAAGCCTTGCATTCATTGAATGTTCGCTTATATTATTTTTGATTTCGAGGTATCTTTCAGAAAAAAATGCAATTTTGTTTGGACATTTTTGTTGTTTAATTTAGCCTGTAGCCTCTTTTTTTTTTGCCAAAGAGACTTGTGTTGATGTTGCCTATTACGTTCCTAATTAATTTACGAAAGTGGATTTTGATAGACTCCAATGGTAATACGAAAATAAATATGTTTTAACAAGAAAAGGAAACAAATACTTGTAAGTTGTAACTTGTAAAAAGACTCGAAGATTGATGAACCTTATCTGAACCTATTGTATTAGTGTACCATTTGTGTGAATTAGTATCCATTAACATATTTGCATTTTGTATGCCTATTGTCGTGTCAGCCCATGTGCAGTTCGTTAAAAGAAAACAGTTTGCTTGGTCTGATATGATGGCAAAATGTGTTTACATGTGGCCCAACCTACCTGCTGTTTCTTGTTTGCAAATGTATGCACAATATAATAAATCAGTACAAATAAGATAAAATAATTCAAATTTACATTTATCATATCAAATATCCGAATTAAATGTGAGTGCCCTAATTACTTTGTGCATTTATCATATTGAATATTCGAATAAAATATGAATGCTTGAATTTAGTTGAGCATTAACAGGAAAATAAAGGCGTTCATGAAAATCATGAGAATAACATGATCTGTGGAGAGAAAAATATGACTTAATTATGAAATGGGCCATATGAGTATGGAATGAGAAAAACCTTAGAGGGTAAATTACATATGAGAGATGAAAGAAACATAAAATACATAATAAATGTTGAAAGATAAAGATAACTCTTAACACTCCCCCTCGAGATGGAGCGTAGATGCCAATCATGCTCAGCTTGGAACAACTACTCTGGAATGGACCTCTGGCTAGAGCATTGGTGAAAATATATGATGTGTGTTCCCATGAGCTGATGTGGAAAGTAGAAACAAAACCCTTCTAGATCATGTCATGTGTATAGTGACAGTCTACCTCAATGTGTTTAGTACTGTCATGGAAGGTATGGTTGTTGACAATGAAAAGAACAACATGGTTATCGCATTGCAACTGCATGGAAGAGGTGCATTAACAACTGGGTTGGTCATAACGGATTTGACCCCCATCACCTCAATGCTCTCATGTGCCATGCCTATGTACTCTAACTCAGTTCTAGATTTAGTAACCATGGTCGGCTTCTTGCTCTTCCATGACTCCAAAGAGCTCCCTACGGAAACTGCAAATCCAGAGGTAGATTTCATGTCCTTGGGGCATCTTGTATAGTCTGCATCTGCATACACCGCGATGGCAAGTGATGTTCTCTGGTAAAAAACAATCCTACAAATCTGTACATGGAGAAGACTCATGATACCTCAGTCATGGGAATCGCATCCATGTAAGCCTATCTCAGTTGCTCCATAAACTGGTTAACTTTTCCCACAACAAAGAGATATTTTGCATGGTAATAGTTACGTAGAGGAGCTTCTCAATAAGCTCCATGTATCTCCTCTTGTCCACCTCCTTTGTATCATCATCATATAGCTACATGCTGGGATCCATGAGAGTAGTGGTAGGTTTGCAATATGCCATGTCCGTCTTTGAAAGGAGGGCTGTAACATTTCCTCTGAGTCATTACAAGACCCCGCTAGTTATTGATGAATCCAAGCCATGGGATGTATTGTAATTCGCCAAGGTCCTTGATAACAAATTGTTGTCCAAGGAACTCCTTAATCGCACTAAGCATGTAAGTCATCTCCTGTGAAAATGATATCGTCTACACAAACCATAATGACAACGATGCCTCTTTGAGTCTTTCGAACAGACAGTGAATGATTTACAGTCGATATCGTGAAGCCATGCTGCTCTATTTATAGTACGAGAGCTTGTGGAATCATGCTCTAGGACTCTGCTTAAGTCCGTAGATAGATTTATGAAGTTTGCATACCTTCTGACACTCTCCCTCAGCAGCAAACCCAAGTGGTTGTTGCATATAAACCTCCTCCTACAAATCACCATATAAAAAAATTCTTCACATTCAGTTGAGATGGAGACCAGTCTCGTACCATTGCAACAGAGTGGATGATCCTAATGGCAGAATGACATACCGTTGGTAAGAACGTGTCCTGATAGTCTACTCCATAAGTTTAGGTAAACTCACGAGCCACAAGCCAATACTTGTAGCGGTCAACACGACCATCTCTATGACGCTTCACTATAAATACTCATTTGCAGCCAACCACGGATGCCCATGTAGGGGTAGTAACCAAGCTTTATGTGCCCTGAGACCAGAACGCTACTATCTCCTTCTCCATAGCAAGTGCGACTGACTGTCTCGCATAGCCTCATGATATGTTCGCGGGATCCATACAGCTGATAGACCCACGACAAACCTTCTGAAATCCTTTGAAAGATGTCCTGAAGAAACATGGACAACAAAAAGATATGTGGCACATGTACGTCTCCACTGATGAAGAGCAATGGGTTGATACAGATCTTTTGAATGATTTGTAACCGTTGGAGTATGTTGAGTATGAGTCACTTATGATGTAGATGGGTAAATGGATCACTCTGTGATCCATATACCACATCCAGTGTTTAGTCCCACATCTACCAGTGGTGGGACTTGGAGGGTTTGTGGAGGCTATATGAGATGCCTCAGACCTCCTGTATCATATGAGAAAGTCAATAGATACATATGACCCTTTGAGGCCTTCTCCCGTGGTTTCATCCCACTCCTCAGGGAGTAGGATTCCATGTAAAATCTTGATGTTCCTTAATGTATTATCTTTTATCTCCGATTTCGCTTCTACATTCGTAGTTTCTAACATGGTATCAGAGTGGGTTCGATTCTCGAGGATTTTATGTTCTTTGTTATGTTCTCTTTGAGATTTGATTGTTAGAGCATGTGATTCTCGATGAAGATTATTCATGTTCAAGTTTTATTCAAGATTAGGTTGTAGGGTTTCTTTTGAAACCCTAATTCGATTCTAGGGTTTTTTTCTATTGAAAATCTAAGTTCCAGGCGACACGACATCAAATTCTAGGGTTCATTCAAGAACTCTAAATCACGGCATCTCCAAGCGCGCAGGCGATGCGCACTCCCATGCTTTGGTCAAAGAAGTTTGGAGCACAGATCTTACAAAGATCACAACTGCCCAAAGGCAGACTAGTCAAGCCGTCTCGTTATCGTCTGCGATGCTTGCCCGATCTCGATAGAGAAGAAGGTAGGTGAAATCAAAGAAGAGATCCTCAAACAACATATTCAATCGGGCAAATGCGATCCCAGCAAGAAGCACAAGCAGAAGTGCCCTGTGAGGCACTGCAACAAAAAAATGAAAAAAAGGGGGAGGCGTAGGTATTCAACGCCCCATCTCCATGGCTCCTCCACGACGCAACCCCAAGGAGGCGGTGTTGTCACTCCTCCCAGGAGCCCAATCGCAGTTCTTCCTTCGTCAAGCACCCTCCAGGTGGCGGTGATGCCCTCCAGCGAGGCGAAGCTGAAGCACAAGCGGCGCTCCCATCTCCTTGCCCCTATGTCCTCCTTGTTCTCCTACCATCGCCAGCCAGAGCCCCAAATCCCCTCAGGCCGCATCTTCCCTCCAGGCGAAGGCCCATTCGACGGTGCATCGCGCGCACATTTATCGACTCCAGGCGACGGCGCTCCGATCTCCCTCTCTCAATCATGGCCGATCTCCAGGCACGTCTCAATGGCGCCCCTTTTCCATATCCAAGAGGCGGCACCCTCCCCATGTGAGGGGTTGAGTTCTCGAACGAGGGGTTCCAATAGGGGGAACCCTAAATAAGTTTAATCCCAAAGTGGGTTGAGTTTATGTAAAAAGAGAGAGAAGAGGGAGTCGGGCCCAAGAAAAAAGAGGGGCGCACAAAAGAAAAAATGGAAGGACCTTTAAAAAAAGGGGGATGAGAAAGAGGAGGCCCAATCCGTATTTCAAAAAAAGGGAGGAAAAGGCCGAAAAAATGATGATGAACGACTTATTTAAAAAATTGTGATGGCTATTAAAAAAAATGAATGAAATAATCGAGAGAAAAAATGAATTGAAAAAAATGGGAAGAAAGCTGAAAATATGTAATGTAGACAGTTTATGTGATTCGTGTTTTCCCCATTTTCATGTCTTCTCCCAACTTTGTCGATGTCATTGTTTTTCGACAAGTATGGGAGAAAGGGGGAGTATTGTGTAGAGTCACATGTTAGATTCATATTCTTTAGAATCAGATTCTCCAGACCAGCCAGATTTTCAGACTCTACAGTTGTTCAGATATTCAGACTCGACGTTCAGATTTTTCCCAGTCTTCAGTTCGACACGCACATGTATGCGTTCGTCAGTTTGTGGTCTCTATCTTTGTTTTTTGGTCTCAGAGTTTAATGTGATCCATAGAGACTCCAAAGTAGTGTTCACATTCCCTATGCCATGTGGGCTAAGGTTTTCATGTGATTTCATAGGGACTTCAGAGTAGAGATCTCATTTTCTGAGAAAGTATGGGAGAGACCTAGTTCTCCGACGAGGAGACTTTTCAGACTCTATTCTCCAGCGATCATGGACTCCGATGAGGATGTCTCTACAACTTTTTCAGTTCGGCCATTCAGAGAGATGGAGCAGTTGTTTACATGATGTGACGGAGCAGAGTTCTCCAAGTGGAGACTCATTTCGAGTCGTAGTGACTCTGACAGGCGCAGTACAGAGCACATGCTCTCCAACGAGGAGATTCAGTTTGACTCACACTCCATCCTGTTTGTTCCTCCTCACATGCACGACATGAGAAGCAACGTCCTTGACAGCAGCCGATAGTTGTGTGTGCGTTGAGTTGATATTGTTCATAGTGGATTGTAATGTGAGTTTGAGATTTCTTTCTGTTTGTCCAAGTTGAGCATTGCATGCTTCAGCGTGAGGGCAAGTGTTGGAGTATGTTGAGTATGCGTCACTTATGATGTAGATGGATAAATGGATCTCTCCAGGATCCATTTATCACATCCAGTGTTTACTGGTTAGTCCCATATCTACCTGTGGTGGGACTTGGAGGGTCTGTGGATGCTGTATAAGAAGCCCCATACCTCTTTTATCGATGAGAAAGTCAATAGACAAATCAACCCTTTGAGGCGTTTTCCCATGGTTTCATCTCGTTCTTTGGGAGTAGGGTTCCGCGTAAAAATCCCGATGTTCCTTATTATTTATTCTATTTTCTCTGATCAAGCTTCCGCTTTCTATATTTCTAATTGTAACATGGGGTGTTATCTACACAACCTGATGGCATGTGATACAAACAAATTAACGGTGCTATCAGTAGAAACCAAGTGCTCAAAATTTATCAGGGACGTGTTGGATGATGGGGAAGACATATGAGCGGGGGGCAGTCGGTGGTCTAAAAAAAGTGTAAAAGGAAAAGGTTGAGCTATAGGAGTAGGTGTAAGCACCACATGAGTAGGTGTAGGCACCACACGAGGAGATGGGGGTAGTGGTAGCGTAGAAGGAACCAAAGGTTGAGGTGGTGTCGCCGTATGAGGGGTGTAAATCTCCTCACCATACCTAGATAGGTCCATCCTATCGACATTACTATTCAGATTAAAGCACTGATATCCCTTCGGGGTCTGGAAGTAGCCCATAAAGACATGCTTGACAGCTCTGGGAGAGCTTGTCATGACTAAGAGTGAGATGGTGAATAAATGTCATCGAGCCAGAAACACATGGTGTTAGAGAGAAAAGATACTTATCGGAAAATATAATCGGAAATGAACATTTTCTCCTAATACAGAGGACGACATTCGGTTAACAAATAGCAAACAATAAGAACCACATTATCTTAGAAAGAGTGGGAGCACGACTATGAATAAGGAGGATCCTGGTCACATCAAGAAGATGGCAATATTTGCATTCATCAACACCCTTTTGCTGAGAGGTGTATGCGCATGAAGGATGGTATATAATTCCAAGAGACCTGAAGAACTGAGAAAGGTTGTATAGTGCAAAACTCTAAGGTATTGTCAGAGCGAACATACCTAACAATATCAAAAAAAATATTCTTTATTTCACAAATAAAAGTTTGGTTCACCGAACCAGACATATTTTCTAAAAAAAACCCATGAAAGTCAAAGAAAATCATCAACATAAAACATGTGCCCTGGTGGTCACAGATGCGATTGAGACCCCAAGTATCAAAATGGACCAACTTAAATAAAGTATTGCTATCATGACTTTGATAATCACGAAAACTAGATAGGTGATGCTTCTCAAGCCGGTAAGCCTCCTGCTAAAAGTTGGCTAAAAAAACTTCCACTGAAAGGTAGATCGAGGAGGAATGTGTAGGAGGACTCTACGCAGCTTTTGCAGAGGAAGGTGATCAAACCGAAAATGCCACATGTAGGAGAGAATGACCTAGTGGGAATGGAAGAAGCACCAGCATACGAAAACTGGGTCGATCTGTAAAGACCCCCTTGCTAACGGCCACATCCAATCAACTTCCCCGTGAGTATATCCTGAAACACAAGAGAAGAAGGGGTCAATTATGGTACGACAATGCAAATCCTTGGTGGTCTAACTAATAGATAATAAATACATGGAAAAATCAAGATAATGAGGAACTTTTTGTAGATGCATAGATTGTGTCGAATCTCCCCCTGTCCTTTGATGGGAGTGTGTCCCATCTGCTATAACAACATATTTGCTTGGATGGACTGATCTGGAAGATGAGAATTGAGATCTATCTCTACAGAGGTGACGAGATGCATTTGAATCCATGATCTACTCAAAGATGTCTACCCTGCGACAACTAGTAAGGGCATATGCTATACATGACGTGCTAGCAGAGGCTGAGGTAGCAAGGTTTGAAGGGCTCGAAGGAGCACTAGGAGTGACAGGTGCAACAAGAGTCTCAACTTGCTCTTAGACACGTACAGACAAATGAAAACTATGCTTATGATAGCATGTATCCTCAGAATGGTCAGAACTAGGACAGAAAGTGCAAGGTTGACGTTGGCGCCCCCAAATCTACTATGAGCATTGCGTCCCCTAAAGTATTAAGTAGGACTGATGCGGGATGTGGCCATAACAGATGAGATCTGAGTGGAGGCAGGAAGAGGAATTGTAATCCCTGTCAGTCTTCAATGTGCCTCCTCCATAGGAGGTATGGATGTGTCTGCGAGCAACTGATTCCGTGCGGCATTGTACTCTTGGTCACATTCTGTTCTCTGAGGATGTTGTCAGAGGCATTAAACTGTAGGGGTGTGTTTGGTTCGTGGTTATCTGGGTAAGGGTAACCTTTTTTGTGTTTTGGTGTTTGGTTGGTGGGTTTGGAGTTAGGAGGGTTTGTGATTGTATTGAAATTTGAAAAAGTGGGTAGTGATTGTGATGTGATTGTATTGAAATTTGAAAAAGTGGGTAGTTGTTGTGATGTGATTGTATTGAAGTTTGGAATAGTGAGTAGAAGTTGAGTATTTTATAATTTTTAAATGATATGATGGTATGATATATATTTTTTGATGGAGAGAGAGTGGACCCCACAAGAGGGGTAGAGAAATGGGTTTTGGAGGGTAACCCCCAAAGTGGGGGGTAACCCCCCCAAACGAACGGCCCCTAAAGCTTCTCAAACATGCTCCTGAAAGACGAATAGAAAGTGTGAAGAGGATGACCATTCCTCTTGGCCGTGAAGATGTCATACTGGACCTACAATATCTTCATCTCATTCCTTGCCTGAGAAAGATGGAGGCGAGGATATCCCACATTGACTTGACTATGTGCTGATGCAAAATATCATTGGCTATCTCCATGGTGAGAGTATCCTCGACAATCACACACTCATATGCGACATCGTGCTCCCAGGAGGCACCCCGGTCTTATCGATCGGCTCACCTTATGTTAGAATGTGCTTATTTCCATTGCACTGCATAAGGCTCATGTACTGCATGGTTCATAACTCGTAATTGATCCTAACCATCTTGACGATGGAGGTCAGACCTTTGAAGGCGTCCAAAGATGATAGACCGACCTTGTTTTCTGACATGATGACACAGAAGCCGAAAAGGACACGATTGGATTGTAGATTGATGTGAATGCGTCTACACAATCTTACAGGGAATCACTTGTATGTGCAGACTCATGCCACACATGTTCCCATCAATTTTGGAGTCTCTCTAGGGCACGTGGAGGAGCCTAAAAATCTGATTTCACCAAAATCCTGCCCAAAATCAGATCGTTTGGCGGATTTGCGACACCACTAGTGCAACCAAAGGGGTTAGCAGCAACCCTAGGGCATTGGCGATGGCCCTAAGTTGAGCCAGATGGTTGGCAACAACCCTAGGTAGGCCTGAAGGCCTATGACAGCACCAACAGGAGGCCTAGGGGCCTACAACGACACTGACGGGGACCCCAGATAGGTCTAATGGGACCTGGTGATTGCGTTGGGGAGCCCTAGCGGCTTGTTGCGCGTCAATGGTGGATGCGCAAGTGGCTAGTGGCACACGGGGGTTGCGCAAGGGGCAGTGGTGCACAAGGAAAAGCACACGGCTTCGATCGAGAGAGAGAGAGGGGCGAGGGGAGAGCCAACAGGTGAGGATGGGTGAGGGGTAACAGAAGGTTCTAGTCTAGGACCATTACTCTGGTACTATGTGGAGATAAAAAAATATAATTTATGAAGGGGACCGTAGGACTCTCTTAAATAGAGAAGAAACCCTAGAGGGCAAATTGCATAATAGAGATGAAAGATACAAAAAATACATAATAAATATAGAAAGATAAATATAACTCTCAACATGATCAATTTACGTAATAGTGGGCAAAATATAAAATTGAGTTAGAAATTGTTACTGAAACATTCCTGAAAGGAATTCCCTTTGGAGAATCAGCACCCCCACACAAATAAGCATATTGGTGGTCGGATACCATACCCAAATAAGCATCTATTTTCCCTCTCCATCAAAACTCTAACTCGAGCCAGCCTCCATTGTTGGCAAGGCTATGTGTATTGTGTACAAGCACGCAATGCATGTAGCGCTGCAACACATACGCACAACCATGTACTCCTATATGAACCTTTTGTGGTTCATGATTTTTATATGAACATCGTCTACAGATGTAATCTAATTTTAAGTTTGGTCTTGTTGATGCACGACTACTATAGTCTGCTCCTCTATGGTGACTCCTTCGGAGACCAAGCTACTTGTTTTTGTCTCTATGGTATTTACTCAAGGTACCTTTATCAAATTAAAGGGTGCCTAAAACTACATTCTTTGGTCACGTGCATATAAGGTGCTTGTTGGTGAATGAAGGAAGCTTGATGTCACGAATGACTCTCTTAAGAAAATTGACATGGCATATGGTTATTTGAGAGAGGGACTACTACTGGGTTATGAATTAGCTCTCCAATAGTGTTTAGTAATCAATTTAGCGTATCTCCCCCACTAAGAGATGACCAAGGATATATAGGAGGAACTTGTTCAGACCTCCTAGCAAACAATTATATCATGACTTGTCGACATATGCAATTCAGTGAATCTCCTCCACTAAGAGACCACCAAGGATATATAATAGGAACTTGTCTAAACCTTCTCCTAACAAACAATTATATCACCACTTGTTGACATCTGTAAAAGGCTATAGTCGGCATACCAAAGGGACTCTACTCTCATCTGATATTACACTTATAGAGCAAGGCTCTGCAGGGAGATAGCTATCTTCTTGCCTGCATATTGCGCAAAAATATGTCAACAGCATGTTAAAGTGACGTGCATATAAATTCCTCTCCATCTTGACTCCACCTGTTAGAAAACGAAGGGCCAGTTTATATTTATAGATGTGGTTCGTTCTCTACATGTCATTTTTTATCGTCTTTAGCAGCTTAATGCTACTTTGCCTTCTCTTTTCAGGCTGCTTTTATAAGAAGGAAGAGGCAGGGTTCATAATTCTTGTAGTTATATTTAAGTTGTAGGAGAGGACACATTCTCTCCTTGTATACATTGCCAACAAACCTACCATCCATCAGATAGGTGTTGAACAAGTATGATCAATTTTTGCTGTCGGTCATGCCTCTCCTGATGGTTACTCTACTCCTAACACGAATTACAAAACTACCGCTGAGCTTTTCTAGTCTCCTTGGACTATGACTATCTTTCCTCGACCGACTATGCCATATTGATGCAACTTCTTCGGATCATCTCCTCCTCTGCTAATGCTACCTCTAGTATTGCTACTCATACTACTACAATTTCATCTCTGTAATGGATTATTGTCCCAAGTGCTTCTAATCACATAAAGAAAATAATGCTTTTATTGAATCTCGAACTTTTGTGAGTGTGAGATCGGTCATGTTGGCTATAGTTAGGTTTAATAAGTCATTTTACTCTTTTCAAGACATTCCAATGCACCAAATTGTTAGTGGGGCTATGAGAAGAATGGTGTGGAGATATCTCGTCTAGTTCTTATGTCGATACTTTGTTGATCTCAGCCAACATGTTCTAATGGCATCTTTGTATTGAGCACCCGTCCGCCTTGACTCTTTGTACAATGTTCCCGAGTCATCTATTCTCAAGCCTTTTAAGTGCAATTCATGTCAGTTCGGCTAACATCTTAGAGCCATGTTCCCTCGGCCCATGGAACCTTAGCATTTGTCTCTTTATGATTTCATACTTTGTGATGTGTGGGTTCAATATCATGTATCAATTCCTTTGGATCATCGCCATTTAGTTAGTTTTGTCTACAATTTCAGAAGAGTCACATGGCTCTATCTAATAAAAAATGGTCTAAGAATTAAATCCTTATTTCTTGAAATAAAGACAATATTTGGTTCTAGCATTAATTTTTTTGACTGGCAACTTTCCTTGCATATCAAGGAACCTTACTTCAAACTTCATTTTATATACCTCACAGCAAATGAGATTACATAGCGAAAGCTGAGATACCTCCTTGATGTAGCCATTTAATTTTCTCAAGCATATGAAAGTTCCTAGGACTTTATAGGTAGATACCATCTTGATTGCCACCTACTTGATTAATAGAGTTCCATTATCTGTGCTTGAGAAGGAAGTCGGTCCTTTTTCTCTGTTTTATCCTGACACAGAGGCTTTTCTCCCTCTATGTATCTTTGATTACACTGCTTTTGTTCATAAATTTTCATTGTGCAGATAAATTCTCTAATTTTGCAATCAAATGTGTTTCCGGGGCATTCTCTAATTTTGCAATCAAATGTGTTTCTGGGGCATTCCAGATTTCAAAAAACTATAGGTGTTATAGTTCCACTGTTCGTTGCTTCTATGTCAATGTTGATGTCACCTTTTTTGAGCAATCCAGAGATAAGTGACATTCCTTTAGATTGCCCTCCTCCGCTCCAGATATATCAAAGGAGTAACCACAAAGTGAGTGAGTCTATTACTTTAGCTATTCTTGATGTGCATGTTCGTAATCAACTGGATATAGTTCTTCATCAAATGTTGCTCCGCCTGCATATTCCGTGTCTCTTCGCCCTTCAAAAAAAGGGTAAGATTTTGCACACTTCGTCATATATTACATTTCTTCTCAAGAAATACAACAGGTGTATGGCTTCTCATGTAGCGTCACCAACTGACCTCATGCTAAGCAATATGGATCGAAATGCGAGAGTAGTGTAGTTGAATCCTGAAGAGATCCAATTACCCATCTAAATACATAACTCTAATAGTCCCTTCGTAAGGGTGCTAATCGAATCAAAATCCTTCATGACACCATGACCATGGGCTAATCCTTACCATGGGTCAGATATACTTGCTGTTATCGCTACTTTTGGGTTTATCTTTACATATGTTTTAGCATAGCCGAATACTCACCAGCAAACTCTCTGCCAAGAATCATCACATTTTTACACTAAACGTTTCTCCAAGTTTCTCTATTGGTTCCAATGTTGATGGTCACTCTAATCAATGAACTTACAGTTACTAGTGCATATGAAGGTTGAAAATGTTGTAAATGGATTGTGAGCATTTTACATGTTTGTTAATGGGTCCAATTAGAATCCTTATTTCTTGATAACTATTCCTTCTTTACATTGATAACAATTTATATTTAGGCCTACAAGTATTCTCCGGACATATTTCAGAAACCTGCCCAAATTTGATACAAATATAATTCAGAATTCTCACTTTTTCCTTGCACAAGCGTTCCACCTTCTTATTTCAAGATTCTGGCCAACTACCACCATGATTCTATGTATACTAGACATTTTGCTGACGTCAAAGTTCGTGCCGCAGATATTGAAGGAGCTTCTATTAAATTTCTACATTTTTCTTTCTATTGTCCTCTGTACTTAAGTTGTTTGTGTACAGCGACCATCTTGTCATATAAGGTTGAGTTCATTGACAAGAGTTATTTTGCTAGATCCTCTTCCTTTCTTGTCTCAACAAAATTCGGATGAAGTCTCGGAGCTGCCAAAGAAGCCCACGACTGAGGATCTGGTTCAGGTTCTAAAAACTGTGCACCTCGGCGACATCCTCTCTCGTTTCAATGGATTGGATACAACCTGTGAATGGTCCAGTGTCCTCTCCCTTGGTGAGCAGCAGCGGCTTGCTTTTGCACGTTTGTTGCTAGCAAAACCAACCTTGGTTCTGTTGGATGAGTCCACAAGTGCTCTTGATGAAGCAAATGAGGTATGCCTGCATCTTTCATGTGCTATTTTTAGAATCGCAAAAAGATGCGTGAACTGTGTGACAAAGCTTAATCCATGTGCTTTCTGAGGTATTTTAACTGGGTAAAAGACTATCCTGACAAGTTATAGCTTTCTCGTGGTGGTTCTTGAATACTCCTTGTATCCTAAATAATGTTCTCGATGTGCAGGCCCACTTGTACAAGCAAATCGAAGGCGCGGGCATAACTTATATCAGCATCGGTCACAGGAAAACGCTATACAATTACCACAACAAGGTCCTCCACATATCTAACTTCTCTGATGGCGAAGAAAACTGGACTCTGCGATCCATAGAAGAAGTCACTTCATCCGAATCAGGGTTGGCTGTGTGACGATGCGACCGGAGACATTCTTGAACTTGTCCTTGCAGTATAATAGATGCTGAGGAAGATTTCTATCGCGAACGCGTCTTCTGCGGATGAGGTTATTTCAGGCTAAGTTACTTTCAGATGCAAACCCTGTTTATAAGCCCAATCATACCATACACATGTACACGTAAAGTTACTACATGACCCCAATTTTTAGACCAATAACTTTGTCTCTCCTTTCACAAACTGCCTTTTAAGGAAAGAAGAGGACAGATCTTATGTAGAAAATGTGCAATGTCATTTCTTGAAAGCTTGATTTCAGATTTTAGGTTGAAATGCACATGTTAGAATATGTAGCTGTGAGTAAATAGAGAAATTTTGTATAGTGACCTGAAAGTAAAATCCTTCAGTTTGAACTCGGAATTTCAGGCTACATACATCATCCCTCGTTTCCATTGAACCAGCCAATGATTTAATGTGTTTATCATATATTCAAAACGACGAAGGTAGGACAAGTCAGCAAAGGATTAAACAATTATCTATCTGATTGAAATATCCATGGGTGTAGGTTATTCCATAGCTTAAGCTTTCCCACCGTTAATTACCATAAAATCCTTGCAATCTTTTCATGTAGCAGCAGATTAAAAATCTTCTAGTAATAAACTATCCATACCGTTCACTTGCACGTCAAAGTTTTAACATACGTCAAAACAATTAGTTGAAGGGAACATCTATAACTGGATCAACAGAGCAGTGGATCGAAAGGAATCATCCTCCTAATTTAGACAGAATTAATCCGGGGCATATGAAAAAGATAATACTTTCCAAACTCAATCATTAACACGATCATAGTTCTGTTATTTTTCTTAAAACTTCAATTTTACAGGCTACTGAGAATAATCCCACAGCTCTAGATGCAGACAGCATCCATTTATCCCAATATAAATCCAATTTATCTCAAGATAAATGATCACATCGTGATTACATCATTCATTAAACCACTTTACAGTATTTATCCCTTGTCACTCGAACTAAATAAAAACAAAGTATATACCACACGTGTCTTATTATGTTTTATTTATTAACCCTCATCCCGAGTCCAGAGATCCTAAAAATAATAGACAGGTTGAGGTATCTTCCTTGATGAGTTGGAAACTTAAGAAACCATTCCTGTGGATTTTTGCAGAAGCTCACTACATTCTTACCAAATGAAAGGCTCAAACTTTTTTTTCGCCTTCTCACAATTTGGAAGAGATAAATCATAGTTCACGACAAGAGTCTACAGAGTTCATTCTTGACCTATATAATAGCATATCATAGTTCATGATGTACAGGTAATAGGCCACCAAGTTACCTTGAGCAAACCCAAAAGCTACAGTCTACTTAAAAAGAGGTGGGGGGAAGAAGACGGTGAAAGGTTTCGCTAGTTCATCTTCACCCACACAACAAAGCATGTTGTTTCCGTGTTAAAAGCCCGGAATCAAGCTCCATCACCAGGTCAGTCCCTCGAGCTACGTCCCCTCTACTCGATAGACTGTACAGAGGCCAAACCAGTAGGCAGAGAAAATTTGGCGCAAATAACAACTCCAAAAGACGACGGGTGCAAGATGATTGCTTAAATCACACCGAGTGTGCCAACCATGGCTTTCATGTGTGAATGCCATTCCCGTTAGGGTACATGCCACCGTTCATCAGGGGCTTCGATGGCTTGGCTGCATGGCCGTTCTGGTATGGCTTTGCCAAAATACCATTGGGCAAGTTGCTTTTGGCCACAAACTTGTTAGCCACATGAGTGGAATTACTCAGTAAATCATCCAGTTGTCCACAAGAGGCTGCAATTAGCCCTGCAAGATTATGCGAGATAAATTATGGGACTGAATCATATTTTAAGTTGCCGCTTAAAATCTATGAAGGGACGACAATAACAAGCCACTGCAATAATGAGATTTGGAGAAGACAGAACAGCAAGATCTAGATACCAAGACAGACATGACATCAGGCCAGTCTAGCATTTGTCACAGAAACTGTGATAATATACTGACAGAAATTAGAATTCCAGTAATTGTACTGAAATATTTGCGACAAAATGGACTATCAAACGTATCAGTAGTTGAGAAATTAGACGCATGATGCCATCTAATCCAACCTGGTTTCTGACTCCTGCAACTAATTTAGTCATGGGGACTGGCCAGATTGGCTGACATCAGCCAATAGAGAGATTATTTCCACACAAAAAAACTAATTCGTTTATATGGCATTTTTTACCATGTTTGATAGGCATGATCTTTTTCGGGAGGATGGTGATGACTAGCCAATCAATTATCTGAGTTGCCATCAAAAAATACACTACTCAAGAAAGAAACCCACTGTGTCAACGTGAGAAACATGTTGCATCATATACATATTCCATACCCTGAAAACATCAATTCATTCAGATAGCATTTTTTTATTATGTTTGATAGGCATGTACTATTTCGTCGGAGAGTGATCACTAGCCAACTCAATTATTTAAATCACCAGCACAAATTACACTAGGCAACAAAGAAACCAAACCCTCTGTATCAATGTGACAAACACATTGCATCACATACATACACAGAAAACATCTATTCATTTAGATGTCATGTGTATTATGCTTGATAGGCATGTTTGATAGTGATCACTAGTCAATTCAATTAGTTTAAGTTGCTGCAAAAATTACACTACTCAAGAAAGAAGCCCTCGGTGTCAACATGAGAAACACATTGCATCACATGTATATTCCAAACCCTGAAAAAGTCGAACTTACTTCCAAAATGTAGTTCTAGCATGTTAGTTCAACGGTATTAATTCAATGAGCACTGATCTTAAAATCGTAACAAAGAACAAACAAAAATTAAATGCTCAAAACCAACAAAATATAACCTAAAAACGAGGTGCATCATTTTCATTCAATGATACGAAGCAAACACTCAATGAAAATAATTAGAATTCAAAAAATTCTATTGGTGAAAAGGAGATATCGAAATGATACCTAGGAAAAGTGCAGATGGCTTTCCTGGTCTTGATTTGAACTCAGGATGAAACTGAACCCCAACAAAGTAAGGATGACTGGGTAGTTCAACTATCTGCACAACTCAAATGACAAAGCACTGGCTTAAGATTATCCTTATACCATGCGACTAAATGCGGTATAAGCACGAATAGTCACCTCCATCCTTTGCCCAGTTTCATCTTTGCCGACAAATGAAAGACCAGCTCTTTCGAATCTGGAGATCATATTCGGATTGACCTAAAAAGCCAACAAACAAAATTATTACCAAATAATGACGTAATAGAAAGAACTATTCTATCGGCAGAAGTCAAAACAAGCATGTCTTATTTTTTGGAAAATTAAAGTGAAACTCATAAGTTACAAACCTCATATCGGTGACGATGTCGCTCATCCACATAACCAACACCTCCATACCTGGCAAACAGCCACAATTATTTAGTGGTCACCCAGAGGAGATTCTGAAATCAAGACCAAGAAGAAAAAAAAGGAAAACAAGAATTTATGGTCAAGCAGCTAACAAGATTCTCACAATTTAGCAGATTTGCAGTCAGATGACTGAAAAATTGTTCTTCTGGATCCAAGGCGCATAGTTCCGCCCATATGCGTTTTGGAACCCTGCATAACAGATATAAACTGTATTCAGTAAAAATACAACATTGTACAAGCAGCTAGACAAATTCTCGAGTGCTACTACCTCAGGCATGAAAATGACACAAGGATTCTTGGTGTCTGGGTCAAACTCTGTACTATTAGCATCCTGAAGATTAAGCACTGAACGTGCAAATTCAATAACAGCAGTTTGCATGCCCAGGCATATGCCAAGGTAGGGGATATTGTTTTCTCGAGCGTACTTTGCAGCCAGCATTTTCCCCTGGACACCCCTATCCCCAAAGCCCCCGGGAACAAGGACTCCATCCGCCCCCTGCAGGGTAGAACAGCCTCAGGAGTAAGATAGTGCTACAATGGCAAACAACTCATGCAGAAGAAAAGGTAACTACAAACAAAGAAATATTATGTAGGCACTAACCTTCAACTTTTTCCATGCAGACTCATGTGCATCAGGGGTCTGCAATGAGAGAGAGAGAGAGCACGGTCAAGTCACATTTTGATGAACACAGTTAACATGATTATTATATGTCGAGGAAGTTTGTAATCCATCCAATGACCTCTTTCTCTGCAGAGTCTTCAAGATCAGACGCAGCAACCCACTCCACCACAAGTTTCTTGCAACAACTTACAGAAGCATGAAGAAGAGCCTGTGTATTTAAAGTTGTTAGCACCTTGACAGTTCATGATGTCCAAACAACAAAAAATTACTTCATGTTACCATGATGAAGATGCAATCAAGCTAAATGACATCTAGATAAGTTAAAATAATAAACAAACAAAAGGATTTATCCATCTAAACAATGTAGATGTTGACATAATAAAATAATTGCAGAGAAATGATACACTGCAAAGATACTATTGAACTTTCAGGTGGAGACTTTCACTAGCGTAATATTCACTTCATTATATGCTATTTAAACCTATACATGGGCACACGTTTATATTAACCACGAATATATTGGTAGAGTAATGAAGCTCACATCCCATCCACAAAAGAAAAGAAAACACTCCAGCCCCATTTGTTACGATGGAACAGAGGGACAAATGGAATTATAATTCTATTGCTAATTCTATTCCCCCATACATGGGAATTGCCATTCCTAGGTATCCCCTGGGAATTGGGATTCCATTCCTTGCAAATGTGAGGGGATATATTATTCTTCAATATTTTTTATTCATAGTGGATTTCATACAGAGTTGCTATAAACATGTCCACATAGGGGATGCAAACGGTCAGATATATTATCCTTATCCATTTTAAGATATGAACACATATGGATAACAAGGTTATGGTGTATCTTTGTTCATTTTAAAATAGATGATGATACACAAATGAAAATATGTATAAAATGGATATGATAGTTGATCGGACATGGATGTATCAATATCTATTTGCATATTCAAGTTAATATAAGGGATATTTAGATGAGTAAAAAATAGTATTTATATTTATTTTATAAAGTTACATAAACTATTTTTACAAATAAATCTATTACTGTTGTCAAGACAAATGTGTCGTAGTAAAAGTTCCATTCCCGATGTAAACCAAACAATAAAATGAAAAAACTTGTTCATGTCCATTCCATTGCTAATTTCATTCTTGCCTTAGATTCCATTCGAATGCAATTCCTTCCCAACCAAACAGGCCCTTAGAGGCATCCTACTCATTATTGTCATTGAATTCCATGATCATCTTATTTCCAAACAGGAATTAAGGCAATGATGGAACCATCCACGTCTTATAATGATCACAAAAGACATTTTCCAACCTATACTTATATTTCACACCAGCTATATATACAAGCCAGCCTCCTCGTTCCTCCGTAAAGCTTAGTTTACTAACAAACAAAATAGCATTTACTCTCTAGGTTTACAAAAAAAATTGTATCACATTTAATGCAGAAAAACAGAACAATGTCAAAGTTTATACTTATTCACAAAAAAACTGAATATGACAAAAAATAATAAGATATTATAAATGAGTAAGCTTCCTGTTAAGTAGATGATGAGGATGAATAAATGCATGCTGAGTGCTGAATCTCATTCATGTTACAGGTTGAGATTGAAACAATCTCTAGGAAGAATTTTGAAAATTAATGGCTGCCATTTTGTGTAAGCAAGGTCCATATAATGGCTGGATCGCTTTGGAAAAAGAGAAAGAAATAAGGCCTATTCATTACTATTTATTGTGAAGTAAATAAAGGTTGAAATTAAAAAAATCACCAAGGTAAGAATATTACCTTCAAAACGGAAAGGTAAGAATCTGAAAGTCCAGTATATTTTCCAACCATGGCAATCCTGATCTGCATAGTTACATAATTGCTCGGATTAATGAGCTATCAAGAGAAGTTCAGACTTTTTTGGCAAAAAAAAATCTTAAAACCCACTGGATCATGCAAGGTGTCAAATATTTCTGCCCTAGTAGTCCACTCATCCAACATTGGCTCCATGACATTGCTGCAAAAAAATATTTTAGATTAGAATATAAGCTTCATAATGATGCTACCAGTCCTATTTGCAGGAATGTCAGATATACAAACCCATGAAGATTCAAACATTTCAAAATTGCTTCGTGTGCCTTCTGATCCTATTAAATGAGGAAACACATCTAAATGTTAAGTTAACATTATAAAAAAATATCTTCCAGGAAATTTAAGATTAAAGTGAGATGAAGCATTGCATACCCTTAATAGCAAAGGGATGTGCCAGATGTTTGAAACATCGTAAAGTGTGAGAATATTTGATACCTGTAAATAAAATTTCCATACCATGTAGAGTTAGACATGGAACTATTAGCAAAGTGCACAGCAGAAAGCAATGGAAGCATAATTTTCATACCGGAACATGGCAAAATTGAGAGAGCTTTTCTTTTACATTCTCTTCCAACACCTACAATCAGTCAATTATAAATACAGACCCCATCAATATTTCAGACGTATGAACTGATTGGGATTAGGAAGTGGCACCTTGGTACTGCGACAAGCCAGTATATTTGGAGTCAGCCCTTGCCCTCTTAAAGCACGAACACTGTGTTGGGTGGGCTTAGTTTTCTTAAAAAATGAAACAAGTAAAAAATTCAGCAGTATGTTAATATGTTAAAACAAGATTCCAGTTTTAACTCTACACAAGAATTGACTAATGTGCTTCTTCCTGAATTCTATTTGGAGTATATAGCATAATTTGTGAACAGGATGAGCCGTTAAACGTAGAATGATATGTGTCCTCAGCCTACCTGCTCACCAACAACATTAAGAACAGGCACAAGGCTGACATGAACAAGACAGAAGTTGCCAGGACCTATTAAACATGGAAAATATGTGTATTAACAAAGAAGCTGAAACAATGCATTTTTCTCACAAGATCTTCCTCTGATATTTACTTACCCACACGATATGAGAACTGCCCCAGAGCTTCAATGAAGGGCATCGATTCAATGTCCCCTGCAACACAAAAACATGGCAATCAAGTCAAACTATGCATGCCACCCTTTTACAACTTAAGAGCACACACCATAAGCATGAACTGCTGGAATACAACAAAAAGGAATATAAATATTTTCCATAAGATTATCACCTATAGTTCCACCCAATTCTATAACACAAACATCCGCTGGGTCTGCTTGGCCATCAACGGGAATTCTCGCTACTCGCTCAATCCACTCCTGAATTGCATCGGTGATATGGGGAACAACCTGAAAAAAATAATAATGTACTATATACTCGATTGCATGTTCAGAGATGGAAAAAGACCAAATACCAAACATGAGAGCTATAACACAGAGTAAATCCACACCTGAACAGTTTTCCCCAAGTAGTCTCCTTTTCGCTCCTTGTTAATGACAGACTGTTGTTGACCAAAAACATCGGATAAAAGAAACTCAGACTTATAATAGAACTGCTATTAAAAACTTCAAGGCACGGACAAAGTGTACATAAAAAAATAGCAGTATATAATGTGGGTTATACATACCTGATATATCTTTCCAGTGGTAATATTGTTATCACGAGTTAACTTAACGTCCAAGAAGCGTTCATAGTTCCCAAGATCCAAATCAACCTAATCCAGAAAAAAAATGTTCTTTTCAATTATGGAACACGTCTGTTCTGGAAGATTAACAGCCACAATCTCTTACCAAACAACCACATTCTTTATCATGTACAAAAAAAGGAAAAAGTAACCGATGAAAAGAAAATGCCCTAATTGATAAACTTATGGATTCAAGAGCAAAATGCAACATAAACACAAGCTGTCCAATGACCCCAAAACAAAACAAAGCTCGGAAAACCCTGTAACAATGCCAGATATTTGTTATCCTAAGATGCTCGCATTATACCTAGAGATGTCAAAAAAGATTCCCATACCTCACCACCATCGTCTAGGACAAAAACTTCACCATGTTCAAAAGGGGACATCGTCCCAGCATCCGTGTTCAGGTATGGATCTGGAAAAAAAGCGTCCATGATAAGCAGTCCGTGTCCCATAGTGAAATAGAAAAATAATACAGACCCTGGATCAGAGCTTCTGTCTGATCTAGCACAGTAGCACCTACCGTCATTATAATTCAAAGATAAAAATAAGAAAAAATGAGATACACTGAAGCTTAATAAATCTGTTGTGAGATTTCTTTTTTGAGAATCGTAAGATGTAAACACTTCCCTACAGAATTGGAGCCTACATGCTCTAAGTGGGTTATTATTTCTCAATTTCATCGCCACGCAACGAGCATTAAATACAAAACCGTAAGATTGTGTGAGCATGTAGTGCATACGGCTACATAAATACAACATGCACAGTCATCACAGCCCCTTCAGAACAAGACCAAAAGCTCTACATTTTGGGGAAAATGCATGTAAGGATTAGGCTACACTCAAATACAGCATGCACAGTCATCACAACCCTGTTTTCCCCTTCAGAACAAGACGAAAAGCTCAACATTTTTGGGAAAATTTTATATGAAAGGATTAAGGAAAAGCGCAATCAAGCAAGATGAAGTGCAGCATCCTTTTTGCTATGCAACTCCTTCACCTCCAAAAGCCTAAACACCGTGGGCCCACGTGGAGCACCACAGCCCCAAAAGAAGGGTTCTCAAGAGACATGGCATGGGGCTCCAACCGAACCATGAAAATTTTCGAGGGTACTTATATTCACCTACCACAGAAGACACTTGTTCTTCCCCACAAACTGAAACCCCTCTTCACAATAAACACTATAAAATTCTGAAACGGCCAAAGAACAACTCCACCGGCAAATGCCCTTTAAGACTCTTAATCAGATAATTTCGAGCGATTGGGGATATAAAAAATCTCTCTGGTCAAATCTTGCAAAGGTGTACAGGTCAAAATCGTCCCACCAATACCACTCTCCTGTAAAAGGAACAAGAACCTTCCAACCGCCAACCCCAAGCAAAAACACAATCTTTTTGCACCCAGCGATCTAAGAAACCCCACGGATCCCCAAAAAAGAGCCGCTTTTTGGCCATAACTCCCACATAATCGCAAAACTAAAGGATACCCAATGCACGAAACCTCGCATATCACCAAAACGGAGGTGGGTAACTGTAAACAAGGGTAAGAGAACAAGAACACGCACCGATCTTGATGGAGGTGACTCTGAGCCCGCACGCCTTGAGCACGACCCCTATGCTGCTCGCAGTGACCCCCTTCCCGAGCCCGCTCACCACCCCTCCCGTCACCAGCACGTACTTCATCCTCCCTGCACCGGAAAAGGCCCAAGAAAAGCGGGAAATCAGATCGAAAGGAGGCGATTTTGGGGTGACCCATCATCGGAAATGGAGAGGGGAAGCGACCCACGAGATGTAGGGGCGCAGAGGTGGGGTTCTTGTAGGGGCAGCGCGACGTGGGAAGGAGAGATTGAGGGAGAGGAGAGAGGGCGGGAGGGGATAGGGAGTGGGGAGGAGAGTGAGAGACAGAGAAGGGGGGTTTTATAGGGTTAGGGGTTTGGGTTGGAGATCGCCGCCCGTCGCCATCGTCGTCACGGATTTATTGGTCGAGTACTGTGTGTGTATGAGTACTTATATTTTCCCTTTTCTTTTTCTTTTATTTAAAGAAATTTTCTATTAAGACCCCAATCACACCATAACCCCTTCATCTTTGTATTTATAATATGGCTCCTCTAGTTCTTAAACATATATGCCCCTATCCACAGGTTGAGGGTAGGACTGTCAGGAAAGTTCAAGCTCGATGAGCTCAACTTGAGCTCATCTCATTAAGAGCTTGTGAGCTCGGTTCGAAAATTTTTCAAGCTCAAGCTCAAGTTGAATTTGTGGCTCGATAGAGTTATCGAGTCGAGCTCGAGTTGGGTCGTGCTCCACTCGATAGAGTTATCGAGTCGAGCTCAAGTTGGGTCGTGCTCCACTCGACAACTTGATATACTAACATGTGTGGAAGTTGATATGTTTAGACCCATACGGAACGACTTTTATGAACAGGGGAGCAGGCAACATTGTTTCATACTTACCTGGACAACTCGGTAAGAGGTTGGTGAGCCAGCTCAAGCTCGTTGAGTTCGACTCTAAGAATTCGACTCGTTAAGAGGCTCCTGAGCAGGTCGACTCATTGAACATAGCTCGTCTAGGAGGCTCGTGATCCAGCTAGAACTCGATGAGTTCAAGTCCGAGAAGGCATTTCAAGGCTCGAACCTTATCGAGCCTGAGCTCAAGCCTGTGTTTTATTATCAAGTTCGAGTCCGAGTTGGGGTAGACTCGACTCGTTGAGCTCAATAGACACTCCTAGTTGGGGTACAAAAGTTAATAAGATTACAAAGGTCGTGTTGTGATTTATAAGTTATGGGTGTAATTACAAAGATTGTATTGGTTATTTTTTAGTTGGACTTGGTTGGGTCATGGTACAAAACATCCCTTTCTTAAAAATGATAAATTTTAATGTCGACTAAGATTAATACGATTTCTTAACTGATCACACTTGATTTGATAGTATGAAGGATAAAGGCCATCGTGTTAACAAGTTCGTGAGATATGTTTTATAAGTGAGGCTTCGAGCTCGAGGAAGGTATTGAGTCGAGATTGGGTTAAGCCATGCTTAGCTTGAGAACATAACTGGGTAGCTCGACTATATAAAATTATATACCAATGCCTATTTTACATATTTGAACCTATCATTATTCGTAATACGATATTCTAGTATGAGAGACCCCCATGAGCCTTAGATGAACTCGTTCCACGTGCGGCAAGAATCCAGAAAATACATTTTTAGAAGGTTATGTCGGTAAAGAAGAAAATCCCTATCTACTAGCCAACTCATCACATGTCCTCTCATCAATTGGCTTTCCGTCTTCTTCTCAAAATGACAATGGTATAAACCAGGCGCATCTTCAATTTTCCCATTGCATTCCCTTATTCTTTCTTAAGAAAATCAAACTATGTTTAAACCTCAAGTTGAATCACGTCTTATGAGCTCAATCTTGAGCTCACAAACTACTCTAGATCTTAAGCCAAAATGCGGTGAACTCGACATGTATGATAAATACCCTTAAACACCACCATGCTATTTTAAGTGATATTTTACATAATAATCAGCATGATCAAAGTTACCCTTCTTATTGTAGTTAGATTTGGCTCGTCGACATGACTTCCACGAGCCCGTGTTCGCACGAATTGGGCTTAAAGTGTCTAAGTTGTGGTCAAGGTAAATGGCTAAATTGCCTTCAAAATGAATTTATTGACATATTAGTACATGATTTAAATGGATTTCACATCCCTAGGATTGTGATATAATGTCATGCTAAATGTACCCCAATAATTAATTTGATGTCGAAAATAAACGCCATTTACCATACAATGAATGGTTGGCAAATTAGATAAATATTATTGGAATCGGTAATAGAAATAAGGATAATATTTTTGAAATGAGATACATGCATTTACAAAGTTGTGGAGATATAAGAGAAACTACTTCCCAATGATTAATAGAATATCTCTTATATGAGTTGTTTTTTTATCCATGTTTGGTTCCAAAATATAAATATTTTAACCACTTCTTTCATTTGTTTTATTTCGACTTGGTCTTAGGATATATATTTATCTATATAAAGTATCATATTAATGTTATATCTGTGTTTTGTAAATAAGTATCAACTATGAATTAACATAATTTAAGTGTGGGAGTGTGATGCATGTATGACTGTCATTAAACCTAAAATACATAAATAGCTCAATACTTTCCGAAAGACTTCAAAATTACAAAGAACTTGAAAACTTGTAAAAATGTGATTTTATATTAGCTTACGTCATTGAACTGAAATTCATATGACATAAAAGCTCAATTGTATTAAAACACTTGTTTTTGTCCAAGGTTAAACTTCAAGTATAATTTATTACAAACCCTAATGAACTTATTTCGATTTCTATCATAAACAACACTAAGATATTTGCGTGGGAAAAAACATGATGTATTAGTACAATCAAAGGAAATCGAAATCCCGATTGCACAAGCATACTCAGGTTCCTACCTAGGTCAATCTTATATAAATAAGCATATATATAATTGAATTTATTTATTGCATATATAAAATCAATATATTTCATTAAAAATACTAAAGCGGTAAAAATAAATAAATAATAATCATAAACCATTGATATCTACATGCCTATAAATAAGTATAATTGATATTAAATAACATACAACTACAACAAAGCTTTTTTCCCACAATTAAGTAGGGCCGGCTAAATGGATTCTTCACCTCCATATAGACATATCTTGGGTCAATCTCATGCTTATATCCAAAAAAACTAAGATCCTTTATAGTCTCTTTCCAACACTTTTTGGGTCGTCCTCGCCCTCTCTTCGCTAGCTCAACATCCCGACACTCGCATCTCTTAACCGGTGCAAAATATAATAAATAACTTTAATCAAGAAGAGTTTTAAAAAAAACTTTAGAATTGCCATATGTCCAAGGAGGCGTGAAATACATTTTTCTTGAATCCATGCTCATTGTATGTCTTTTCAATCCCTCTGTTGATATTTGCATGTTCCCATTTCCATCAACAACTACATATTGCGATCTTTTTCTTTAAAATCATGGATTTTATATGAAAAAAGTTGTTGCGTTTTAAATAAAAATCTACAAAGCAATGTGTAGAATTTCATGGCTTTTTCTTAGACCATGATCATCACTTAACTTATTTGATCTTATATCTATAGCATCATAATCAACATCTAGACAATACTCATTTAATTCTTGTGCACCCATCGTTGACCACCTTCTTGTAAACTCCAACATCCATGAAGGAAACCGAAGTTTATTAAAGTTGGACCCCTTTGACTTCTTCGATCATTTGATGTATGCAACATACCCCCTTATTCATGACATGCACTCCTTTCTTTCACCACGTGGGATCTTACATCAGGCTATTTGTGCCCATACATCCCAACGGAATGGAGTGACTGAGTGCAAACATTGATCCATCCATGACATTACACATACCGTGCTCATAGATTATCATCTTCCTTCTTTGTATCAGGGTGATGCCGTCCTTACAGTTGTATTCCTTATTAACTGTATGCCATCTAGCTCCATTGACGAGCATGTACCTATTGAGATCCTTTTCCCATTAAATTTCGTGTTTCATTTTTCTCCCACGGTCTTTGAGTGTGTCGCATTTGTTCATCTATGCCATTGACAAACTTGATGCTAAGTAGTGAAATGTGGTTTCCTAGGGTATGCTAAGATTCAAAAGGGTTATAGATGCTACGGCCCTCATTCCAAAAGGCATTAAATAAGTGTAAATGTTACATTCTTTAAGTCCCTTTCCTACTATTCCAACTCTAGCAAGCATACATACCTCCCCAACTAGCCTATATTGCTCCACTTCATGTTTCTATTCCACAGGTTGACCTTTACAAGACTACTCCTCCCTAGAGGCGCATCCCTCTTTAGTCGGCATCATCTCTTTAGGTATGTCCTTTACAGACTGATTGTACTGCTACATCCATGGATGCATACACATGTACTGTTAGCAGTTTCATGGATGATGAAATTAATCCGTTGATAGCTATACATAAGGGGATTAGACAGTGCCTTTCTCAGTGCATGTTTACCAAACATTCCGACTCTGATGTTGTGTCCTTTTATAGACTTGACTCCTACAGACAATTCGCATAGGCAATCTCTGATACAGTTATCCCTCATACTCATATCGAGGTACTTCATGAATCTAGATGTCAATTTACAATTGAAGAAGATATGTATGCACTAATCTCTTAAAACACATGGACGCTGGTTGATCACCTAGCGGCAACCGAATAGTGGGATCCAAATGGGTGTTCAAAATAAAGTTTAGCCCATATGAGACAGCTCGTGCTACAAGGCAAGACTAGTGGCAAAGGAGTTCAGACTTACTTATCATGTTGATTTCTTTGACACATTCTCTTTGATTGTCCGTCTATCCACAATACATGTTCTCATGACAGTTGTAGTTCAACTTGATTGGCCACTACATCATCTTGATGTAAAATATGCCTTCATATATGGCAATCTTCAGGAGATCGTCTACTTGCATCAAATTTCTGACTCTCAACTTCAACGGGAGTGTCAAAAAGTTTTTCTAAATGCAAGCCCATATATGGGCTCAAGCAGAGCTCCTGTGCCTTGTTTCAGAAATTATTAGAAGTGTTAGAGAAATCAAGATTCATTAGATCCTCTTTAGACCATTCTTTATTTATAAGAAAGAATGGAAAAAGAATCGTGATAACGTTTGTCTATGTGGATGGCATCATCCTCGGAAAGGGATGATCATGATGTCATTTTAAGTAAAGAATCAGCTAGCATAACAATTTGTGATCAAAGATTTGGGATCACTACGATACTTCTTAGGTTTTGAAATAGCTAGATCCAACCAAGGATTGGTTATATATCAATGGAAGCATGCTACTGATCTGCTTCTAAAAATAGAGATGCTATGGTCCAAAATAGCACGAATACCCATGTGTCCTAAGGACACATCTTTGAGCCAATGACTATTGAAGACATTGGTCGATACATGCGATTAGTAGATAAGTTACTTTATCTTATCATCACTCGGCCATATATATCTCTTGTCGTTGCTATACTGAGCCAGTTCATGTACTCTCACACATAAGCTCACTTCGATGCATGCATGATGGTCCTAAGATACATCAAGTCTTCTCATGAGAAAGGCCCACTATTCAACAAAGGCAATAACGTCTATCTCATGGTCTATTTCAGATGCAAATTATAGACAATCAACGGTGGATAGAAAGTTCACTACGTGTTTCTGCACTTACTTGATAGGGAATCTTGTTATTTAGACAAGCAAGAAACAAGCAGTGGTCTCCCGCTCAATTGATGAGAGTGAATGCAGAGCCATGGCCTAAGGTGCAACAGAACTAGTATGGGTCCAATTAGTACTCACATATTTTCATATCTCTTCCAACAGTACTATGGAACTTAGATGCCATAAATGTGCAACAATGCACACAAACAACACTCCCATGTTCCACGAATGAACCAAATACGTGGAAAATGACTGACACTGCAGCATAAATCTTATACGGAGAGGATTTCCCACACTCACAATGTACCACCTGTAGATCAGACTGCAAATACATTCTTCAAGCCACTCGCGCACGCACGGTTCGAGAAATGTTGCAACGAGCTGAGCATGTTGAATATACATGCACCAGCTTGTGGAGAAGCGTCAAAGTGCTTAATTGTAAACCCTAACCTAAACCAAGGGTTATTTTAGGTTACTCACTATGTAAGAGTCGACTACTCCTATAACCCGAATCTTAGGACTCCACCTATACTAGGAGCTCTATCAACTGGATTCATATGTAATTGTGAAAACTATATTGACTTAAGTGTTATTCCAATGTTCTACACGACCATAAATGTTTAAAGAAACTTTTCTAAACCATCAGTTTGACAAAGAAATTGGAGCTAATGTCCTTTAGAAAAAAAACTTATGTTGGTTACATAGTAATCATAGAAAGGGTAGGACAAAAATGTTATGGAGACAGGTTGTATGGGACACGAAAGTAAAATTTTCTATCATTATAATTATCAGAGATTTGCCATAGATTGCGTCCAAGAATTAATATAACCCATGTAAAAATATAATACAATGATACGTGCAATCCATTAACTGCATTAATTTTTATTATTTTTACAAAGTAAAGTGATTGGTTACATTTGGTTTCGCTAAATTACAAATCACAACTTTTGATTCTCATAAAAGAAGAGGCAATCAAAATATATGTTCACCAAGGAAATTACAAAAAAAAATGAAGTTTGAGACATTTTTAGACTTCAAATTTACTTCTATAAATATTTTGTCAAAAACATTCTATTTTTGATCAAAATGACAAAATTAACCCCTGCAAATATGACATAGTTAATTGTTTCTCGCAGTTATTGTTGTCATCAAACTGTAGAGATATATTATAAAAACTTAACGATTGCATTCTCGTTACAAAATAAATTATGGTACAAAATAAATTATGGTTTTTTTACGAGATAAACATCGTGTGGTTATGAAATGTTTAGTTTTTGACTATGGAATTCCTGTCACCACAAGCCATTGTGGCAACGAAAACTTTTCTTTTCAAAATAAATTGTATATGAATTGAATCATAGCTTAAAATATGGGTAATAAATATTTTAATCTGAGATATTTTATTAATAAGTAAATAAAGTCATGGTAGAATTAACTACAGTTATAATAATATTTAAAAAAATATTGTAGCAGCTAATTATATCATCCGATTTTATAATTGTGACAACACAAACATTGACTTGCGATGATTTATACGTTTGTGTAAATCCATTGTTAAAAGTGGAAGAGCCGAAGAATTGTAGCAGCAACATTTTCTTTGCAGTTATTTTAATAGTGAAACATTTAGTGCACATAATACCTAATGAATCTTGTAGCTAAAATATCTATTACTTTGTGGCAACAAAAAGTTCGTTGCAAGAAAAACAATCCTTATCTAAAACTCTTCATTGTCACAATTCATCACTACTATGATAAGTTTTTGTAGTGTTATGAAAACTTTTGTTTACGTAGATTACAAATAGGGGGGAATGGGGCTGCATTAGCTCCCACTCTTCATTTTCTCTATATTTTCTATTTATTTTTGAAAAATAAATCTGTGAAAATTCATCACTATATCCCTATATTATATCATTCAAGTTTCATGAGAAGTAGAAACTCTTACGGCCTCCATCTAGACGGATAATTTTTAACGGTTGCAGAATTGTTGAAATCAACTCCATCTGGATAAAGGCCATAGGAGTTTATGTTCCGCGCGAAATTTGAATGACTTAATATAGAAATAATAATGAACCATTCACGGAAGTATTTTTTAGAAAAAAATAAGGAAAATGTGATGGGAGAATCGAGTCAGTTCCCATCATGAGGTAGTCCCATTTTACCCTTACCATTATGATATAGCTAATTTAGTCACCTTTATGGTTATTTTTTTAAAACTCAACTATTTTTTGGGTAACTTACTCTTTTTAAAAAAAGACTTATGGGAATAAATCCACGTATGGTCGAATAAAACAAGGGATATTTACACCCATAATCCTGAGTAATTTCGTAATTACCTCATAAATCTTCTATAATCATGAATTAAACCTAGGACCTCCAATAGTGCTCCGTTTTACACCCATAATCTTCCGTTAGTTTCGTTCATTAACTCAACCATACGAGTAAGTTAATATAACCAATCCGCTATCTAACGGCTATGATTAATCAAAAGTAAAAAACAGAAAAAAAAACTTGCAAGCATGGGCGGGACTTGCCGGAAGCGGTGGGTCGGGCGGAGAGGGGCTTGAATGCGGAGTTGGACGAAGTGGAGGAGATCCCTAGATTTCTTGGCAATGGCAGAGGTCTTTTCTCGTCAAGTGTGAGATGGAGAAGGCCATGCCTTAGGGATGGCACGAAGGAGAGCTAGTTCTGGTCTCAGGCCTGAGGAGAGCTAGGACTTGGTTGCACAACTACGTGGTCGCCGAAGAATCTTACCGCTTGAAATCTTCTTTCGCATTGGTCGGTCTAAGTTTTTGTTGCTGATCAAGATGGTGGAGTCTGATCGGGAGATCTCATATGTGGAATCGGGTCTCTTCGTCGTGTCAGAGGTGTTGTCAACCAAATAAGCAGTTCTTTTGGGGGCATTGTTAGGGGTGCACATGGATCGGATTGGATCGGATTTTAGCCTAATCCGTGTCCAATCCAACCTTAACGGATTTTCACTTTTCTCAATCCAATCCAATCCATCAAATATTTGAATCCAAACTAATCCAATCCATTGGATTACGGATTGGATCGGATTTTTTATACTTTCACATTTCCGTTCAATAATTTACTATGCAACGTTTGTATTTTATAGCACAATAGCCTTCTACATTTGAAATATGACTTCAAAATTGATAATTTGGATAGATATAATGAAAAGAATATTTGAAGAGCGCATAATCAAATTAAACTTGATGAACTTCATTAATCCATTATAAAAAGTTGAAGACCACACGATGAAGCTAAAGAATTATATTGAATGTTATATCTAAGTTTCTTTTTATTAAAGGTGCATTAGTATGTTTTTTGTAAATGATTTCCAACATATGATTTATGTAAGTTACCAACTATGGATGTGAAAAATAGTTAAAAAATAAAAAAATATGATTTCTTTGGATGGACATTGATGAAGTCTGTGATGCATTTAGATTGTTAAGTTATGTCAAAATCAGATCACTCCTAAGAACACCCTTCAAGGCACTATAATATATCATCAACATTCAATAATCATAAAGCATTCATATTCGATTTGGTATCCAAAATAAAACTAATTTAAAAAGACAGTCCACCAATTAGGCATCATGCCCCTCATTTATTTGTCAGAATTGTACATATAATCAAAATAATTAAATTTTTCTTAAAAATATGAATCAAATCCGTATATCAAATTAATATGAAAAAGAATTCAAGTATGATTGTTTGTTCTTAGATGGTATGGTACATCTCAACATATAGTTGATATAGTTTCATACATGGGTAAGGTTACAAGCTGGAATAAGCAAAAGAGACAAGAATAAAAAACGCATGTGCTAAGCAATTATCTCGAATCTATTTTCTTTTAACTGAGATCAAACTAGTTGTAGTGCGCTTAGGGCAGATGGTGTCATGCCAGAGAAGGACGATATTGAGCGAGACAAGTAACGACATCATAAGGGAGGGCGACGCTGTTGTACTTAAGGAGGGCACCGTTGTGCAGGAGAGGAGGCATCAAAATGGACCAAGACAGAGAGAGAACAATAGTTAGATATTGGCGGGTGAGAGTGAAATGATAGGGAGTTGGAATTGGAGTGGAATGGCCAAAGAGAATTCACAACATTACAAGTTATAATCATATTTTATTATTTTTTAGATTTAGCATTTGGCTTTCAAGAGAAATAGATGTGTGTGGTAATAGGACTTGTATCCAAGAAATATGCTATGAACGGCATTGATTATGGTTTTATGGGAAATTACGGTTTGGTGAAAACAGAAATTATGTATTATATTTATATATGTAAATACATAAATATATGTTAATGAATTAACGGATTGGATCGGATCAGATGTTGATAATGATCCGATCCAATCCATACTTTAACGGACTTTAAAAATTTCAATCCAATCCGATCCATTAAAATGATAAATCCAAATCAATCCAATAACATTGGATTGGATCGGATTACGGATTTTGTCCGATCCATGTGCAACCCTAGGCATTGTTGGACGACCGTCGGGCGCTAGTGTTGGAGGAGAAGCTTCTAGATGTGCGGCTAACCACTTCGAAAATGATGGTGCATTATTCGCGTAACGGTCAGGAGTTTTCGGGACCAAATTTATGTGCGGAGAAAGTTGGATTGGAAGATGCCCGTGAGCGATGGGCACGAGCTTGCAGGAGCGGGAGGGTTTGCGGGCTTACAGGAGCGGGAGGGGCACGGGCTTGTAGGAGCGATGGGATGAGGGGCTTCCAGGAGGCACGCGGGGGGGGGTTGCGGGATTGCAGGCGGGTTGGGGGCTTGCCAACAGAAGGGGAGGAGGAGGTGTCGGTTGAGGGACAGAGGGAGAAGGTCTTCCAGGCACGGAGGGAGGGTGGGTTGCGGGATTGCAGGTGGGTGGGGTGGGGGGGGGGGGGGGGGGGGAGGTTGCAGGCGGAGGGGGATGTGCATGTGGGGGGTTGCAGGCGGAAGGGGAGGAGGAGGTGTCCACGAGAGGAGGTGGTCAGGAGGAAGGGGAAGTTGGCAGAGGACGTCGAGGGGGCGGCGGGTTGACTGGCTGGAGGAGGAGGAGGTCGGAGGGCGTTGGTTGGTTGGAGGAGGAAGGGGAGTAGTAATTTGTAAATAATGGGAAATAAAAGGGTATAAAATGTAAAATACCTGATTGATACCATCATAGTTAACGGAAAATGGGATGTAAGTTAACACGATGGTTGTGTGTGTAAGAGTTAAGTATTATTGGAGGTCGTGCGTGTAATTCGTGATTATAGAAGATTTCTGGGGTAATTACAAAATTACTGATAGTTACAAGTGTAAATAACCCATAAAACAAATGGATCACTATTTTTTTGAGGGAAGGTCGTTATGCAATCAAAGAGGTGGGATTAATTAGTGAAGCAATAAAATATTATTGACTTTTAAACTTCAAATTATCTAAGCATTCGGCTGTTTAATAAATAAACCACCTCTTAATCTTTATTCAGGAATGATTAAAGTACACCGTCGGCATAAAAATATGGTTTTTATCGGTTGTGCCCCTCTAAGATATTGAAATATCAGTTATGTCCTTCTATTTTTTGAAATATCAATTGTGTCCTTACCTTCTTGCATAACTGATATTACAAAAGGATAGAATTGTGAATTTTACAAGAAGATGTGGGCATAACTGATATTTCAAAAAAGAAATGAGTATAAATGAAATTGTAATATCTCAAAGGGGCACAACTGATAAACCCTAAATAATAATAATAATATGGTCTCATCCTCGCAATTGTTGGGATATTTAATCGTGATAGTTTGTACTGTGTCATGTGCATTTAAGTATAGCTTAATCCATCTGATCACTGTCGTCAATTAATTAATATTTGAACATCCCAAGATATTTGCTATGACTAAGCCACTTGCTTACGCCTTAATGCACGCCTAAATCAACACCCTTCTAGTCTTGTTTATAAATTTCTAAATTGTTTGATGGTTTTTACGAAAAAAATGGAAAATATATAAAATTGAAGTCTTAGAATCGAACCAAGCCAATTAGAAATTCGATATGAGTATATATTCGTATCCGAGTCGTATTGGTTGTATACATATTTTGACATTTGTATTCATTTTAAAGTGGATGCAGATACCGATTTCACTTTGGCTTTCACTAGTATTCGTATTCGCATTGGTGTATGCATTTTAGAACATAAACATGTTCATAGATTTATTTATAACGGTGTGTAACAATATTTTATGTTTACATTAATCATTGTTGATATAATTCTTACGGAATGAGTATATTTTGCATATCTGGTTTATATGTAAATTATCCTAAATATGATATTTTAGGTAATCTATTAAATATTTAAGTTATTATTCGTATCCGATTCGTATTCGTTGTATATTCGTATTCATTTTTAAGGATATGATAATATATTTTTCATATTCGTTAAGATTCGTATCCGCATTTGTATTTCAAAAAAAGATAATGATATAATTATACATATATTCGATCGTTCTCATCCCTAACACATATGTTTGTGTTGTTTATTATATAATAAAAAATACTACTATGTACATTATACTTCATGAACGTCGCCATATTATTCAATGTTTCGTTGCAAAATTACATGCTATTCTTTGAATTTCACGACAAATATCATATAGAAATTGTTATCCGTCACCTTCCTTGCATTTTTATTTGGATTTTTATCAGATGTGCCCCTCTGAGATATTGCAATATCAGTTATGTCCCTATATTTTTTGAAATATCAATTATTCTTTAACTTTCTTGCAAAATTCACAGTTCTCCTCTTTTGTAATATCGGTTATACCTCTACTTTACCTTAATAGAAAGGTAGAACTGTGAATTTTGCAAGAAGGTATGGGCACAACTAAAATTCCAAAAAAAAGAGAGGCATAACTGAAATTACAATATCTCAGAGGGACACAATTGATAAAACCCCCTTTTTTTATCTTTTCTAGAAATGACGAGATGGATACAGATTTTAAAGAGACTAGTGATAAACATGATTTACATGGACCTTATACTTGTATACTAAGCACTTAACCCATGTTTATACTCAACAAAACGACTATAGTTATATATTAATACGGTATTCTTGTAAATAGACTCACATAGATAAGAACTTTTTTCCAAACTTTAATGCAATCACATTACAACAAACTCTCTCAACCCAAAACCCTCTATCCAAACACCAAAATACAACAATGAGTTAACCTCCCCCAGATACTAGATCTTCTCATTACACAGAAATTAATGGGAGATAGGCAACATGTTGCGCCGTCAATCTCTTTTCGATGTCAAATCCAATCCTTCAAAACTCAACATTCATAGACAAATAGAATGAGAAATAGAGAATCCAAAGAGAATTGAAGAAAGAAGACTATATGTATATAGATATAAAGTGACTAGTTAAACGTGGTTGTAAGTAAAGCTGATTACTCTTAGCCCAAAGATCAAGATCGTAGACCTTGATCGACTCAATAAAAAGTTGGGTAATTTACATCATATATGGATTTGATCCTAATATGGGTCCTCATCTTTCACTTATAACAATTAGGGTCCCACGTAGGGTGGGGCATAGGCCTCGACCTGGCCTAATCCGGGCCCACTAAATTTTCTCGGACCTTGAGTCGGGTCGCGACCCGATGTTTTGGATTAGTTGGGGACACATGCCTGACCCAAGGTCCGCTAGGTTGGGCCCGGGTTCGGGTCGAGCCCACCCTCATTTGACATGTAAAAAAATGGACGTCGACTGCTTTCACATTTAAATTGGATAAAATCAATAGTTATAAGTTATAACGCCTATAGCCTACCCCAAGGTCCCTACCAACGATTAATTATTAGCCCACATTACCGCACTGCCTATATATATCTTAGATTTTATGTTGTATCCCAATTCTTCAACCATAGTTGATTTCAAATATAACTTGAAAACAACCTACTCCCAATGTTCATTTTGTTGAATTCTGTGAGAAACTAAAAAAAATTGTTGACCCCAATTTTTTTTATCACATATCATTTTGAATAATCTCTCAAAATGTATTTCATCGCATTGATATCATTTTTATTCGCTTGTAAATTGCAATATGATATTGCATTTCTAAAAATTTTGTTCAGAAAAAATAAATGCCACGAATCTTTCCATGTATGACATAGAAATTTAAAAATTTGATATTACTGTTTTTCGGAGAACATACTTAGGTTTCAAATTACATCATACCATATCAATGATAAATACAATAATCTAAGATGGAAAAAGATAGAATTTGTGATAGCTACAAAAAACTATATCGACCCAAGAAAAGCTAATGTTCGTTGTAATATATGTGGTCCCCCAATCATTGTTGAACCTGAAACAAAAATATTTACCACTCATATATATATATATATATATATCAAAAGGGAAAGAATTTAAATATGGGTAAAATAAATTTACCGTTACAACGTCAATTAGCCCAGACTTGGTGATTACTTTTCTCATCATTCATCTGGATGAACATCTGAAATTAAAAAAATGTTTCATTATAAATAAATAATAATTTTAAGTAAAGAATCATGAACTAATAAAAGACTTAACATACATGTAAAGACCATATACTCATTATCAGTAGCTTATTCATTTAATGTTTCTAGACCACGCAATCAATCTTGAATACAAATCAAAGCTTCTGCTATGGATGGTTCCAACAGACTACTGTAAGCATCTAATACTTGACCTTCTGTGTTGAATGCAGACTCTGAAGCAAATGTAGACATTGGAAAGGCCAGAAAATCATGAGCCAATCTTGAAAGAATCCAGTATTTGTTAGAATTTGATTTTCACCAATGCAACATATCAAATGAATCATTTTCCCCATCACTGAAGTCTGCAGAGCTATCAACTAAATACATATCAATTTCTGATTTTTCTATCTCCAAGCCCACCATCTCTTTCTTCTTCTTGCGAAATTTTGCATTAAAATATTCCTCCTAATTCTAGTAGCGGATCCACCTATGTTGTCGTTAACCACAGTAGGTAACTGAGATTGTGTACTCTCTGCTGCCATTGTAGATTGAAATTGCATAGAGTATTCCTTATTTATTTTGTACATGGATGTCTCAACTTCATTCATAAAATCGTCAACATCAGAGTCCGAGTAAACTTTCATTAAACAAAAGTGAATATATTTGAACTTGTATCGAGGATTAAGGGCGACATCGATCACCGATGGTAAATGTTAGAGAATATTCTTTGTGGCTATTTATTAAGAGAATATTCTGATCGCCACACCCCCTGTACTCATAGAGAGAAATTCCAATAGAATATCCGCCCCTTTGAGGGCTTCTCTCGTGGTTTCATCCCGCTCCTTAAGGAGTAGGGTTCCATGTAAATCTTCGTGATCTTATGTTTGTTTTATCATTTCCGCTTCCGCTTCTCAGATTTCAACATGATATCAGAGCGGGTCGATTCTCGAGGATTTCAAGCTCTTTATTTTTTCGAGATTCGTGTTTGAAGTTCTATATTCTTGAAGACTTATTAGTTGAAGAATATTGTTGTCGTTCATGTTCGATCCAAAGTTCTAGAGTTTCAATAGAAACCCTAACAGCAAAAGCCCCAAGATGCAAAAGGGATCCTGGCACCCAGATCGAGTCCAGGCCGTTATGCTGGGCCATCATCTCCAGCAACCCGCCGATTTTTTGGTCCAGTTCCAGGCCGCAAACATGCTGGCGTTGCTCCACATCCCCCAAGTCTGATATCACTGATAGCGGTATCGTATTGTCCAGGCGGGACAACACGAACACGGGCATCGTGGTTCTCCAGGAAGTCCCAGGCAGAGCCTTCCCATTCTGTTGGCGGAACTCGAGGGGATTGAAGCCCCTTCTGCTGCCAGACGATGCCATCCTCACGCAGGTGGCGTGCATCAAGGCCGTACAACTACATCTCGATCTGGCTAGGTCTTGCACAACTCCATCTCGCGTGTCGAGACTCAATAACATCGCCATCACGCATCACCTCCTCCTTCCAAGGCGCAAGGAGCGCCTCCAGCGTGCTCCTGTCATGCGAGGCCCAGGCCGAGTCCTTCTCCTTCGAGGTCCCAAGCCTCGCAGCCCCCTCGCGATTCCTCTTCCCTTGCAGCTTCCAGATTCAGGCGATGTAGAACGACGATCTCCAGCCCTCGATCGCAACCTTTGCGTCACCACTCTCCAGATCGCGTGGGTGATGAATCCACATTTCATCATCTTTATTCTATCATTTTGGCACCAAAAACCCTTGCAAATGCTTTTAAATAGCACTAAATACCGTATCTTAGCATTCATGCATGTGCATTCAATTAGTGTATAAAGTACTGTACTTAAAGCCAAAATTATAGAATAAATAAAAGAAAAGAAAAAGAATAAAATATTGTAAATATTTTATGACCCTAAACTCCGAGACCTAGGCATCTTGATGAATAGGTCGATCAGGAATAAAGTAGGGGGAGATAAGGGTCAAATACCTATATTATTCTATACATTCTTCATTCATTTTAGGACCTCTTTTTGGTTCCACTTTTTATACATCAAATAAAGAGACTTTGTACATAAAAGTTGTAGATAATTTTATATAGAAAAATACAAAATTTATTTCACTCAAAAATAATGCACAGATAAAAAGTTATGGTCAGGATAAGAATCCAGAATCCCAACTTCTCATACCCGTATCTCACAAATGAAAACTCCAAATGCAGCAAACTCACCTTTAATTGTATATAGAATAAAATAATCTATTTAATGGTGGTAGTTTCGCATTTGGCGGAGCTACAGTTTGAAAGTTGAGTTTTGGACCCTCATTGTACAATTGTACTAATTAAAATATTCAATTTATTCTTTATTCATTATTTTCATACTTTTATATTTTTATAATTATGTAAATATTACTTATAGTAATTATGTACATCAAAATCAGAATAAAAATGCAAAGAAAACTCAAAATAAAAATACTTGTATATACAAAACACAGGTGTTATTTCTATGTTCATACCTATTCATTACATACTTATATTTTATTTAATGTACAAAACACATCATAAAAATAAAACAAAAATATATTTATGTGTATAAAAGTATTTTATGGTTTTATAAAATACTAAATAAAAATAATAAAATTAAAAATACCAGAATAAAAATAAAAGACTAAAATATATAGGTATTATACCTATAAGGGGCATAAAAGTGAACTTGTAAAAATAAACCTCATAACAATAATTAAAAATCATGATAAAATTCTTTACAAAATTTTAAACATTTTTTATTTTTTGACCTAAAATTAAATAAATCGTTTTATATTTTTTATTGATTTAATAAGGTATTTCCAGGAGGTTTTTCCTGGTTGGTCCACGTGGACCAACCAGGTGGTCGGGCTCGTTGACCAAGGTCAACAGCCTGACCTTCCCTCCTGGAATGCGTCAGAGTAGGGTTTGACCCCCGTCTTCACCCTTTTTTCGAGGATGAACTTTTCACTCTTCCGACTCGACTTCTTCTGCAAATCTCTTCCTCGTTGAACCACCTTGCACGCCCAGTGTTAACCTTGGGAAGTGCGTCACTGCATCAACCACCGCGCCTCGTCCTTTCCCCCACGACCGTCAACCCTACTTAAGCGAACCTGGGAGTTTGATTCGAATTTGAACCCCAATTTCGACCGAATCCCTCCATCTCTGTGAGTTCCTAGTCGGATGGTGGTGACAGCACTTCGCCCTCGTCATCAGAGAGGAGTTGGGCAAGGGTCTGGGTGTTCCTCTGACCTCCGGTGGTTCCTCCCCGTCTAGGTACATTTTCCCTCACCCCTCTGGGGCTTGAGGCTGTTATCTCCTTAATTTTCGTTCACGTTTTATTCCCCTTCGTTAGAGCTTCATCACGCCATCGTACTCCACCTCGCTCACCTATCGATTCGCCCAGTCGATAGTTGGCCGGAGCCATCTCCGGCCACCTTTGTTCTCGCACCATCCGCCGCAGCACATCTCCCATTCCATCTCGCCACATGATCGGGGCATTTTGCCCCCGATCATATTACACATTTTCGTGCAGGTACCTGGGCATTGCAAAGCGCCTGGAGCAATTTTGACCCCTCGCCGGGAGCAGCTGGAGCCCTGCCGCTCCGCCACCTCCGTACGAGGACACCGGCGCATGCCGGTGAATTTTGACGCCCCCAGTCGACAGCTGACACCTGCCGGATCCTCCCCGACATTTTTGCGAGCCTCAACTCTGCCGGAGCTGGATGGAGGAGCTCGGAGAACTTCGCTCAGCCGGAGCTCCTCCGTGTTCTTCCGCCTGCATCTGGAACCGTTGGATCGGTTCTGGGATCCAGATCACCTTGCAGCCGTTGGATGACATCGTCCTTTTCACCGTCCGATCGCCCAAAGCTTCTGATCTTGGGTGTCCATCTAAAGCGTCATCGCGGCTCCTCATCTCGCCACGTGGATAAGTGGCTTGGGCATCACCGTCGGATCAGCCTCGAAGGGGTAATTTGCAGCGTCGCCCCTTCCATTTTTGTAATAGTTTTTTTAGTCCAATAACTTTATTTCGTAGTTTAAATATTTTGTAAAATTTGCAAATAGGCCCTTAGACTTTCCATATTTACACTTAGGCCCCTTGCCACGTCACCTCACGTGACCTGGTCATGTGAGGTGTGGGCATTTTGCAAGGGGACCATCGGCCCTTTTATTATTTCGTTCCAGTACAAGGAGTTGTGATTTAAATGTTAAACTTTTGTGAAAATTGCATGTAAGCCCTCGGGTTTTGTGGAAATTACATTTCAGTCCTCGCTAGGCACGTGCAAGTCACGCGCCCTGGTGGACATTTTGTGAAGACACCCCTGCGGGTTTAGGAATTTGTATTTGGTCCTGGAAATTAAATATTAAGTGCAATATTTTGTGGAAATTTGCTTATGCCCCTGGACTTTTGGATATTTGCATATACACCCCTGCTAGGCTGTGATACTTTTATGCACTTGTCTTATTTATTTGAACCGTTATTTTAAATCGAAAAATTCTTAAAAATTAAACTTAAGCTCCTATCTACTTGTAACTTAACGCTATATTTTTAGTTTTTGATTTTAGTTTATTTTTATATTTATTGAAAATAAAAAACATGCCTTTTATCTACTGTCTAGCTTAGAAAACACCAAAAAAATATTAAAAGACCTCGAAAAATTCCAAAAAAAAATCCCTACTGTCTATTTTAACCTATTTTAGTGTTAATCCAAAAATCACTAAAAATCTCAAAAGAAAAACCCTAAAAATTAGAAAATACTTAAAAACTTCAAAAAACCTAAAAAATTGGAGAAAACTCCAAATATTGTAAACTCAAGTCCTGTAGTCTCCAGTTTTTATTATCTTTATTTGAAAAATTGTTTGGAAAAATTTTGTGGTTGTTTGACATTTTTAACTTCCATTTTACTCCCAGCCAGTGCCTTATTCACTGTTTTGCTTCATTTCAGTGTTTAAAAATACCAAAAATATTTTGAAAAATACTCAAAAATCAGAAAAATAGTAGAAAATCATAAAATTACCAAAAAGATTTTATTTTTGAATTTTTGGGTATTTTTGCACATTTTTATTAATATTGTAGCACCCCTTTTATTACTTTGTTTATATATTCCAATATTGAAAAAGAAAAAAAATTATAAAATACAAAATATAAAAATCAGAAAATTACAAATCAAAATACAAAATAAAAAAAAACTATTAAAATTAAAAATTAAAAACCCACAAAAATATTTGCTTGCATAGTGTAGACAACACTCACATTCACTCACGCACATTAGCTTGATCTACCCTGTTTGCTCCCTGTGTTCGAACTCTCTGCATACTTACTTGCTATACATCTTTTGTGCAGAGTTAAAAATAAATTTTAACTCCACATTTATTTCTTATTGCTTGATCTATAGTGTGGGTTAATTGCTGATTAAATACATTTTATTGTGGGTCACCGCAGCGACCTCGGTTGTCTCCGCCTTGGGTGAGACATACCATTTAGACCTATGATAATTTTGTTTATCAAATGGCGTTGTTGCCGGGGAGCAACAACGAGTAGTTCATCTTTTTATCTGTTTGTGTTTGTAGTCTACCATTGCTTCATTTTATCACTCTTGCATTTTTGATATATATTGATTGAGCTTTCTGACCACTCTTTTCTTGTCTTCTTGCGAGGGACCGCAGAGCGAGGCGGATCGCCTAGGGGATCCGAAGCAGCCTTGGGAAGCGGAGCCGGCTGTTCTTTAGTCAAGCCGGCAGGAGAGAGCAGGAGGAGTGAGAGAGTGCTTAGACTAGCTTGCATTTTATTTTGTGAGAGAGAGTGATTTATTAATTTGTAATAATACAGGGACTCAGACTCTTGGACACTTCGGGCCTAACTTCCGGGTGTTTGTTCACCCGGGGGCTCACCGTGGTTTTCATCGCGTTTTCCGTTTGTCATTTTCCGGTTTTGTTTTCATTTTCATTTCTTTTGTGGATTGAGCCCTTATACTCTAGGCTTGCTTGATTCGATTAGAATAGGTCCAAACACACTAATCACCTTTGCATGTTCCTATAGATCGTATTTGAACTTAGACTAATTAAACAGTTAGTCATTAGCTTTCGATCCGTGCGCCGCGAGCTCATCCCGCCAAGCGCTTCTCCTAAACTCGACGTGTCGAGAGAAGGAGGGATGAGCCTAGACCAGACATTAGGATTGAGGGTTAGTGGTTAGCTTGTGGTTCTTCATGCTAGCAGTTGCCTGTCTTAGGACGATTTCCGCATTGCATATCGGCATGTAGTATAGGTTTGTAAATTCTGCTTTGCATCCCGTATGGAGAGAGCTGGGATTCACTGTAAGTCTTCTCACTTTGCATCCATGATCTAGGCACAAAGGTGAGATTTCCACCTTGGTGTCGACTTGCATTGGCTTTTCCGACTCTATTCTCCCTCTGTTTTTGGACAAAGTAGGATCAAAGAAATTACAAAAATCGTTAGGCGCTTGTTTGAATTGACTCAAAAGAAGCGATAACACCAAAAAATTAAAAAAGGGACTGCTAAGAAAATCTTGACCAAAAATAAAATTGGTAATTGGATTCATTGTTTGGGGAGAGTAACACCCTCACTTGTATTCATGTTGCATGGGAAGGTTTCCTTCCAAGTGAGATGAGCGCTTCGTAAGGATTAGAGCCCAAAACCCAACTTGTGGCTACCTTGTGTATCGCCTGGATTTCCGAAGTATTGGCGCTACTATCATACGTAAGCGAGTAGGGCTTGGTCACCATTGGTGACTCACTATTGTGTGAGCATCGACCTTGTCCGAAGTACCGAGCATAGGCCATGCCTTCACGGGTGTGTCTGTCTCACCGTCTGCGTTCGAGTAGGACCTTGTACGCTTACCGGTGATTCCGTTGCGAGCGAGGTCCGAATTATTGGTTTCGTCTATCGGCTTCCTCCCTCTATTTCTTTGGCTGAGTAGGGATGCAGGAAGGGTTACAAGGACCTTAAAAAGCGCAAGTTACAGGTTACACATGAGGAGGACAAGTACGGGAATACTTTTCCGGCAGTACTCTCTCTCCTTTAGGCGTAGCGCTCTAAGGACTCGTGACAAGACTAATTCCTGAATCAAGCTAAAATTGACAAGATAAAAGCCGAACCCTCACGGCTTCGTGTGTTGAGTTGGTGAACTCACCCCTGTTTTGTGTTTGATTGCTAGGTCTATTAAGGTCAAGATCAAAAACACAGCACGATTGTGCGCAATTTTGCTTCTCATTTCATTCCTCTTCTTCTGCATTCGCCCTGCTCTTCCCAATAATCAAGATGATGGGACGGATATCTCTTAGGCCGACTCTGTCGGCACCGCTATCTAGCACTCCTCCTCATTCATCTAGGAATACCTCGGAGAGTCCGCTCTCCGAGCCTGAGTTTACTTCCACCATGTTCCCCCTCGACCACCCTTCTCCTTCTCCTTCTCTCAGTCCAATAGTTTCAGAATTCAGTGCATCACAGAGTTCAGGACATTCGACAGCACCTGAGATGGCCTCTTTTGCTTTTTCAGAGAATCCCGAGATGGCTGACAGAGACGAGCATCTTGATGATCATGAGCACCCTCCATATTTCATTGATCAAGCCGCCATCAACAATTCACTTCTTGCATCCCTGGAGACCATGCAGAGGCAGATCCGAGACCAGGGTACATTCATGGGTGATCTCATGAGAGAAATAACACATATGAGAGAAAACCGAGATGGTGGCGGAGGTGACGGAGGTGGAGGAGGAGGACCTGATGCAGGAGGAGGTGAACCCGACGCTGAGAGACCGCCACAGACTATCATGAGGGAATTGCACAACCCAGCCGCATCCTTCACTCATCGTTGGATCCGACTTCCGCCTATCCATGGAGATTTCGAGCTTCGGCCTCACACCATTCAGCTTCTGCCCAAATTCCATGGGTTGCCGACCGAAGAGCCACACCTCCACCTCCAAGAATTTGAGATGATATGCAGCACGATCCATGATAGGCTGATGACTGAGGACACGATCAAGATGATCGCCTTTCCATTTTCCTTGGTTGACCGAGCCGCATATTGGCTCAAACACTTGGGGCGATTCATCGATACATGTGCAGATCTCCGGACCGCATACTTGAAGAAATACTACCCTCTCGGCCGGACTAATGTAGCTAGAGACATGATAAGCAACTTTATCATGATCCCAAACGAACAATTCCATGAATCCTGGGATCGATTCAGAGAGCTCATTGACCGGTGTCCACATCACGACATCTCCAAGCCCAATCTAGTTCAAAGCTTCTTTTGTGGGCTGACACCGGAGCTACAGGGGCTAGTGAATGCCTCTTGCGGTGGGTCGTACTTTTCCAAGGGTGAAGATGACGTCTGGGCCATCTACGAGGGAATGGCAGAAAATTCAACAGTGATGGCCCAAGCCCGTGTCTACACGCAGCAAAAGCCCCCGCAAGGAGCGGGATCATTCCAGAGGATCGCCCGCATCGATGCCGGTACCAACACCTCGTCGACAGCTGCAACCCAAGTTGAATTCTCCGCAACCGACATGGGAATCATTAGTGAAAAGCTGGACCGTCTCGAGATCCTCGAGAAAAAGTAGATGCAAGGCATGGCCCAGATGGACCAAATTGCCAAGACGATGAGTGACCTGAAGACGTAGATCCTTTGCGTTCAGGAGGCACAAACTCATTCTCAGCAGCCTCCCAGGTCACGGGCTGACCCCAACAGTAGTAGTCCCAACCGACCCTCTACCTCGTACCGTCAGGTCAACCATATCCAGGCAGAGCCGGTTCCACTGCTACAGTACTATCCAACGCAGCCGCCATCTTCGGACACGCAGATGGTGGTTTACCAGCCGGAGCAGCCACTGGCCGTTCTTCCTCCACCCTCCTTTGAGCAGGAACCATTGATGGAAGTCAATGGGATTTGGTACGACCGGTACCCTCAGCCCGGGATCCGTCGTAATCACCCCGGATTCCGTTGGGGCAATGGTGGATCCTCATCCCAGCAGCAGCCTCCTGCCCAAGGACAGCAGAACAGCCAACCGCAACAGCAGCAGCAACCCCAGTATGCCCACCAGCCGTAGTACTAGAGTGGTCCTCGTCCCGCCTATCAGGGATAGCAGTGGAGGCATCGACAACAGCCTCAACAATCTTATCCCAATCCTCCCCAGTATCAACCACATCAGCAGCCTCATTTTCCGCAAGGGAACCCATCTGGTTCTCAAGCCCCTGTTTTTTAGAACCCAGCTCTAGACGATCTTGCCCGCTTGCTCTCCGAACAGCGAGCGTCCTTTAGGCAAGAAATGGATGAATTCCGGTAGGAAATGAGGGAAATAATAAAAGGCAAGGCCGCCATACCCGCTCAGATTGAACCTAACCCGAACAATCTGAAAAGGAAGTCTGAACATGTAGAGTTTACAGAGGATACCTCTCCTAGTGACTATTCGAGTGATATGTCTTATTCTTTGAATAATGCTGATTTTGTGACTACTAGGAGCGGTAGGATGCCAGCCGGCGGCGCCTCTTCTGAGCGACAACCATCAGCCGAACCAGGAGCACTAGAGGAGCAGAGTAGCAGTGCTGATGCCGCTGATGATGATGTTGAAGACGGTGGTGCTGAAGCCACCAATGATGGAGATCCAGACGACGGTACTGAAGCCGTCGTGATACCAGATGCAGACGGTGGTGCTGATGCCATCATTTTGGATGCAGAGCCAGAGCGCGGTGCTGATGCCGTAGAGACAGGTGTCGGTGGTGGTGCTGAGGCCACCACGTCTACTTTTGTTGAGCTTCCCTTTGTGATGTTACCACCTTTTGTACCTATGGACTGTGGTAACAAAAAGAAAAACAAAAATATGAATAAAGGAAAGGTTTCTGTTTACATTGCGGATCCATATGTGTTGAATGATGATGATTGTATGGATTCTCCTCCTTCACAGGCACAGGGACCTATTCCTAACCCTCCATCTGAGGAGGCCCCTACTGAAAAGCGAGAAAACGAGAGCCGCTAAATAGTGGTCTGACAAGTCAGACTCACTGTCGTTGATGCGACTACTCAAGCTTCCTCGATCTTCAACAATTAACCCACACAATCAATAAAGCAATCAAGAGCAAGGATTAAAATTTATTATACCCTACTAATAATGTATAATGGCAAGCAAGTAGGGGTCGAACACAGGAAACAACGGTGCAGAGTGTAGATAAAAATCCAAACCCTAGGTCTAATAAAGCACTCAACCAACCTAATTTCTTTTTGTGGGTTTTTAATTTTTTTAATTTTTTTATTTAATTTTTAATTTTTCATTTTTGTATTTTTGATTTTTAATTTTCTGATTTTTATAATTTTATATTTTATATTTTTTTATTTCTTTTTCAATGTTGGAAAATAAAAACAATGGAATAAAAGGCAAGGTAACTATTTATAAAAATGCACAAGAATAACCAAAAATTCAGAATTTAAATGTTTTTAATATTTTTCGGATTTTTTACTGTTTTTGTGATTTTTGGGGATTTTTCAAAGTGTTTTTGATATTTTTAAAGGCTGAAATAAGAGAAATCAGTGGAAAATGTGATGGCTGTGAGCAAAATGAGAATTAAAATTATCAAACAGCAACCAAAATTTCTCACACTAAATTTCAAATAAAGAAAACAAAATATAGAGTAAACAGGAACTGAGTTTACTATTTTTGGAGTTTTCTACAATTTTATAGATTTTTTTGAAGTTTTTGAATGTTTTTAAATTTTTGGTTTTTTCTTTTGAGATTTTTAGTGATTTTTGGACTGACATTAAAATGTGGTAAAATAGACACTATGCATTTTTTTGGAATTTTTCGAGACCTTTTAATATTTTTTTGGCATTTTCTAAACTAAACAATAGAGAAAAAGTATGTTTTTGATTTTTAATAAATATAAAAATATGATAAAATTTAAAACTAAAAATATAACGTGAAAATAGAAGCACACAGGAGCTTAACCCTATTTTTTGAGAATTTTTCACAATTAAATGAGGCGTGAAATAAATAAGCTAAGCCCACAAAAATCCTAAGCCTGGCAGGGGTATAAATGCAATTATAAGAACATCCAGGGGCTCAGATACAAATTTCACCAAAGAGGCACGCACAGCTCACGTGAAACACCATTCGCAGGGGCATAAATGTAATTAATAAAAGCCGGACGGGCATATATGCAATTTATCCAAAAAGATATTTAATTAACTATGCACAGGGATGTAATTGCAAATAGTTAAAAGTTCTGGGCCTAACATGCAAAATACCCAAAAGTCACGCGCCCCAGTCACGTGAGGTGACGTGGTGTGAACTTAAGTGCAAATAGTGAAACAGTGAGGGTCTAAGTGCAAATATTACAAAACTTTTTAAACTGCAAATGAAAGTTACTGGACTAAAGGTTAAAAACAAAAATGCTTGGGTGGAATATGCAAAATACCCAAGGACTCGATCTTGCGGTCGATGGCGATGCACTTGGACACGTGGCGAAGATCGAACGGCGGAGAGGCGCAGGCGATCGGGCGGCTGGCGTCGCTTCTGGAGAAAGCGTCGGATCCAACGGTAGGGAGGGGTTCACGAAGAACACCTCCCCGGCGAACTTCGGGCGGCGACTGCGGCCGACACACGGCCACTCCGACCCCAGGATCAAGGGCCAAAGGATCCTGGGATCCTTCCGTGTCGAATGGTGGCCTCCGGCGAGGCGGAGGCGGCGTAGAATGGCCGGACGAGGAAGGTGACCTGGCGGAGACGTCTGGAATCGATGGAGGTCGATGGAGCCTTCTCTGGGGCTCGAACCTGAAATGTTAGGCGCACAAAATCCAGGCGAACAAAATGGCTGGGTCCGATGGATCAAATGAAGCGAAAGGTGGTGCGGGCGAAGAGCTCCGGCGAGCGGCGGAGAGGGGAGCTCGATGGCTCGATCTGAGCAAGATCGAGGGATCTGGAAGGGTGCGGCGTGATGATGGAGCGGAGGAGAGAAGGATGGAGGTGTTGTGGACGGCGGAGGATCACTGGAGTGGTCGGAAACGTCGGGCGGAGCTCAGCTCCGTCGTGGCTACGATCGAGGATTCTCGGCGATTGGATGAACGACAAGCTAAACTGTTACTGGGCTAACCTAATCTACACTATAGCTACAAGAAGACGAAGAGAAAGGAGGAGGGGACTCACCAGAGGCGACGGGCGATGAAGCACGGCGGAGCTCCGGCGAGGGACTGAATCTCTTCGATTCTACATCAATCCTCACGAACCCCGGGTCGATTCAACTCCCCCTGTCACGAGGAGCACGAAGAAGTAGGGGTTTGCGATTGAAAGTGGCGGAAGAAGGATTAAAATTCGAATTGAAGTCAGGGGTCCTCTTTTGTAGGGTTGACGAACGGCGTGGAAGACGAGGGTCCAGCGCCTCGATCGATGGTCCTCGGCCCAAGGAATCACCTGGGCGTGATTCACCATAGATCGAGGCGCAAAAATGCAGAAGACGTCGACACGATTTGGTGCAAGGTTGGACCTAGAAAATGGCGAGAAGAGGAGACAAGAACCTATCTGACAAGTCTGGAAGAGGAGGTCAGACAGTTGACCGCGGTCAACTGTCAGACCAACCTGGTTGGTCCATGTGGACCAACCAGGAAAAATCTTCAAGAAATTATTTCAAAAATCGAAATAAAATAGTAAATGGATGAATTTCAATTTGGTTAAAAAATAGAAAATGTTTATTAATTTATGAAGTATTTTATTATGAATTTTATTTATTTTTATGAGGCTTATTTTTACAAGTTCACTTTTTACCCCTTTATAGGAATAATACATATATACTTTATTACTTTATTTTTCTTTTATGTATTTTAATTCTATTATTTTTATTTATTATTTTCTAAAATTACAACATACTTTTATATACACAAATATATTTTTATTTTATTTTTCTGATATGTTTTGTGTATTTAATAAAATAGAAGTATATTTAATATAGGTATAAGTACAGGTGTAATACCTATGTATCAAATATGTATATATTTTATTTCGAGTTTTATTTACATTTTTCTTCTGATTTTAATATTCACAATTATTATAAGTAATATTTACAAAAATATAAAAATATAAAAATGAACACATAATGAATAAAGAATAAATTGAATATTTTATTCAGTACAGGTGTACAATAGGGGTCCAAAACTCAACTTTCAAACCGTAGCTCCACCAAATGCGAAACCACCACCATTAATTAGATTATTTTATTCTATATACAATTAAAGGTGAATATGCTGCATTTGGAGTTGTCGTTTGTGAGATACGGTCTGGGAAGTTAGGATTTTGGAATCTTGTTCAGACCATAACTTTTTATCTGTACAATCTTTTTCTGTGAAATCAATTTTGTATTTTTCTTTATTAAATTATCTATATCTTTCATGTACAAAGTTTCTTTATTTGAGGTATAAAACATGAAACCAAAAATAGGTCCCAAAATGAATAAAGAATGAATAACAATATAGGTATTTTCTCTGTATTTCTGACCTTATCTCCCCCTACTTTATTCCTTGTCGACCTATTTATCAAGATGCCTAGGTCTCGGGGGTTTTGGGTCATAAAATATTTACAATATTTTATTCTTTTTCTTTTCTTTATTTATTCTATAATATTGGCCTTAATTACAGTATTTTAGACACTATCTGAATGCACATACATGGATGCTAATATGCTTGATTTAAGGGTATTTACAGGCATTTGCTAGGGTTTTTGATGCCAAAATGATAGAATAAAGATGATGAAATGTGAATTCATCATCCCCCTATACTTTACCTTTGCTAGTCCCTAGCAAACACTTATGCAACAAGTGCAAAAAGAAAAAGAAAGAAAAGAAAAAGAAGAAATATGGATTTTATTTGATTATCAAACTTGTCTTCACAAAATCAAAGTTTGGAGCTTAAGTCGGACCTTTGGAATTTTAGTGCGGGCGGAACCTTAGTGAGAACCGTGTTCGAAATTCAACAGTCCTTGAGAATCCCAAAACTCTGTCCAAGTCTCCTCAATAGCTAGGTCAGAAATATCTCAATTCATACGCAAACCCTTACGACTATGAATCTGACTTGTACAGTGTAAGTGATGGTGGCTCTCTCCAACTAGAATGACAAAGAAACTGACTTCTCCAGTACGACAACCCAATGATTCCCCAATCCAACAACTCCATCCTCGAGGAGCGGGGTATTCCCTTCTAAGTTCAAGTGGCAACCAGCTCAAGAGGAGGGGGTGAAGAGAAGAATGGACGGTAGCCAGTGTAGCTACCTATCCCAGGATGCAAGGCCAGTGTAGTCGAGTCATCCTGCTGCAGGCTCACATGATATGACTTTGGAACTCAAGCTTGCTTATTGACTTTGTACATACTTGCAGGCTTTTTATTTTTGTACATGCCTGAACTTTTTTTTTCGAATACTATATACAGCAGCATTTACATAAGGAGTTTTCCCTCTTGAGCCAGTAGACTATCCCTCTTTTGAAGCTTTATCGCAACCCACAGCCTCCTGTCTTTAGACTTCCTAATCACTGGATGGGTTGGGGTGCACTTCCCTCCCTAGAGGAGGGCAAATGTTTCCACTTGTGTGCGTCTCATACCGGCAAATTCAATCCCCTCACCACTCCAACTGAGTTGAGCCATGTGAAAGGTGCAGGTGTCCAAGTTAGGTCATTATCAACAAGAGTCGTGCGTATGCTCCGAAATACTCTACTTAGGCAGTCAAGAATCCATTGAACCAAGTCTCGTGATCCTCAAAAAATTAAGTCAACTAGACCTGAAGTACCTCAAACCCAGTTCCTATAAGGTTCCTGTTATTAGGTAGATTTTAAGGTCCAATCAAGCTCTAATCTTCGGATTTTACTTAGACTTGTTCAACTATCAAACTCAATCCGAAAAATGCGAATGCTATGCAATGCTATGCAGAAAATATTTTTGTGATGCAATTTTCAAGGATTTTGAACTTTTTATGGATTTTTGAAAATATAATGCATGCATTTTTTGTATTTTTCAAAAAGATTTTTCAAATGTTTTTGGATTTTAGTTTTGCAAATGTTTTTGGGCTTTTTGAAAACAAAAAGATTTTGGCTGAAAAATAGGTTAAAATATGTACATGAGAGTGCTTCTTATATATACAAGAAGTGGATTTTAAGGATTTACAAGGGTAAGTGATCAATTTTATAAGTACATGTATATAGTGGATTTTGGTGTGATGTAAATATTCCTCAAACTTATTTGACACAAGCTTTTCACACAATTTTTGAAAACAATAGTCCAAAATAATTTTTACAAACATTTTTGCAAACATGTACACATATTTGAAAATCATTTTGCAAAGGCTTTCAAAACAGTATATATAGGTTTTTCAAAATATTTTTGCAACCATTTTTCAAACCATTTGCAAATCATTTTTCAAACATTTTATTTCACACAAAGAAAATAAATTTTTACAAAACACACATTTTTCACAGGTTGAAAACATGTAACAAAATATTTTCAAAATAGTTTTCAATAAATGTTCACGAGGATTTTCAAACTATTTTTCAAACATTTTGCAAAAAACATTTTCACCTGATTTATTAATCAGTAAGTACAAAAAGAATTTGAGGAATAGACACATCTTTTTATTAAGGATTTTTAATGAATTTTAAAGAATTTTTAGCCATATTATTAAGAAAATACGAAAGTTCGAGTTATGGCTAAAGTATATACGCAGTATATATGACCCCCCTATACTTAGCTCGAGCTATGTCCTCATAGATCAGAGAGAAAAGAGAAGACATAACTCGTACTAAGTATAGACAAGTCTAAATAATAAAGGAATAAAGAAGCGAATCGAAGAATGAGAAGTTGACCGTCCCCCCTATACTTAGGATGAAATAATCCTAAGTATAGCAGACTGTACACAACGCAGGGAGGGTCAAGGGTGGGAATGAACAGATCGTACTCAGATTGTCTCCCCCTATACTTAGGGTAAAATATCCCTAAGTATAGACAAGAAGAGGAGACAATGGAGAGGATCGGAAGGGAGAGAAGAAACTCGGGGTGCCAACCCCCCTATACTTAGGACAAAGTACGTCCTAAGTATAGAAAACTGTCTACAAGGGCGGCACCTTTTTGATAGATACAGAAGATAGGAAAGGAAAAGAAGAAAAGAAGAAAAGAGATGAGATTGGATATGAACAACTCGGGATGCGCATCCCCCCTATACTTAGGATAAAGTACATCCTAAGTATAGCAGTGATGGAAAGGGATGGCATCAATTCGGTAGAAGAAGATAAAAGAATTTGAAAAGAAGAAAAAACGAAAAGGGAAATCATACAAAAATGTTTTGATGCGCTTTGCCTTCCTCTGCCTCTTTCGAGATATTCAGCTCATCCTTATAGATTACTTGAATTGAGTCAATGACGGCCATGAATGTGTCGTGTTCAAGGTATGGCTTCAGAAGCTGTCCATTGACTACAAAAGGCTGTGCGTCAGCTGACAGATTGGATATCAACACACTTCCGTTGTCACGCACCTGCCTAACCATGAACGGCCTGGTCCATTTGCTCTTCAATTTGCCTGGAAAGATTTTTAATTTTGCATTGAACAACCACACCTTCTGACCTGGATCAAAGGACTTGTGGCGGATGTGCTTGTCATGCCATGTTTTGACCTTCTCCTTGTACATCAGGCTGTTGTCATATGCATAATCTCTGAATTCCAGTAATCTGTTCAGATCTAGTTTTCTGTTCTTTCCTGCTTGCTTGGAGTCCAAATTACAGATATTAATAGCCCATAAAGATTTGTGAATAAGTTCCACGGGCAAATGACATGGCTTGCCATACACCAGGCGGTAGGGAGACATTCCCAAGGGTGACTTGTACGCTGTTCTGTAAGCCCAAAGAACGGAATCAAGCAGCTGAGACCAGTTATTGCGATCCGGACGCACAAGTTTCTGTAGAATCGTCTTGATCTCCCTGTTGGAACATTCAGCCAAGCCATTAGACTGCGGGTGGTAGGGTGAAGCAACACGATGCTCGATGCAGAATTCTTGGGTCAGCTTCTTCACCTCTCTATTTATGAAATGACTACCCCCGTCAGATATGAGAATTTTGGGAATCCTGAACCGTGCTATGATGTGATCTCTCAAGAATCGACAGACAGTCATACTATCGGCGGCTCGGGCGGGAATAGCCTCCACCCATCGACTGACATAATCGACAACAAGCAGAATGTACTCATAACCCTAACTGTTAGGAAACGGGCCCATAAAGTCGATGCCCCATGTGTCAAAGACGTCTGAGATCTGAATGTATTTCAAAGGCATTGTTTCTCTCATTCCTATGGTTCCACCCATCTTCTGACAATCAGTGCAACATTTGACATACTCATCTGCATCTTTGAATAATGAAGGCCACCAGAGGCCACTTTGAAGAACTTTTGCTGCCGTTCGTTTGCCTGAATGGTGTCCTCCAGAATCTTGATCATGACATAGAGCGAGGACACTTGGTACTTCCTCCTGAGGAATACACCTTCGCCAGATGCAATCTGCTCCCTCACGAAACAGATATGGGTCTTCCCACTGGTAAAAATGGATTTTAGACAAAAATCTGTCTATTTTCAACTTAGGCCAGTCCTGCTGGATTTTCTTGGCAACTAGATAATTCACAATGTCCGCATACCAAGGAAGTGAGGCGACAGACAGAATCGATTCATCTGGAAAGGTCTCTGTGATAGGCTGCAGGTTCAGCTCAGGAGACTCTGGTTCAGGAAGTCTTGACAGATGATCGGCCACTACATTCTTGACTCCAGGTTTATCTCTGATTTCCAAATCAAACTCCTGGAGGAGAAGGATCCACCGAATGAGACGTGGTTTGGCGTCCTTCTTCTGCTGTAAATACCGAATGGCCGAATGATCAGTGTAAATGATAACTTTGGACCCAAGAAGGTAAGATCTGAACTTTTCCAAAGCAAAGACTACCGCTAGCAGCTCCTTTTCAGTGACAGTGTAGTTTCTCTGGGCTTCATCGAGCGTTCGACTAGCGTAGTGAATCACAAATGGTACATTGTCTTTCCTCTGTCCCAGTACAGCTCCGATGGCATAATCTGACGCGTCGGTCATAATCTCGAAAGGCTGAGTCCAAATCGGTGGTTCTAGGACAGGGGCCTGCGTGATGAGCTCTTTCAACTGATTAAAGGCAAGGAGCACACGGTCGTCTACAATGAATTCATTGTCATTGCCGAGCAATTCAGTCAGCGGTCTGGCCAGTTTGCTGAAATCTTTAATAAATCGTCGGTAAAAACCGACATGGCCCAAGAATGACCGGACTTGCTTGATATTTGTAGGTGGCTCCAGCTTAGAAATTACATCCACCTTGGCTGGGTCAACCTCCATGCCACGTTTAAAAACAACGTGACCCAGCACGATTCCTTCGGTCACCATGAAATTGCTCTTCTCCCAGGAGAGCACAAGATTCACTTCGCAGCACCTCCGTAAGACTCGGTCTAGATAGTCCAGACATTGATCAAATGAATCCCCATAGACCGAAAAATCGTCCATAAAGATCTCGAGAAAGCTACCCACCATATCGGCAAAAACTGCAAGCATACACCTCTGAAATGTGGCTGGGGCGTTGCAAAGCCCGAACGACATCCGTCTGAAGGCATATGTGCCAAAAGGATAGGTGAACGTGGTCTTCTCTTGATCTTCAGGAGCAATAGCAACTTGATTATATCCAGAGTAGCCGTCCAAGAAACAAAAGTATTCCTTCCCGCCAATCTCTCCAAGATCTGGTCGATGAAGGGTAGCGGAAAATGATCCTTCTTGGTGGCGAGATTGAGTCTTCTGTAGTCTACGCACACTCGCCAAGAAGTCGGTACTCTGGTTGCGATCTCCTCTCCTTTGTCATTTTTCACAATGGTGATCCCTGATTTCTTGGGCACAACATGTAGAGGGCTCACCCATTTGCTGTCGGAGATGGGATAAATGAATCCCGCATCACACCATTTCTGGATTTCTTTCATAACCACCTCTCGCAGGTTCGGATTTAGTCTTCTTTGCAGTTCGCGAGAGGGTCTGCAGTCGTCTTCCAGAAAGATGCAATGCGAGCAGAATGACGGATTGATCCCATGGAGATCAGACGTTCGCCAGCCTATCGCCTTGCGGTTGCGTTCAAGAACCTCCATCAGACGAGATTCTTGATCTTCGGTCAGATGTGCATTAATGATGACCGGGTACATGTTCGGTTCTCCCGCAAGGAAGGCATACTTCATATTGAAGGGCAAGGGTTTTAGCTCTAGCGGGGTCTGAGCTGCTTCGGTGGTGACCTCAGCTATCAGTGCAGGTGGTGATTCGTTCAACGGTTCAGTGTCCACCATGTTCTGATCTGTTTCCTCTCTCAAATCCTGACAAAATTCTCTGATAATGTCATCTTCATCAAAAACTGTTTCAAATTTCGTCTCTTGGTTCTGAAGGCACATCACCCCCATGGTAGTATCTTGTAGTGCATCAGCAAGTTCCTCATCTTGATCGATACAAGAAAATTCGACTGCGGTCTCCACTTCCTCCTCGGGATGGAGGAGTCCATGGATCTCATTATCATCCAGGAATAGGTTGGTATCTTGAATTTCTGCTAGAAAATCGCAGTCTTCATCGTGCTCGACCACCCTTGCACACGACGCAGATGTCGGTTCAGTTGACGTTCCCTCAGACATGGTTTCTACTCGGATAATTTCATTGCCAGCTCCAAAAGTGATTTCTCCCGTCCCATAATTCACCACTGCGTTTGACGTCCGCAGAAATGGCCTTCCGAGTATGATCGGGGTAAGGAGCAACGGAGCGGGGACGTCCATATCTAAGACCACAAAATCGGCCGGGAATGACTTTCCCTGAACCGTGACGATCACGTCCTCCAACAGGCCCCTAGGCCGCTTGACTGACTTGTCTGCAAACTGCAGAATCATCTTTGTAGGCTTGAGCGGTCCTAACTTGAACTCCGTGAGTAGTGAGGCTGGCATCAGATTGACAGATGACCCACTGTCGAGAAGTGTTCGCTCGAATTCCTGCTCGAACATCTGACAACGTACAAGAGGTACTCCCATATCTGGCTTTTTATCCGGGAGGTTGCTGATGGCATTGACAGTGGCCATAGCGAGGATGTGTTTTTCGGACTTGCCACCTTTGCTTCTGGAATTATGGGGGGTTGGCCTGCGCTTGGTTGTACGTGCCTCTTTAAGACCTTTCTTCACTGCTGGCATGTACTCAAGAGCCTTCATCAACGGCATGTTCAAGACCAAATTTTGAATGATTTCTATGATAGCAGGGTCAGACAAAGCATTTTTCAAATTTTTCATTTTTTTGTGTTTTTTCATTGCTTCTGGAAAAGGAATATTTATAAACTCTTCACCAATATCATTCAAAATAGTGTCCGTGTTGTTGTTTGCAGGTAGATGACAAAAAGGAATGGATTCATCTACAATTTGCGGACCAAAAATGACAGGCTCGGCTTCAGGTGCTGGCGTTGAACTCGCTGCAGGTACGATGCTCCTCCTGTCAGGAGCTGGCTGTGATGCAGGAGCAGGCATCTCCAATGCTGGCTGATTTCCACCGAGGTTGCTGCTATCTTTTTGTGTTTTTCGATTTTCCTCATTTTTTTGTGGTTTTCTAGATGCTGGTGCTGCTCCCAAAATACTGGCTGGCCCTGGTGTTGGCTGGACTGACGATTCCCCGTCAGATGCAATATGTTTTCCCTTCGCTGTCGCCGATGGCTGGAGTGTCCTACCGCTCCTGAGAGTAACAACGTTAGATAAAAAACAATTAATTTCACCTGATTCGGGTTGGACACTGCCGGCTACCTGCTCCTTGCGTCGGGAATTGTTAGGGTTAGCTTCGACCTGGGCTGGTATGACGGTTTTTGCTGCTGTCAGGTCGTCGATCTTCTGGTTCATCTCAGCCATGTTCTTCATTAACTGCTCTAAACAAGCCAGGGCCGGATTCACCGGTACAATCTCAGAGGATTCCCCTTGCTGGGATCTAGAATGCTGGTATGGCGGTTGAGATTGCGACTGGTATCCTTGTACAAATTGGTGCTGAGGAGGGGGGTTAGAGGAGTATTGAGAGTTTTGCTGATTGTATTGAGCAGCCGGTTGTTGGTGATATACCTGTCCTCGATATCCGGACTGCTGAGGACCATGTTGGTAATTCTGCCTCCAAGTGTTCTCGTGTGAGGGAGGCTGGTACTGGTAAGGCTGCTGGAAGGGTCTCCCACCCTGCTGTTGCTGATGGAAGGGCCTGTTGCCCATGTTCTGACCCTGAGAGTGTCCCTGAGGACGGGTCAGCTGCGCTTCATTGTTCCAGACGCCATTGATCTCCTGAATCAGTGGCGGGGGTGGAGAGAACTGCTCGGAGTATGTGGGCTGGTACTCTGGTTGGTATACAACCATCTGCGTCTGAGGCTGCGGTGGCTGCTCCGGAACCTGCACGTAGTACACGTGCTGGACTGGCTGGGGCTGCGGTGGAGTCGGCTGAGGGATTTGCTGCATTGTAGGCTCCTTCTTCTCAGCTTTCGGCTCTGCAGAGGTAGACACAGCGTTGCACATGTTTGCATTCAATGCTCGGACGAGCTGCTCCAGCTGCTGGTAGATCTGGTCGAGCTTCTCCAGACCTTGGGTCCTCTTTTCTATAACTGCCAGCTTTTCAAGGTCTTGCGACCTCTTCTCAATGATGTCCACTTTGGACAAGTGGCTCCCGATGATACTCAGGTTGGAGCTCTCATCCTTGTCTTCGGTGTGAGAAGCCATGTTAACTGGCTTGCTGATGGCGGTCGGTGTCTTCATGTAAACTCTAGACGAGGATTGGGCTGCTTCTCCCTCAGCCATTTCTTCGAAGACGTTCCATACTACATCCTCGTCCTTGTTAAAATGTGACCCGCCGCAAGCGACATCCACGAGCTTTTGGCTCTCGAATGATAGCCCCCCAAAGAAGTGTTGTACGAGTCTGGTCTTTGGTATTTCATGGTGGGGGCACTTTTCCTGGAGATCTTTGAATCTCTCCCACACTTCATGGATCGTCTCGTGAGGCTGCTGGCAGAAACTGGAGATCCGGGCGCGCATCCGATTTAATCTCCCAAGAGGATAGAACTTATGGAGAAAGGCAAATTTCAATTCCTCCCAGGTGGTGACGACCTTCCCGAGATGGTCGACCCAGTAAAGGGCCTTGTCTTGAAGGCTGAAAGAGAATGCGGTCATCTTGATCACATCTAGGGGGACTCCGGGATAGTGAGCAGTGGAACAGATGCAGCCAAACTTCTTGAGAAAAATATATGGTTCTTCAGTGGTGTTCCCATGAAAAGTGGGAAGCAGTGACAGAAATTGCGGCTTCAGCTTGAAGTGGGCGTGCATACGTGGAATTTGGATCCACTCAGTGATGCGCCCTGCTCCTGGGTTGTATGTCTGCTTGAGTGTGGGCTTGGGCTGCGGAGGCTCTTCGTCTGCTGCTTCAAAGTCAGGTCCCACTGAAAACTCATCATTGACTTCCTGGAAATTGGGATCATCCTCCCGTCGACCGTCTCTCGCATCGGCCCTTCTCCTCAGATCATTCAGCATGTCCTGAAAGGCTGTCTGGGCCAAGGCCTGATTAGTCAACTGCTGCTGAATGGCTTGAATGGAAGCCAGCAGTTGACTGTTGACCTCGCCCTGCGTCGTGTATTGTCCTTCCCTGTGTTGTCTTCAGGCTCCTGCTGGGGCTGTGGTCCTTTTCCCCTTCCTCCTGCCATTTCTGACTCTGCTTGGCTGGCTGGCTCGGGCTCTAAGTCTGCACATGGTAGAATGCCCCGATCAGTCTGAATTGCAGCACCAGATAGAGAGATGCAGTCTGTGTCAAGGTCAACACAGAACTTCGTTAAAGATGGCGATGTGTAAGAGTAAAATCAATGGCCATCCAAAACGGACAGAGTTCGGGACGAGAGTGATCCCAGTTTATTGAAGAAGGCATGGAGTCTGGAGGTCGGTTCATAGGGTTTGAACCGGTGTCTCGGGAATCGCCCTGAATTATTGGAGAGGGCGAGCGAATAGAACTGATGTGGGTGCCGACAGAGCCTCGACTAAACTGTCCATTTGTCGCCATCTCGAAGATCAAGAGGAAGATCGATGTGGATGAAAGATACGGGGGTCAACAAGAAACAAATGGAATGTAAAACAGTAGAAGGCTCACAATGAGCGAGGGTCAACTGGAGGGGAAACAAAATTGCGCAACGGCGCGATATTTTTGATCTTGACCTAAATGTGGTTAGCAATCAAACACAAGACAAGGGAGTTCACCAACTCAACGCGTGAAGCCGTGAAGGTTCGGCTTTTATCTTTGTAATTTTTATCTTGTTTTCAGGAATTTATCTTTCAACGAGTCCTTAGAGCGCTACGCCTATAGGAGCGAGAGTACTGTCGGAAAAGTATTCCTGTACTTGTCCTCCTCCTGTGTAACCTGTAACTTACACTTTTTAAGGTCCTTGTAACCCTTCCTGGATCCCTACTCAGCCAAAGAAATAGAGGGAGGAAGCCGATAGGCGAAACCGATACTTCGGACCTCGCTCGCAACGGAATCACCCGTGAGCGTGCAAGATCCTACTCGGACGCAGCCGGTGAGACAGACACCCCCGTGAAGGCGTGGCCTATGCTCGCTACTTCGGACAAGGTCGATGCTCACACAATAGTGAGTCACCAATGGCGACCAAGCCCTACTCGACTACGTACGATAGTAGCGCCAATACTTCGGAAATCTAGGCGATACACAAGGCAGCCACAAGTTGGGTTTTTGGCTCTAATCCTTACGAAACGCTCACCTCACTTGGAAGGAGACCTTCCCATGCAACCTGAAAACAAGTGAGGGTGTTACTCTCCCCAATCAATGAGTCCAATTACCAATTTTATTTAGGTCAAAGTTTTCTTAGCAGTCCCTTTTTTAATAATTTTTTTGTGTTATCGCTTCTTTTGAGTAGATTCAAACAAGCGCCTAACGATTTTGTATTTTCTTTATCCTACTTTGTCTAAAATCAGAGGGAGAAAAGAGTCGGGAAAAGCCAATGCAAGTCAGCACCAAGATGGAAATCTCACCTTTGTGCCTAAATGATGAATGCAAAGTGAGAAGACTTACAGTGAATCCCAGCTCTCTCCATGCGGGATGCAAAGCAGAAATTTATAAACCTAATCTATATGCCGGTATGCAATACGGAAATCGTCCTAAGATAGGCAACTGCTAGCGTAAAGAACCACGAGTTAACCATCAACTCCCAATCCTAGTGTCCGGTCTAGGCTCACTCCTCCTCTGCTCAACACATTTGAGTTAGGAGAAAGCGCTTGTGTGGAGTGAGCTCGCGGCGCGCGAATCGAGAGCCAATGATTAACTACTTAATTAATCTAAGTCCAAGTACGAACTATAGGAGCATGCAAGAGTTATTAGGGTGTTTGGACCTAGGCTAATCGAATCAAGCAGGACCTAGATCTAAGAGCTCAATCCACAAAAGAAAATAGAAAGGAAACAAAAACGGGAAATGACGGTCGATAAAACACGAGAAAGCCGCGGTGAGCCCCCGGGTGAACAAACACCCGGAAATTAGGCCCGAAGTGTTCAAGTGTCCAAGTCCTGTATTATTACAAATTAAACAAATGCTCTCTCTCACAAAAATAAAAGAAACTATCTCTCTCTCTAGTTCTCCTGCTCTCTCCTGCCGGTTAGGGTAGAATAGCCGGCTCCTCCTCCCAAGGCTGCGCAGGATCCCCTAGGCGATCCTCCTCGGTCACCGGTCCCTCGCAAGAAAACAAAAGAGGTGTCAGACAGTTCCAAATAAATGATGCACAAGAGACAAATAATCAAAAATGGCTAAGTAAATAGAAGACCCAAAAGGTACTCTACAAGCCGATGCTCCCCGGCAACAACGCCATTTGAGGAGGCCCCTACCGTATGGATTCTCCTCCTTCACATGCACAGGGACCTATTCCTAGCCCTCCATCTGAGGAGGCCCCTACCATCCCCTTCCCTGAGGCACTCCACCGGGCGAAGGGGAATAAAAGAGAAAATCCCAAAAAATAGCAATAGGTAGAGTTCGGCAATCAGATGATAGACGGATTCCATATTCAGCTGACTCTACAAGAAGCACTTGAGCACGTCCCCCTCTTTAAAAAGAACCTGAAAGAGAAGACTACAGTCCGCAGGAAGAGGAGGAACCACAGAGATCAGATCCATGTGCTCACTCATTCCACTTGCTGCACCATTCAGAACAAGCTGCCAGCAAAGCGACCAGATGCAGGAGCTCCCTATGTCAGATGCGAGATTCAGGAGCAGCAGTTTGATCGTACTCTGTTAGATAGCGGCTCTTCAATTAACCTTCTTCCGGCAGCCTTACTCGACCGATTCGAGTTTGGTCCTCTTCTTAGGAGCAGGATGCTGACAAGTTGACTAAGAGACCGAAGGGGTTATTGAAAGACGTGGTTGTTACCATTCAGGGCCTGAAATTCCCCGTGGACTTCGTTGTGTTGGACATGGAGATCCCTGAGTCGGTAACTGATGCCCCCATTATACTCGGACGTCTATTCTTGGCCACAGCAAAGGCGGTGATCGATCATGATAGTGGGAAGGTATGTTTTCGCGTAGAGGACGAAACCATACAAATAGAGACGATCAAGGAAACCAGAGCCAGAGAGTTAGAATGCTCGGAGCAATCAAGCGAAGCCGCGCAGATGACAGAGGAAGAGCTAGACATCCACCATGCGTGTGATTTTGTGATGACTGATGATGAATCTAACTGGACAGATCCTGTAGCACCGACCCTCGCCCTACCTACAGATTCACTATACCTAAAGCTCATGGCAGTCGAGAGCCGGGAGAGCACACCCCTGGACGAGGATACACCTGAGGCTGACAGTGTTGAGATGAATGGTGCTGATGAGTTTCAATCTTGTTCATCTTCTTTCGATCCCTCGGATTCAGACATTGATTGGGATGATTTTGATGATTATTTGCCTTGTCTGAATCCTTCTGAGCCAACAACAATGACAGAGTGCGAGCCAGTACAGTTTATTGATGATTCAGCAGGCCGCCCTTCGTCAGAAATTCATGCAGAGCGAGAGTTCTCCCATGCAGACCTGGTCGCCTTCACACAGACATATCAGAAGTCAGATCTGCCACCTCCCAGTTGCCCAGAACTGAAGCCTCTGCCGCAGTCGCTGAAGTATAGATTCCTTGTGGGTGAGCCAAACATGCACCCAATCATTATCTAAGCAAGTTTCACTGGAGAACAAGATTCCCGTCTGATGGAGGTTCTTGAAAGAAACCGCAAGGCAATAGGTTGGAGTATAGCTGATCTCCAGGGGCTGAGCCCGAATCTTTGCTCCCACCACATCTATCTTGAGGACAACGCTAGGCCATCGCGTGAGTTCCAACGACGGTTGAATCCGAATCTTCGAGACATAGTCATGAAAGAAATTTCAAAGTGGTGGAGCGTCGATTTTATCTACCCCATCTCCGACTCCAAATGGGTTAGTCCACTTCATGTGGTACCCAAGAAGACGGGTATCACTACAGTTGTCAATGAGTCTGGAGAGGAGATCGCTACCAGAGTGCCCACTTCTTGGAGGGTCTATGTGGACTACAGACGATTGAATGAGGCCACCAAGAAGGATCACTTCCCGCTACCCTTCATTGATCAGATTATCGAGCGGCTGGTTGGGAAGAGTCATTACTGCTTTCTAGACGGGTACTCTGGATATAATCAAGTGGCCATTGCGCCCGAAGACCAGCAGAAAACGACATTCACCTGTCCGTTTGGGACCTATGCTTTCAGACGGATGCCCTTTGGTCTATGTAACGCTCCGACGACATTCCAAAGGTGCATGTTGTCCATATTCTCGGACATGATGGGTGACTGTTTAGAGGTCTTCATGGATAACTTCTCGGTCTACGGTGACGGGTTCGATGCTTGTCTTGACTGCGTAGACCGTGTGCTTCAGCGCTGCATTGAGGTCAATCTTGTATTATCTTGGGAGAAGAGTCACTTCATGGTGACTCAAGGGACGGTCCTTGGTCATATCGTCTCCAACAGGGGCATGGAGGTCGATCCGACCAAGGTGGATATCATTAGAAAACTCAATCCACCGTCCAATTTACGTCAGTTGCGGTCTTTTCTGGGGCATGTCGGTTTCTACTGACGGTTCATTCAGGACTTCAGTCAGATTGCCCGACCACTCACTGACTTGCTGACGAAAGACACCGAGTTCATTGTTGATGATAAGTGTCTTGCGTCGTTTGAGACTCTCAAAGGTATGGTTGTTTCAGCTCCTGTCCTTCAGCCACCCGATTGCTCTCTCCCATTCGAGATCATGACGGATGCTTCAGATTTTGCCGTTGGGGCTGTGCTTGGACAGAGGAGGGATGGTTTACCGTTTGCCATTCACTACGCCAGCCGAACTTTGGATGCCGCCCAACGGAATTACACTGTGACTGAGAAAGAGATGCTGGCCGTAGTCTTTGCTTTGGATAAGTACAGATCTTATATTCTCGGATCTAGAGTGACCATCTACACTGATCACACCGCCATCCGGTACTTAATGGCTAAGAAGGATGCCAAAGCACGTCTCACCAGATGGATCCTTCTGCTCCAGGAGTTTGATATTGAGATTAAGGATAAGCCTGGAGTCAAAAATGTGGTGGCGGATCATCTCTCCAGATTGGTGAATCTTGAGGAATCTGAGCCCAGTGCACCTATCACAGAGACATTTCCAGATGAGGCGATCTTGGCTATCACCTCGCTCCCGTGGTACGCTGACATTGTGAACTATCTTGTTGCCAAGACAGTCCCGCAAGGTTGGCTCAAGTAGAAACTCGAGACCTTCCTGGCGAAGGTCAAGTTTTACCACTGGGAGGATCCCGTCCTTTATCATGAAGGAGGGGACAACATCTGGAGGAGGTGCATTCCTCAAGAGGAGCATCATAGCGTCCTCACATACTGACACAAGCTTGAGGCAGGAGGACATCATTCTGGAAAAAGAACAGCACAGAAAGTGCTTCAATCCGGCCTATGGTGGCCTACTCTCTTCAAGGATTTTGATGAGTTCGTGAGGAGATGTACTGACTGTCAGAAAATGGGAACCTGCGGACAGAGAGACATGATGCCCATGCAACCCATTCACTTCTGTGAGGTTTTTGATGCATGGGGGATTGATTTCATGGGCCCATTTCCTAAGAGTCAGGGATTCGAGCATATTTTGCTCGTTGTAGATTTTGTCAGCCGATGGGTTGAGGCCATCCCCGCCCGAGCCACAGATGCTAAAACCATATGCAAATTTTTGAGGAAAATTATCATTTCACGGTTCGGGGTACCTAGAGTCTTGATTTCAGACGGGGGGTCTCATTTCATCAATGACAAGGTCAGGGTCCTTACAGACGAGTTCGGTATTGACCATCGGGTTGCCACGCCGTATCACCCTCAGACTAATGGTCTTACCGAAGTATCGAACCGGGAGATAAAAACAATCTTGCAGAAAGTTGTCCGCCCAGACCGAAAGGATTGGTCACAGCTTTTGGACTCGGTCTTGTGGGCCTATCGGACTTCTTTCAAGAATCCATTGGGGACGTCTCCCTTTCGTCTCGTCTATGGCAAACCGTGCCATTTGCCAGTGGAAATCAAGCATAAATCTTTTTGAGCAGTCACCGAGTTACTGTTAGAACCTGAGAGCATAGGAGACCAGAGAAGAGCAGAGTTGGCAGCCCTGGAAGAACTAAGAGACACAACCTTTTCCAACAGCCTACAGTACAAAGAAAAAGTGAAGACATGGCATGATTCTCGTATCAGCCATAAACAGTTTGAGCCAGATCAGAGAGTATGGTTGTTTGATTCCAGGCTGAAATTATTTCCAAGGAAATTACAGAGCAAGTGGAAAGGTCCATATGTGGTCAGGAAGGTACATGACAATGACAGCATCGACATATCCGAACCGTCATCTTCCTCTCAACGCCTGAAGCTATATCTAGATCATAATCCGCCGACCATTGACGTTGCCCCCATTCTTTTGGTATGAGATGTGCTCTTTGACTCATATCATCTACATCTCATACATGGTTCACTTTCATCTTCCGTTGTACAGATTATCTGTCTATATCATGCATTCCATCTTCAAATCTCTCTTCTTCTTTTCTTCTTTTCTTCTTTTCCTTTTCTATTTTCTTTATCTATCAAAAAGGTGCCACCCTTGTAGACAGTTTTCCATACTTAGGAAGTACTTTGTCCTAAGTATAGGGGGGTTTGCACCCCGAGTTTCATCTATTCTTTGATCTTCTCCATTATCTCCTCTTCTTGTCTATACTTAGGGATATCTTACCCTAAGTATAGGGGGAGACAATCTGAGTATGATCTGTTCATTCCCACCCTTGACCCTCCCTGCATTGTGTACAGTCTGCTATACTTAGGATTATTTGATCCTAAGTATAGGGGGGACGGTCAACTTCTCATTGGTTCATTCTTTGATTCATTTCTTTATTCCTTTATTATTTAGACTTGTCTATACTTAGTACGGGTTATGTCTTCTCTTTTCTCTCCGATCTATGAGGACATAGCTCAAGCTAAGTATAGGGGGGTCGTATATACTACGTATATACTTTAGCCATAACTCGTACTTTCGTATTTTCCTAATAAATATGGCTAATAATTCTTTAAAACCCATTAAAACCCTTAATAAAAAGATGTGGTTATTCCTCAAATTCTTTTTGTATTTACTGATTAATAAATCAGGTGAAAATGTCTTTTGCAAAATGTTTGAAAAAAAATAGTTTGAAAATCTTTGTGAACATTTATTGAAAACTATTTTGAAAATATTTTATTACATGTTTTCAACCTGTGTAAAAATGTGTGGTTTGTAAAAATTTCTTTTCTTTGTGTGAAATAAAATGTTTGAAAAATGATTTGCAAATGGTTTGAAAAATGATCTGCAAATGGTTGAAAAATGGTTGCAAAAATATTTTGAAAAATCTATATATACTGTTTTGAAAGCCTTTGCAAAATGATTTTCAAATGTGTGTACATGTTTGTAAAATGTTTGTAAAAATTATTTTGGACTATAGTTTTCAAAAATTGTGTGAAAAGCTTGTGTCAAATAAGTTTGAGGAATACTACCATCACATCAAAATCCACTATGTATATATGTATAAAATTGATCACTTACCCTTGTAAATTCTTAAAACCCACTTCTTGTAAATATAAGAAGCACTCCCGTGTAAATATTTTTTTCTCCTAGTTTTTAGCCAAAACTTTTTGTTTTCAAAATTCCCAAAACATTTGCAAAATTAAAAATCCAAAAATATTTGAAAAACCTTTTTGAAAAATACAAAAATATGCATATGCATCATCATCATCTTTCAAAAATCCATAATAAGCTCAAAATCTTTGAAAATTGCATCGCAAAAATATTTTCTGCATTGCATATCATAGCATGAGCATTTTTCGGATTGAGTTTGATAGTTGAACAAGTCTAAGTAAAATCCGGAGATTGGAGCTTGATTGGACCTTAAAATCTACCTAATAACAGGAACCTTATAGGAACTGGGTTTGAGGCACTTCAGGTCTAGTTGACTTAATTCTTTGAGGATCACGAGACTTAGTTCAATGGATTCTTGACTGCCTAAGTAGAGTATTTCGGAGCACACACACGACTCTTGTTGATAATGACCTAACTTGGACATCTGCACCTTTCACATGGCTCAACTCAGCTGGAGTGGTGAGGGGATTGGATTTGCTGGTATGAGACGCACACAAGTGGAAACATTTGTCCTCCTCTAGGGAGGGAAGTGCACCCCAACCCGTCTAGTGATTAGGAAGTCTAAAGACAGGAGGCTGTGGGTTGCGATAAAGCTTCAAAAGAGGGATAGTCTACTGGCTCAAGAGGAAAAACTCCTTATGTAAATGCTGTTGTATATAGTATTCAAAAAAAAGGGTTCACGCATGTATAAAAATAAAAATCCTACAAAGTATGTACAAATGTTGTAAAGTCAATAAGCAAGCTTGAGTTCCAAAGTCAAATATGTGAGCCTGCAGCAGGATGACTTGACTACACTGGTCTTGCATCCCAGGATAGGTAGCTACAATGGCTACCGTCCATTCTTCTCTTCACCCCCTCCTCTTGAGTTGGTTGCCACTTGAACTTAGAAGGGAATACCCCGCTCCTCGAGGATGGAGTTATTGGATTGGGGAATCATTGGGTTGTCGTACTGGAGAAGTCAGTTTCTTTGTCATTCTAGTTGGGAAGAGCCACCATCACTTACACTGTATGAGTCAGACTCATAGTCGTAAGAGCTTGCGTATGAGTTGAAATATTTCTGACCTGGCTATTGAGGAGACTTGGACAGAGTTTTGGGATTCTCGAGGACTGTTGGATTTCAAATTCGGTTCTCATTAAGGTTTCGCCCGCACTAAAATTCCAAAGGTCCGACTTAAGCTCCAAACTTTGATTTTGTGAAGACAAGTTAGATAATTAAACTAAATCAAAGTTCTTCCTTTTCTTTTCTTTCTTTTTCTTTTGCACTTATTGCATAAGTATTTGCTAGGGACTAGCAAAGGTAAAGTATAGGGGGATGATGAATCCACATTTCATCATCTTTATTCTATCATTTTGGCACCAAAAACCCTGGCAAATGCTTGTAAATAACACTAAATATTGCATCTTAGCATTCATGCATGTGCATTCCATTAGTGTATAAATTACTGTATTTAAAGTCAAAATTATAGAATAAATAAAAGAAAAGAAAAATAATAAAATATTTTAAATATTTTATGACCCGAAACCCTGAGACCTAGGCATCTTGATGAATAGGTCGACCAGGAATAAAGTAGGGGGAGATAAGGGTCAAATACCTATATTATTCTATACATTCTTCATTCATTTTGGGACCTCTTTTTGGTTCCACTTTTTATACATCAAATAAAGAGACTTTGTACATAAAAGTTGTAGATAATTTTATATAGAAAAATACAAAATTTATTTCACTCAAAAATAATGCACAGATAAAAAGTTATGGTCTGAATAAGAATCCAGAATCCCAACTTCCCAGACCCGTATCTCACAAATGAAAACTCCAAATGCAGCAAACTCACTTTTAATTGTATATAGAATAAAATAATCTATTTAATGGTGGTGGTTTCGCATTTGGCGGAGCCACGGTTTGAAAGTTGAGTTTTGGACCCTCATTGTACAATTGTACTGATTAAAATATTCAATTTATTCTTTATTCATTATTTTCATACTTTTATATTTTTATAATTATGTAAATATTACTTATAGTAATTATGTACATCACAATCAGAATAAAAATGCAAAGAAAACTCAAAATAAAAATACTTGTATATACAAAACACAGGTGTTATTTCTATGTTCATACCTATTCATTACATAATTATATTTTATTTAATGTACAAAACACATCAGAAAAATAAAACAAAAATATATTTATGTGTATAAAAGTATTTTATGGTTTTATAAAATACTAAATAAAAATAATAAAATTTAAAATACCACAATAAAAATAAAAGACTAAAATATATAGGTATTATACCTATAAGGGGCATAAAAGTGAACTTGTAAAAATAAACTTCATAAAAATAATTAAAAATCATGATAAAATTCTTTACAAAATTTTAAACATTTTTTATTTTTTGACCTAAAATTAAATAAACATTTTATATTTTTTATTGATTTAATAAGGTATTTCCAGGAGGTTTTTCCTGGTTGGTCCACGTGGACCAACCAGGTGGTTGGGCTTGTTGACTGAGGTCAACAGCCTGACCTTCCCTCCTGGAATGCGTCAGAGTAGGGTTTGACCCCCGTCTTCACCCTTTTTTCGAGGATGAAACTTTCACTCTTTTGACTCGACTTCTTCTGCAAATCTCTTCCTCGTTGAACCACCTTGCATGCCCAGTGTTAACCTTGGGAAGTGCATCACGCCATCAACCACCGCGCCTCGTCCTTTCCCCCACGACCGTCAACCCTACTTAAGCGAACCTGGGAGTTTGATTCGAATTTGAACCCCAATTTCGACCGAATCCCTCCATCTCTGTGAGTTCCTTGTTGGATGGTGGTGACAGCACTTCGCCCTCGTCACCAGAGAGGAGCTGGGCAAGGGTCTGGGTGTTCCTCCGACCTCCGGTGGTTCCTCCCCGTCGAGGTATATTTTCCCTCGCCCCTCTGGGGCTTGAGGCTGTTATATCCTTAATTTTTGTTCACGTTTTATTCCCCTTCGTTAGAGCTTCATCACGCCATCGTACTCGACCTCGCTCACCTATCGATTCGCTCAGTCGATAGTTGGCCGAAGCCATCTCCGGCCACCTTCGTTCTCGCACCATCCGCCGCAGCACATCTCCCATTCCATCTCGCCACATGATCAGGGCATTTTGCCCCCAATCATATTACACATTTTCGTGCAGGTACCTGGGCATTGCAAAGCGCCTGGAGCAATTTTGACCCCTCGCCGGGAGCAGCTAGAGCCCTGCCGCTCCGCCACCTCCGTGCGAGGACACCGGCGCACGCCGGTGAATTGTGACGCCCCCAGTCGACAGCTGACACCTGCCGGATCCTCCCCGACATTTTTGCGAGCCTCAACTCCGCCGGAGCTGGAAGGAGGAGCTCGGAGAACTTCGCTCAGCCAGAGCTCCTCCGTGTTCTTCCGCCTGCATCTGGAACCGTTGGATCGGTTCTGGGATCCAGATCACCTTGCAGTCGTTGGATGACATCGTCCTTTTCACTGTCCGATCGCCCAAAGCTTCTGATCTTGGGCGTCCATCTGAAGCGTCATCGCGGCTCCTCGTCTCGCCACGTGGATAAGTGGCTTGAGCATCACCGTCGGATCAGCCTCAAAGGGGTAATTTGCAGCGCCGCCCCTTCCATTTTTGTAATAGTTTTTTTAGTCCAATAACTTTATTTTGTAGTTTAAATATTTTGTAAAATTTGCAAATAGGCCCTTAGACTTTCCATATTTACACTTAGGCCCCTTGCCACGTCACCTCACGTGACCTGTTCACGTGAGGTGTGGGCATTTTGCAAGGGGGCCCTCGGCCCTTTTATTATTTCTTTCCAGTATAAGGAGTTGTGATTTAAATGTTAAACTTTTGTGAAAATTGCATGTAAGCCCTCAGGTTTTGTGGAAATTACATTTCAGTCCTCGCCAGGCGCGTGCAAGTCACGCGCCCTGGTGGACATTTTGTGAAGACACCCCTGCGGGTTTAGGAATTTGTATTTGGTCCTGGAAATTAAATATTAAGTGCAATATTTTGTGGAAATTTGCTTGTATGCCCCTGGACTTTTGTATATTTGCATATACACCCCTACAGGCTGTGATACTTTTATGCACTTGTCTTATTTATTTGGACCGTCATTTTAAATCGAAAAATTCTTAAAAGGTAAACTTAAGCTCCTGTCTACTTGTACCTTAACCTTATATTTTTAGTTTTTGATTTTAGTTTATTTTTATATTTATTAAAAATAAAAAACATGCCTTTTATCTACTATCTAGCTTAGAAAAAACCAAAAAAATATTAAAAGACCTCGAAAAATTCCAAAAAATTTCCCTACTGTCTATTTTAACCTATTTTAGTGTCAGTCCAAAAACCACTAAAAATCTCAAAAGAAATCCCTAAAAATTAGAAAATACTTAAAAACTTCAAAAAATCTAAAAAATTGTAAAAAAACTCCAAAAATTGTAAACTCAAGTCCTGTAGTCTCTTGTTTTTATTATCTTTATTTGAAAAATAGTTTGGAAACATTTTGTGGCTGTTTGACATTTTTAACTCCCATTTTACTCCCATCTAATGCCCTATTCACTGTTTTGCTTCATTTCAGTGTTTAAAAATACCAAAAATATTTTGAAAAATACTCAAAAATCACAAAAATAGTAGAAAATCATAAAATTACCAAAAAGATTTTATTTCTGAATTTTTGGGTATTTTTGCACATTTTTATTAATATTGTAGCACCCCTTTTATTACTTTGTTTATATATTCCAATATTGAAAAAGAAAAAAATATAAAATATAAAATATAAAAATCAGAAAATTACAAATCAAAATACAAAATAAAAAAAATATTAAAATTAAAAATTAAAAACCCACAAAAATATTTGCTTGCATAGTGTAGACAACACTCACATTCACTCACGCACATTAGCTTGATCTACCATGTTTGCTCCCTGTGTTCGAACTCTCTGCGTACTTGCTTGCTATACATCTTTTGTGCAGAGTTAAAAAAAAATTTAACTCCACATTTATTTCTTATTGCTTGATCTATAGTGTGGGTTAATTGTTGATTAAATACATTTTATTGTGGGTCACCACAGCGATCTTGGTTGTCTCCGCCTTGTGTGAGACATACCATTTAGACCTACGATAATTTGTGTTTATCAGTGGGGACATCTCTTCTCCAGCGACGCATCCTTCCAGAACCATCTCTGCGACATACTCCAGATCTGTTCCAAGCAGCGCGCGCGACATCGATCCCATCGCCCAGGCAGCGACTCTCCAGGCGTGCATCGCGCACGCACTCTCTGCACTTCATAATCCCCAGGCAGAACCCCTTCCATGCGATCTTCTCGCACAAGGAGGTGCCATATCTCGCGTACAAGATCCATGCCTCCAAGCTCTCGCGAGATCCTTCGCGCGCAGACAAATTCGCGCGCAGACAACTCCAGGCCCCGGCGATGCTCTCGATTTCCCCCAACGCCCAGGTGCACGATGCCTTCGATCTCCCCGCATGGGCACCTCCAGTCACTCCAGTCCAAGGCGACGCGCGCGGGCTCTTCTTCTGACGCAACACTCACAGGTGGCGGCGGCGCACCTATATTTTTTGAGACGAGGGTTCCCATCCATACATGGAACCCTAATAAGGGGGCGCACGTTTTCTTAGTGGGGCTGATCGGGCCTGACATTTAAAAAAATGGAGAGGGATGCAGCTAATTAGGCTGTGTTAAAAGAGAGAGAGAGAGAGTTTGCAGAAAAAATAGGGAGGAAGTAAAGTTGGGCTAAAGAGAGAGAGAGAGAGCCCACTACTAAAAAAATGATGAGAAGTGAGTTGGCTATAAAAAAAGGGAGGAAAATAGTCAAGGAAATTTTGGTAAAAGAAAAGGGGGTTGAAATATCCAAAAAAAATGTGTTTAAAAAAAAGGATTTGCAAAGCTGAAAAAAGGGGTTGAACGGCTTAAAAAAATTGCAAAAAAATGATGAAGTACAAAAAAAGCATGTTATTCATTTGTTTCTCCCAACTTGATGCTATATGCTCCTATCTTATCAAGTATGGGAGAAAGGGGGAGTCAGAATTATATTCTTCTCAAATTCGACTGTCCATCTTCGACTGACAGACACTCCAGCTTTATACAAGATCATCCATCTTCACCAAGCATCAATTTATTCGACAGGGTGCATACTTCTTCTTTTGCGATCCGACTACTACTCCGCGCTGGACTTCTTCTTCTACAACGATTCTACTCCAGACACGACAGAGATATGTTCCGGTGACCTGTAGGCACGACAGAGATACATTCCGGTGACCTGATATCGCAGCGGTTCTACAGGCATGACAGAGATACGTTCCGATGACCTGAAAGCCGCAGACCCGTCCTCGTGCGAAGTCTTCTACCAGCAGCGGACTTGTATTCTTCTTGTGATGTATCGTGTGAAGATGTGTTGTATACTTTCTTTTTATTGCAAGCTGCAGCGTTCCAGCTCCAGCTTGGGGGAGTGTTTGAGAATATTCTTTGTGGCTATTTATTAAGAGAATTTTCTATGGAGAATATCCTATAGAATATTCTCCCTTGAGCACCTATATAAGGATCGCCACACCCCCTGTACTCATAGAGAGAAATTCCAATAGAATATCCGCCCCTTTGAGGGCTTCTCCTGTGGTTTCATCCCGCTCCTTAGGGAGTAGGGTTCCACGTAAATCTTCGTGATCTTATGTTTGTTTTATCATTTCCACTTCCGCTTCTCAGATTTCAACATGGTATCAGAGCGGGTCGATTCTCGAGGATTTCAAGCTCTTTATTTTTTCGAGATTCGTGTTTGAAGTTCTATATTCTTGAAGACTTATTAGTTGAAGAATATTGTTGTCGTTCATGTTCGATCCAAAGTTCTAGAGTTTCAATAGAAACCCTAACAGCAAAAGCCCCAAGATGCGAAAGGGATCCTGGCACCCAGATCGAGTCCAGGCCATTATGCTGGGCCATCATCTCCAGCAACCCACCAATTTTCCGACCCAGTTCCAGGCCGCAAACATGCTAGCGTTGCTCCACATCCCCCAAGTCTGATATCACTGATAGCGGTTGATGAATCCACGTTTCATCATCTTTATTCTATCATTTTGGCCTTAAAAACCCTAGTAAATGCGTGTAAATAGCATTAATTCAGGCATTTTAGCATTCATGCATAGGTGTGTAAATACTGTATAAAATGCGGTTTTTAGTGCCAAAATTATAGAATAAAGAAAAGAAAAGAAAAAGAATAAAATATTGTAAATATTTTATGACCCGAAACCCCGAGACCTAGGCATCTTGATGAATAGGTCGACAAGGAATAAAGTAGGGGGAGGTAAGGGCCAAAATACAGATAAAATACCTATACATTATATTCATTCTTTATTCATTTTGGGACCTATTTTTGGTTCCACTTTTTATTCATCAAATAAAGAAACTTTGTACATGAAAGTTGTAGATAATTTAATAAAGAAAAATACAAAATTGATTTCACAGAAAAATAATGTACAGATAAAAAGTTATGGTCTGAATAAAAATCCAGAATGCCAACTTCCCAGACCCGTATCTCACAAACGGAAACTCCAAATGCAGCGTACTCACCTTTAATTGTATATAGAAGAAAATAAGCTAATTAATGGCGGTGGTTTCGCATTTGGCGGAGCTACGGTTTGAAAGTTGACTTTTGGACCCCTATTGTACCTTGTACATATTAAAATATTCAATTTATTATTTATTTATTATTTTTATAATTTTATATTTTTATAATGTTGTAAATAATACTTATAATAATTATGTACATTAAAAGAAGAATAACAACCTAAATAAAAACAAAAATTAAATACTTAAAAATAAAAGACATAGATACATCACCTACACATATACCTATACAAAACATACTTGTATTTTATTAAATATACAAAATAAATCAGAAAAATAAAATAAAAATATATTTGTGTAGATAAAAGTATTTTATAAAATAAGAATTAAAAATAAATAATTAGAGACACCAATTAAAAATGAAGGACTACAATATATAGTTATAGATACCTATAGGGGTATAAATGCAAATTTGTAAAAATAAATCTCGAAAAATTAATTAAAAATCAGAATAAAATAATTTATAAAATTACAAGAACTTTTTATTTTATAACCTAATTAAAATAATGCCATTTATTATTTTTTATTGATTTTCCAAGGGTTTTTCCCTGGTTGGTCCACGTGGACCAACCAGGTTGGTCTGACAGTTGACCTCTGGTCAACTGTCTGACCCCCCCTGTGGCTGTGTCAGAAACGGGTTGCGACCCACTTTTCATGAATTTTTGGAAGCCACACCGTTCATCTTTTGACCCCGCTTCCTTCATGAAAAATGTACCCCATATATCCGTGATTCACGCCGACCCCTTAGATCCTATTAGATCTTCGTGATTCACCCGTGACCGGCCCTCGAAAGTCGCCACTCGACCATAGTTAAAAACGGACCCCCGACTTCCCTTGACTTTTTGATCACTCTTCCACCGCAAAAGCCCTTGTCTAGACCCTCGTCTGGACTCCTGGTGACAGCAGGAGTGCGGAGAGCTTCTCAGCTGGGCGAATCGGCGTCGAATCGAGCTCGATCCCCTCGCCGGAGTTCTCGCCGGAGAACGCCCTTGCACGCGCGGGTGAGGTTTCTTTTTCCTTTCTTCTCTTCTGTTTTCCGAAGTTCTGTGTTGCTAACCCTCCATAGAATTAGCTTCTTAAGACCTTTCGTCCATCGATTCTCGAGTCCCGAGGTTTAGCCGCGGCCGGCATCGAGTTCCGCCGGCCGCCGTCCTTCCCTCCACGCTGTAGCATTCCCGAGTGCAACCTCCACGAAGTCAGGGCATTTTGCCCCTGACTTCTTAATCATCTTCCCTTTGCAGGTTCCAGAAGTTCGATAGACTCCTGTTTGGAGTCGTTTTTGGCACCAACCTCCAACCTGGTGGGCGTCATCCTCCACCAACTCCACCGTGGAGCACAGGCTATCATTAGGCCATTTTGAAGGCGCCACGACCTCGAGGAAGCCCCCAGGTTCATCGCCGGCCGCGTGGAAGTCTCATAGACAGCCGGAGGGCCGAGATCGAGGTCAGGGGAACTCGCTTCACGGCGAGTTCCTCCCTGTTCTTCGTCCCCAGGCCGCCACCGTCCGATCGAGTAGGGACAGCAGCTACCCTCGGATCAGATCGTCCTCCAGCCATTGATCGCACTCAACCTAATCTAATCAAGACCGTCCCTGCGAAGGGGTATCGCCTCCTGTGCGCGCGCCACGTGGCGTAAGTGGGCGCACATCCACCGTCCGCCAGCGCCTCCTGTTGGGTATTTTGCGCACTACACCCAACGTCTTTATTTTATTTAATATTCAGAACTTAGACACTGACCTGAAGCTATATAGTTCTTGCATATTTTGTATTTGAGCCCTTCAGATTTCGATAATTACTCTTATAGCCCTGCCAGGCGCACGTGCTTGGCACGCGCGCCTTGGGCATTTTGTGGTATAGCCCCTTGCGGCTTTGTTTATTTCTATCAAGTGCTGTAACTTTTTATTCAAGTGTGGAACTTTTTGGAAAAATTGCGTGCCAGCCCTCGCACTTATTGCATATTACACAAATGCCCCTGCACACGTGTAGTTTCTTGTTGTTTCTTGTATTTTATGCACGCATCTAGAAAACTCCAAAAAAATCCCCAAAAATTGCATTACGCTCCTGTTGCATAGTAGATTTACGCCATATTTTTATTTTTTGTAATTATTGCATTTTTATATTTATTAAAAATCAAAAACTCTCATTTTATGCACTGTCTAGTTTATAAAATCCATAAAAAATATAAAAACACTCCAGAAAAATTCCAAAAAAATATAGTTTGTGTCTTTTAGTTTGTTTTAACTCCCAGCCAAAAATCATTAAAAAATATAAAACCAAACTCCAAAAAATTGCAAAACTCTAAAAACCTTCATAAAAATTTATAAAATCATTGAAAAATCCAAAAATAGTGTTTTCTTTTCCTAAATTTTCTTGGTTTCATTATCTTTAAGTGAAAATTAGTTTGGAGAATTTTTGTTACTGTTTGCTATTTTATTTTCTCCATTTTAGTTTCATCCTTGCAATTTATTCACTGTTTTCTTTATTTTGACAATTAAAAATACCAAAAACATTCTAAAAATTACCCAAAAATCCCAAAAACAGTAAAAAAAGCATCAAAAGACTAAAAAGACTTTATTTACTAATTTTTGGTTATTTTTATCTATTTTGATAATTGCCTCTTTCTCCTTTTTATTACATTGTCTCTATTTTCCAATATTAAAAAAAAAGAAATATAAAAATATAAAATATAAAAAGAAAATATAAAATCAGAAAATTAAAATCCAAAATACAAAAATATAAAATTAAATAAAAAAATTATAAAAATAAAAAAAAAACCCACAAAAAATTTTAGTTTGGCTAAGTAGCTTGTTAGACCTAGGTTTGGATTTTTATCCGTACTTTACACCTTTGCTCCTTGTGTTCGACCCCTACTTGCTTGCAATTGTACATCGTTAGTAGGGTATAATAAATTTTAATCCTTGCTATTCATTCTCTGATTGATTGTGTGGGTTAATTGTTGAAGACCGAGGAAGTTTGAGCAGTCGCATCAGCGACAGTGAGTCTGACTTGTCAGACCGCTATTTAGCGGCTCTCGCTCTCTCGCTTTTCAAATGGCGCCGTTGCCGGGGAGCATCGGCTTGTAGAGTATCTTTGGGTCGTTCTAGTCACTTAGCCATTTTTTCTTATTTATATTTTGTGTATTATTTAGTTCGAATTGTCTGACATCTCTTTGTTTTCTTGCGAGGGACCGCCGACCGAGGAGGATCGCCTAGGGGATCCTGAGCAGCCTTGGGAGGAGGAGTCGGCTATTCTACCCTAGCCGACAGGAGAGAGCAGGAAGACTAGAGAGAGAGAGAGAGTTGTTTTATTTTTTGTGAGAGAGAGTAGTTGATTAATTTGTAATAATACAGGACTCAGACACTTGGACACTTCGGGCCTAATTTCCGGGTGTTTGTTCACCCGGGGGCTCACCGCGGATTTTATCGAGTTTTTATCGCTGTCATTTTCCGGTTTTGTTTTCATTTTTCACTTTCTTTTGTGGATTGAGCTCTTAGTTCTAGGTCTGCTTGATTCGATTAGAATAGGTCCAAACACCTAATTATATTTGCATGCTCCTATAGATTCGTATGTGGACTTAGACTAATTAAACAGTTAGCTAGTAGCTTCCAAATCCACGCGCCGCGAGCTCACACCCGAACAAGCGCTTTCTCCTACTCCAAATGTGTTGGGCAGAGGAGGGGTGAGCCAAGACCGGACACTCGGATTGGGAATTATTAGCTAGCTTGTGGTTCTTCACGCTAGCAGTTGCCTGTTCTAGGACGATTTCCGCATTGCATAACCAGCATATAGATTAGGTTTATAAATTTCTGCCTTGCATCCCGCATGGAGAGAGCTGGGATTCACTGTAAGTCTTCTCACTTGGCATTCATCATATAGGCACAAAGGTGAGATTTCCATCTTGGTGCCGACTTGCATTGGTTTTTCCCGACTCTTTTCTCCCTCTGATTTTGGACATATTAGGATAAAGAAAATACAAAATCATTAGGCGCTTGTTTGAATCTACTCAAAAGAAGCGATAACACAAAAAAATTAAAAAAGGGACTGCTAAGAAAACTTTGACCTAAATTAAAATTGGTAACTGGACTCATTGATTGGGGAGAGTAACACCCTCACTTGTTTTCAGGTTGCATGGGAAGGTCTCCTTCCAAGTGAGTTGAGCGTTCGTAAGGATTAGAGCCCCAAACCCAACTTGTGGCTGCCTTGTGTATCGCCTGGATTTCCGAAGTATTGGCGCTACTATCGTACGTAGTCGAGTAGGGCTTGGTCGCCAGTGGTGACTCACTATTGTGTGAGCGTCGACCTTGTCCGAAGTACCGAGCATAGGCCACGCCTTCACGGGGGTGTCTGTCTCACCGGCTGCGTCCGAGTAGGATCTTGCACGCTCACGGGTGATTCCGTTGCGAGCGAGATCCGAAGTATCGGTTTCGCCTATCGGCTTCCTCCCTCTATTTCTTTGGCTGAGTAGGGATCTAGGAAGGGTTACAAGGACCTTAAAAAGCGCAAGTTACAGGTTACACAGGAGGAGGACAAGTACGGGAATACTTTTCCGTCAGTACTCTCGCTCCTATAGGCGTAGCGCTCTAAGGACTCGTTGAAAGATAAATTCCTGAAATCAAGATAAAAATTACAATGATAACAGCCGAACCTTCACGGTTTCACGCGTTGAGTTGGTGAACTCCCTTGTGTTGTGTTTGATTGCCAATCACATTTAGGTCAAGATCAAAAATATCGCGCCTTTGCGCAATTTTGCTCCCCTTCTATTTGACCCTTGCTCATTGTGAGCCTTCAACTGTTTTGCAATCCTCTTTATTTCTTGTTACCCTCGTGCTCTTCATACAACATCCATTCCTCTTGATCTTCGCAAGATGTCGCTACACGGATGGTTTAGTCGGGACCTTGCCGACACCCACATCGATTCCGTGCGATCGACGTCTCCAATAAAGAGGGGTGATCTCCGAAGAGTTAATTCGGATCTTGCGGATGTCTCTTTGGACTCCCCTATTCTCGCCTCTTTCAATACTTGCCTTTCTCCAATTAACCCGTTATTCGGGATGGACTCGCAACCCGAACTAGCTCTTCCCCTTTCAATACACCGGGACTACTCTTATCCCCGAAATAACCCCTTGTGGATGGAGGTCGATTTCAGTCAATATCATATGCTCCGTTCACAACATTCTGGGATTGACCTTGGTCCCAGATTCATCTCAACAGTTGGTGCTGAGGAAGATATTGATCAGGGTTTACTCCGTCATGCTGATCTTCAACCCGATCAAGAGTCAGAGATTCAAGTACAGTCTGAGATGGCAGGAGGAAGAGGGAAAGGACCACAGCCCCAGCATGAGCCTGAAGACAATGCGGCAGAAGGACAATATACTACGCAGGGTGAGGTCAACAGTCAATTGCTGGCTTCCATTCAAGCCATTCAGCAGCAGTTGACCAATCAGGCTTTAGCCCAGAATGCCTTTCAGGACATGCTGAATGATCTGAGGAGGAGGGCCGATGCAAGAGACGGCCGACGGGAGGATGATCCCAATTTCGAGGAAGTCAATGATGAGTTCTCAGTGGGACCTGACTTTGATGCAGCAGAAGAGGATCCACCGCAGCCCAAGCCCACGCTCAAGCAGACATACAATCCAGGAGCAGGGCGCATCACTGAGTGGATTCAGATTCCACGTATGCATGCTCACTTCGAGCTGAAGCCACAGTTTCTGTCACTGCTTCCCACTTTTCATGGAAACACCACTGAGGAGCCATATATTTTCCTCAAGAAGTTCAACCGCATCTGCTCCACCGCTCACTACCCCGGAGTTCCCCTGGATGTGATCAAGATGACCGCATTCTCTTTCGGCCTTCAAGACAAGGCCCTTTATTGGGTCGATCATCTCGGGAAGGTCGTCACCACCTGGGAGGAACTAAAATCTGCTTTCCTCCACAAATTCTATCCTCTGGGGAGATTAAACCAGATGCGTGCCCGGATCTCCAGTTTCTGCCAGCAGCCCCACGAGACGATCCATGAAGCGTGGGAGAGATTCAAGGATCTCCAGGAGAAGTGCCCCCACCATGAAATACCCAAGACCAGTCTCGTGCAACACTTCTTTGGGGGGCTATCATTTGAGAGCCAAAAGCTCGTGGATGCAGCTTGCGGCGGTTCACATTTTAATAAGGACGAGGATGTCGTATGGAATGTCTTTGAAGAAATGGCTGAGGGAGAAGCAGCCCAATCCTCATCCCGGGTATACATGAAACCACCAACCGCCATCAGCAAGCCAGTTAACATGGCTTCTCACACTGAGGACAAAGATGAAAGCTCCAACCTGAGTATCATCGGGAGCCACTTGTCCAAAGTGGACATCATTGAGAAGAGGTCACAGGACCTCGAAAAACTGACAGTTATAGAGAAGAGGACCCAAGGTCTGGAGAAGCTCGACCAGATTTCCCAGCAGCTGGAGCAGCTCGTCCGAGCACTGAATGCAAACATGTGCAACGCTGTGTCCACCTCTGCCGAGCCGAACGCTGAGAAGAAGGAGCCTACAATGCAGCAAAATCCTCAGCCGACTCCACCGCAGCCCCAGCCAGTCCAGCACGTATACTACGTGCAGGTCCCGGAGCAGCAACCGCAGCCTCAGGCACAGATGTTGTATATCAACCAGAGCACCAGCCCGCGTACTCCGAGCAGTTCTCTCCACCCCCGCCGCTGATCCAGGAGATCAATGGCGTCTGGAACAACGAAGCGCAGCTGACCCGTCCTCAGGGACACTCTCAGGGTCAGAACATGGGCAACAGGCCCTTCCAGCAGCAACCCCAGGGTGGAAGACCATTCCAGCAGCCCTACCAGTACCAGCCTCCCTCACATGGAAACACGTGGAGGCAGAATTACCAACATGGGCCTCAGCAGTCCGGGTATCGTGGACAAGGATATCACCAGCAACCGGCTGCACAATACAACCAGCACCCGTCACAATACTCCTCAAACCCCCCTCCTCAACAATTCACACAAGGATACCAGTCACAATCTCCACCGCCATACCCGCAGTCTAGACCCCAGCTGGGGGAATCTTCTGAGATTGTGCCGGTCAATCCGGCCCTGGCCTGTTTGGAACAGTTGATGAAGAATATGGCCGAGATGACCCAGAAGATCGACGACCTGACGGCAACCAAAACCGTCATACCAGCCCAGGTCGAAGCCAATCCTAACAATTTCCGACGCAAGGAGCAGGTAGCCGGCAGTGTCCAACCCGAATCAGGTGAACTTAATTGTTTTTTTATCTAACGCTGTTACTCTCAGGAGCGGTAGGACACTCCAGCCATCGGCGACGGCAAAAGGAAAGCACATTGCATCTGACGGGAAGTCGTCAGCCCAGCCAACACCAGGGCCAGCAAGCATTTTGGGAGCAGCACCAGCATTCAGAAAATCACAAAAAATGAAGAAAACAGAAAAACACAAAAAGATAGCAGAAACCTCGGTGGAGACCGGCCAGCATTGGAGACGCCTGCACCCGCATCACAGTCAGCTCCTGACAGGAGGAGCACCGCACCTGCAGCGAGTCCAACGCCAGCACCCGAAGCCGAGCCTGTTGTTTTTGGTCCACAAATTGTAGATGAATCCAGTCCTTTTTGTCATCTACCTGTAAACAACAACACGGACACTATTTTGAATGAAATTGGAGAAGAGTTTGTAAATATTCCTTTTCCTGAAGCAATGAAAAAACACAAAAAAATGAAAAATTTGAAAAGTGCTTTGTCTGATCCTGCTATTATAGAAATCATTCAGAATTTGGTGTTAAACATGCCATTAATGAAAGCTCTTGAGTACATGCCAGCTGTGAAGAAAGGACTTAAAGAGGCATGTACAACCAAGCGCAGGCCAACCCCCCATAACTCCCGAAGCAAAGGTGGTAAATCTGAAAAGCACATCCTCACTATGGCCACCGTCAATGCTATCAGCAACCTCCCGGACAAAAAGCCAGATATGGGAGCACCTCTTGTACGTTGTCAAATGTTCGATCAAGAGTTCGAACGAACACTCCTCGACAGCGGGTCTTCTGTCAATTTGATGCCAGCGTCACTACTCACCGAGTTCAAGCTAGGACCGCTCAAGCCCACGAAGATGATTCTGCAGTTCGCAGACAAGTCAGTAAAGCGGCCTAGGGGCCTGCTGGAGGACGTAATTGTCACGGTTCAGGGAAAGTCATTCCCGGTCGATTTTGTGGTGTTAGACATGGACGTCCCTTCTCCATTACTCCTTACCCCGATCATACTGGGAAGACCATTTCTGCGTACATCAAACGCAGTAGTGAATTATGGGACAGGAGAAATCACGTTCGGTGCTGGAAATGAAACTATCAAAGTAGAGACCCTGTCTGAGGGAATGCCAGTGGAACCGACATCTGCGTCATGTGCAAGGGTGATCGAGAATGATGAAGATTGCGATTTTCTAGCAGAGATTCAAGATACCAACTTATTCCTGGAAGATAATGAGATCCACGGACTCCTCCGATCCGAGGAGGAAGTGGAGACCGCAGTCGAATTCCCTTGTATCAATCAAGATGAGGAACTTGCTGACGCACTACAAGACACTGATGTGGGGTTGATATGTGATGAATCCACATTTCATCATCTTTATTCTATCATTTTGGCACCTAAAATCCTAGCAAATACCTGTAAATAGCCTTAAATCAAGCATCTTAGCATTCATGCATGTGCATCTCAATAGTGTGTAAATTACTGTAATTAAGGCCAAAATTATAGAATAAATAAAGAAAAGAAAAAGAATAAAATATTGTAAATATTTTATGACCCAAAACCCCCGAGACCTAGGCATCTTGATGAATAGGTCGACAAGGAATAAAGTAGGGGGAGATAAGGTCAGAAACACAGATAAAACACCTATACTTTTTATTCATTCCTTATTCATTTTGGGACCTATTTCTGGTTCCACTTTTTGTACATCAAATAAAGAAACTTTGTACATAAAAGTTGTAGATAATTTCATAAAGAAAAAGACAAAATTGATTTCACAAAAAAGTCATGTACAGACAAAAAGATATGGTCTGAATAAGAATCCAAAATCCCAACTTCCCAGACCCGTATCTCACAAACGACAACTCCAAATGCAGTGTACTCACCTTTAATTGTATATAGAATAAAATAATCTATCCAATGGTGGTGGTTTCGCATTTGGCGGGGCTACGGTTTGAAAGTTGACTTTTGGACCCTCATTGTACACTTGTACTGAATGAAATATTCAATTTATTCTTAATTCATTATTTATTCATTTTTTATATTTTTATAATTTTGTAAATATTACTTATGCTATATGTGCATTAAAATTGAAATAAAATGCAAAGAAAATTAAAAATAAAACACTTGTATATTTTCAATACATTGGTATACTGCCTATGAACATACCTATACAACATACACTTGTATTTTATTAAATACACAAAACATATCAGAAAAATAAAAGAAAAATAGATTTATGTATCTCAAAGTATTTTATAATTTTTGAAAATAATAAAAAAAAAGAATAAAATTGAAAATACCAAAATAAAAATAAAATATCAAAATACATAGGTGTTATACCTATATAGGGTTAAAAAGGTAACTTATAAAAATAAATCTCATAAAAATAAATAAAAATCGGAATTAAATACTACATAAAATTTTGAACATTTTTTATTTTATAACTTTTATTTAATTCGGCCATTTAATATTTTAAATTGATTTAATAAGATTTTATTTTGGGGTTTTTCCTGGTTGGTCCACGTGGACCAACCAGGAGGCAGTCAGCGTTGACCCCAGGTCAACTGCCTGCCCTACCCCCCTGTAGACCTGTCAGACTTGGTTTTTGAGCTTTTTCTTGGCTTTTTCCCAGCCGAGTCTTGCACTATTTCATCTCATTTCCTTCTGCAAAAATCTCCCCTGTAGATTCATCTTGCCCGCGGAGTGTTTACATTGGGCTATGGATCAAGGAACCGCTCCAGGGATCTTGATCTTTGAGCCTCTGCCACCTCGGGTCAAACCCAATAAAACCAACCCCCCATTTTCAAATCGATTTCGAGTCCCCTTGGTCTACCCCTCTCCGCCTCTCTTGTGCTCCAGGTCTTGCCGGAGGTGACAGCTCCGCCGCGAGCCTCTCAGCCAGGGCGTCCGAGGTCGAGGGAGCCTCCAGCACCTCCGCCAACCGCCGGCGTCGAGGTAGTCTTTTTCCTCTGGCTCCGGCCATCGAGGGCTTCCACTCCGCCATTTCTTTATTACATTTCGTTCCTGTTAGCTTAGGCTTTAAAAACCCCCAAAAAAATCAAAGATCCATCACTTAAATCACCCGATCACACGTCCTCGCCGGAGCGCAACTCCGGCCACCAACGTCCATTCCACCTCGCGCTTCGTTTAGGTCCACCAAAGGTCCAGGCACTTTGCCCTGGACCTTCTAACTCTTTTTGCAGGGTCAACGCACATTGAATCGCGCCTGGGAGCGATTTTGAGGCTCGCCGGACCTCAGCCGAGCTCTCCAGCTCCACCACCTTCGCCTGAGCACCTTGGCCGTCGCCGAGGCATTTTGAAGCCCCCAGGAGGTAGCCGACGACCCCAGGAGTCTCCACGGCCATTTTGAAGCACATTCATCGCCGGAGACGCGAGATCGGAGTCGGGGAAGTTCGCCTTCGCCGGCCTTCTTCCCCGTTCTTCCTCCTTGCTTCTCCGCCGTCCGATCGAGCCGCAGCTCCAGATCAAGCAGCGGCCGTTGGATCTTCCTCAGCCTCGACCGTCAGATCAACTCAGGAGGATCTAATCTCAGCCGCACGTGCCGAACCGTCATCGCGCGCCCAGGACACGCCACGTGGATAAGTGGAGCGCTCCCAGCCGCTGGATCGCGCCTCGTCGTCCAGACGTTGGATGCGCGCCACGCGTCATCATCGGAGCGCAGGAGCGAGGGTATTTTGCATCTACACCCTCGCCATTTTTGTATTTAATATTTAGTCTATAAACTTTCGTCTGTAGTTTAAAATATTTTGTAATATTTGCAAAACAACCCCTAGGCTTTGTTTATTTGCGTTTGGGTCCCTCGCCACGTCACCTCACGTGACCTGTACACGTGAGGTGGTGGGCATTTTGCAGAGGAGCCCCCGTGCGTTTGTGTATTTCGTTTTAGCCCTAAAACTTTCATAGCACGTGTAATATTTCTGGGTATTTTGCATGTTAACCCCCAGACTTTTGTGATATTGCACTCCAGTCCCTCCCAGGCGCGTGCAAGTCACGCGCCCTGGTGGGTAATTTGTAGGCGTGCCCCAGTGGATTTTGTATTTACCTTTTGGTTCCAGAAATTGAATATTAAGTTCAATATTTTTGTGGAAATTGCATGTATGCCCCTGGAAGTTTTGAATATTGCATTTCTACCCCTGCCAGGACTGTTTAATGTTTGGATGTTTGTTGGATTTATTTGATTGATCATTTTAGCTCCAAAAATTCCACAAAAATAGGTTTAAGTTTCTGGATAAGTGTACTTTAACGCCACCTATTTATTTTTTGATTTTATTTTATTTTAATATTTATTCAAAATCAAAAACAGCCTTTTTGTGTACTGTTTACCTTAGAAAATACCAAAAAAATATTAAAACACCTCCAAAAATTCCCAAAAAAATCACCTAGTGTCTATTTTGTCCTACTTTAGTGTCAGTCCAAAAATCATTAAAAATTTCAAAAGAAAAACACTAAAAATTTAAAAACACTTAAAAACTTCAAAAAAATATATAAAATAGTAGAAAAAGCCAAAAAATATAAACTCAGCTTCTGTTTGTCCTTTATTTTGTTCTTTTCATTAGAAAAATATTTTGAAAAATTTTGACTACTGGTTGGTATTTTTAGATTACCTTTTACTCACAGCCAGCCTTATTTGCACTGTTTGCCTTCATTTCAGTTTTTAAAAATACCAAAAACACCTTGAAAAATCCCCAAAAATCACAAAAACAGTAAAAAACCTTAAAAATACCAAAAACATTTATTTTCTGAATTTTTGAGCATTTTTATCCATTTTTATAAATACTTTAGTTTCCCTTTTATTACATTGTCTTTAATTTCCAACATTGAAAAAGGAAATAAAAAAATATAAAATATAAAATATAAAAATCAGAAAATTCAAAAAAATCAAAATACAAAATTAAAAAAAAATTAAAAAAAAATTAATTAAAATTTAAAAACCCACAAAAATTGTAGTTGCTTGCTTGCTTAGTGTAGACACTTCACACACTCACACACTTGTGCATTCATTTGCTTGGACTATACTGTTTGCTCCCTGTGTTCGAACTCTCTGCATACTTGACACTATACACCATTTGTGCAGAGTTAAAAATAAATTTTAACTCCACATTGTTTCTAATTTGTTGATCTTAGTGTGGGTTAATTGTTGATTAATCACGGTTTATTGTGGGTCGCACAACGACGTATTTAGACCCTCGATAAAACGTGTTTATCAAATGGCGCCGTTGCCGGGGAGCAACAGCTTGTAGTTCATTTTTACCTGATTGTGTGATTGTTTACCATAGCTTTACTTTCCATTTCTCACATTTTTGATATATCTTGTTGAGTTATCTGACCATCTCTTTTCTTGTCTTCTTGCGAGGGACCGCGGAGCGAGGCGGATCGCCTAGGTGACCCGACGCAACCTTGGGACGTGGAGCCGGCTTTTCTTTAGCCAAGCCGGCAGGAGAGAGCAAGGAGTGAGAGAGAGAGAGGGATTAGTTAGCTTTTCTTTTATTTTGTGAGAGAGTGATTCATTTAAATTATAATAATACAGGTACACTAGGACTTGGACTTAGACATTCGGGCCTAACTTCCGGGTGTTTGTTCACCCGGGGGCTCACCGCGTTTTGACCGCGTTTTCATCGCTTGTCATTTTCCGGTTTTGTTTTCATTTTTCACTTTCTTTTGTGGATTGAGCTCTTAGTTCTAGGATTGCTTGACTCGATTAGAATAGGTCCAAACACTTAATAATCTTTGCATGCACCTATAGATACGTATTTGGACTTAGAATAATCAAACAGTTAGCGAGTAGCTTCCAAATCCACGCGCCGCGAGCTCACACCCGAACAAGCGCTTTCTCCTACTCCAAATGTGTTGGGCAGAGGAGGGGTGAGCCAAGACCGGACACTCGGATTAGAAGCTATTAGCTAGCTTGTGGTTCTTCACGCTAGCAGTTGCCTGTTCTAGGATGCTTTCCGCTTGCATATCGTCATATAGATTAGGTTTAAATATTCTGCTTTGCATCCCGCATGGAGAGAGCTGGGATTCGCTGTAAGTCTTCTAACTTTGCACGCATCATCTAGGCACAAAGGTGAGATTTCCACCTTGGTGTCGACTTGCACGGCTTTTCCGACTCTATTCTCCCTCTGTTTTTGGAACAAAGTAGGATAAAGGAAAAAAATACAAAAACGTTAGGCGCTTGTTTGAATTGACTCAAAAGAAGCGATAACACCAAAAAAATTAAAAAAGGGACTGCTAAAGAAAACTTGACCAAAATAAAATTGGTAATTGGATTCATTGCTTGGGGAGAGTAACACCCTCACTTGTTTTCAGGTTGCATAGGAAGGTTTCCTTCCCAGTGAGGTGAGCGCTTCGTAAGGATTAGAGCCCAAAACCCAACTTGTTGCTGCCTTGTGTATCGCCTGGATTTCCGAAGTATTGGCGCTACTATCGTACGTAGTCGAGTAGGACTTGGTCGCCATTGGTGACTCTCTATTGTGAGAGCACCGACCTTGTCCGAAGTACAGAGCTTAGGCCACGCCTTCACGGGTGTGTCTGTCTCACCGGCTGCGTCCGAGTAGGACCTTGTACGCTCACGGGTGATTCCGTTGCGAGCGAGGTCCGAAGTATCGGTTTCGCCTATCGGCTTCCTCCCTCTTTTCTTTGGCTGAGTAGGGATCCAGGAAGGGTTACAAGGACCTCAAAAAGCGCAAGTTACAGGTTACACAGGAGGAGGACAAGTACGGGGACACTCTCCTGGCAGTACTCTCTCTCCTATAGGCGTAGCACTCTAAGGACTCGTGAAAAGATAATTGCCTGAAAAACAAGTTAAAATTGACAAGATAAAAGCCGAACCTTCACGGCTTCACGAGTTGAGTTGGTGAACCTACCCTTGCTTTGTGTTTGATTTCTAGATTTATTAAGGTCAAGATCAAAAACACCGCACAATTGTGCACAATTTTGTTGCATTTCATCTTCTTCTTCTCTTGCATTCCCCCCACTCTTCTCCAATAATCAAGATGATGGGACGGAGGTCTCTTAGGCCGACCTTGTCGGCACCGCTATCCAGCACTCCTCCTTACTCATCTAGGAATAACTCGGAGAGTCCGCTCTCCGAGCCTGAGTTCACATCCACCCTGTTCCCCCTCGACCACCCTTCCCATTCTCCTTCCCTCAGTCCAATCATTTCAGACTTCAGTGCATCACCAAGTTCGGCTCATTCCACAGCACCTGAAATGGCCTCTTTTGCATTTTCAGAGAACCAAGCAATGGCAGACAGAGGCGAGCACCAAGATGATCACGATCACCCGCCGTTCATTATTGATCAAGCGTCCATCAACAATTCCCTGCTAGCGTCCCTGGAAAATATGCAGAGACAGATCCGTGACCAGGGTACATTTATAGGTGATCTGATGAGAGAGATAGCACAGCTGAGAGAAAACCGACCTGGGGGCGGTGGCGGTGGAGGAGGAGGAGGACCCGATGCAGGAGGGGGCGACCCAGACGGTGAGCGACCGCCACAGACCATCATGAGGGAGCTGCACAACCCAGCTTCATCCCTCACTCACCGGTGGATCAGACTCCCGCCAATCCACGGAGACTTCGAGCTTCGGCACAACACAATTCAGATGCTACCCAAGTTCCATGGGTTGCCGACCGAAGAGCCGCACCTCCATCTCCAAGAGTTCGAAATGATATGCAGCACCATCCACGATCGGCTGTTGACCGAGGATACTATCAAGATGATCGCCTTCCCGTTCTCATTGGTTGATCGAGCCGCATATTGGCTCAAGCATCTAGGGCGATTTGTCGACACCTGGGCAGATCTCTGGTCCGTGTATTTGAAGAAATACTATCCTCTCGGTCGGACAAATGCAGCGCGAGCCATGATCAGCAATTTCGTCATGATCCCAAATGAACAGTTCCATGAAGCATGGGATCGATTCAGAGAGCTCATAGACCGGTGTCCACATCACGATATCTCTAAGCCCCATCTGGTGCAGAGTTTCTTCTGTGGGCTGACACCGGAGCTGCAGGGGCTTGTGAACGCCTCTTGCGGTGGATCATATTTTTCCAAAGGTGAAGACGATGTCTGGGCCATATACGAAGGTATGGCAGAAAATTCTACAGTGATGACCCAAGCCAGAGTCTACACCCAGCAGAAACCCCCGCAGGGAGCGGGATCATTTCAGAGGATCGCCCGCATCGATGCCGGTCCTAGCACAACGTCGGTAGCCGCGGCCCAAGCCGAATCAACAGCAGCCGACATGGGCATTATCAGTGAAAAGCTGGACCGCATGGAGATCCTTGAGAAAAAGCAGAATCAAGGTCTAGCCCAGATGGACCTTCTCACAAAGACAATGAGTGACCTGAAAACTCAGATTCTCTGTATTCAGGAGGCACAGGCCCATTCACAACAGCCTCCCAGGTCACAGGTTGCTTCCAGCAGCAACAATCCCAACCAGGCCTCCACCTCATACCGCCAGGTGAACCATATCCAGGCGGAGCCGGTTCCATTGTTGCAGTACCATCCAGAGCAACCGCCATCTCAGGAGACTCAGATGGTGGTTTATCAGCCGGAGCAGCCACTGGCAGTTCTTCCTCCACCCTCCTTCGAGCAGGAACCGTTGATGGAAGTCAACGGGATTTGGTATGACCGATACCCTCAGCCCGCAATTCGTAGGGATCACCCCGGATTCCGTTGGGGTAATGGTGGATCCTCATCCCAACAGCATCCTCCTGCTCAAGGACAGCAGAGCGGCCAGCCACAACAACAACACCAGCAACCCCAATACAACCAACCCCAGCAGTACCACAGTGGTCCTCGTCCCGCCTATCAGGGACAGCAGTGGAGGCAGCGTCAGCCGCCTCAGCATTCTTATGCCCAGCCTCCCCCCCAATATCAGCAGCAATACCAGCAGCAGCAGCCCCATGTCCAGCAGGGACAGACATCCGGTTCTCAGGGTCCAGCCTATGAGAACCCAGCCCTTGACGATCTTGCCCGCTTGCTATCTGAACAGCGAGCATCTTTCAGGCAAGAAATGGATGAGTTCCGGCAGGAGATGCGGGACATTATCAAAGGCAAGGCTGCCATACCAGCTCAGATCGAACCAAACCCTAATAATTTCAAAAGAAAATCTGAGCAGGTAGAGTTCGTAGAGGGTGCCTCTCCTAGTGACAATTTGAATGATATGTCTTCTTTTGTGAATGATGCTGATTTTGTGACTACTAGGAGCGGTAGGATACCAGCCGGCGGCGCCTCTTCTGAGCGACAGCCAGACGCAGGATCAGGAGCGCCAGAAGAGCAGAGGAGCGGTGCTGATGCCGCTACAGATGATGTTGAAGACAACGGTGCTGATGCCACCAATGATGGAGTCCAGGACAACGGTGCTGATGCCGTTGTGATACCAGATGCAGACGGTGGTGCTGAAGCCACCATTTTGGAGGATGAACCAGAGCGCGGTGCTGATGCCGTGAAGACAGGTGCTAGTGGTGGTGCTGAGGCCACCACATCTACTTTTGTTGAGCCATCTTCTGTGATGCCACCACTTTTTGTATCTAGTGACTATGGGAAGAAAAACAAAAGCAAAAATATGAATAAAGGAAAGGTTTCTGTTCAAATTACGGATCCATATGTGATGAATGATGATGATTGTATGGATTCTCCATCTTCACAGGCACAGGGACCGATTCCAAGGCCTCCTTCTGAGGAGGCCCCTACCATCCCCTTCCCTGAGGCACTCCGCCGAGCGAAGGGGAATAAAAAAGAAAATCCTAAAAAGAGCCAACAGGTAGAGTTCGACAATGAAATGATTGACAGATTCCACATTCAGCTGACTCTACGGGAAGCGTTTGAGCATATCCCCTTCTTCAAGAAGAACTTGAAAGAAACAACTACTGTCAGAAGGAAGAAGAGGCACAGAGATCAAATCCATATGCTCACGCATAACACTTGCTGCGCCATTCAGAACACATTGCCAGCCAAGCGACCAGACGCAGGAGCTCCCTATGTCAGATGCGAGATTCAGGAGCAGCAGTTTGATCGCACTCTATTAGACAGCGGCTCTTCAATTAACCTTCTTCCGGCAGCCTTACTCAAGCAATTCGAGTTTGGCCCTCTTCTTCGAAGCAGAACCGTCCTTCAGTTTGCTGATAGGTCGATTAAGAGGCCGAAAGGGTTATTGAAAGACGTGGTCGTTACCATTCAGGGCCTGAAATTCCCCGTGGACTTCGTTGTGTTGGACATGGAGATCCCTGAGTCGGTAACTGATGCCCCCATCATTCTCGGACGTCCATTCTTGGCCACAGCCAAGGCGGTGACCGATCATGATAGTGGGAAGGTATGCTTTCGCGTAGAGGGCGAAACCATACAAATAGATACGATCGAAGAGATCAGAGCCAGAGAGGCAGAATGCTCAGAGCAGTCCAGCGAGGCCGAGCAGATGACAGAGGAGGAGCTAGACATCCACCAGGTTTGTGATTTTGAGATGACTGATGATGAATCCAACTGGAAAGACCCCGTAGCACCGACCCTCGCCTTGCCGACAGATTCACTGTATCTCAAGCTCATGGCAGTCGAGAGCCGGGAGAGCACACCCCTGGATGAGGATATTTCTGAGGCTGATAGTGTTGTGATGAGTGGTGCTGAGGAATTTCAATCTTGCTCATCGTCTTCTGATCCCTCGGATTCAGACATTGATTGGGATGACTTTGATGACTATTTACCTTGTCTGATTCCTTCTGAGCCGACAGCCATGACAGAGTGCGAGCCAGTGCAGTTTATTGATGATCCATCAGGCCGCCCTTCATCAGCGATTCAAGCAGAGCGAGAGTTCTCCCATGCAGACCTGGTAGCATTTACACAGACTTATCAGAAGCCAGATCTGCCACCTCCCAGTTGTCCGGAAAGGAAACCTCTGCCGCAGTCAATGAAGTACAGATTCCTTGCTGGAGAGCCAGAAATGCACCCAGTCATTATCTCAGCAGATTTGACTGGAGAACAAGAATCTCGTCTGATGGAGGTTCTTGAAAGAAACCGCAAGGCAATCGGTTGGAGTATAGCTGATCTCCAGGGGCTGAGCCCAAAGCTTTGCTCTCACCACATCTATCTTGAAGATAACGCTAAGCCGTCGCATGAGTTCCAACGACGGCTGAACCCGAATCTTCGAGACGTAGTCATGAAAGAAATTTCCAAGTGGTGGAGCGCTGATTTCATCTATCCCATCTCCGACTCCAAATGGGTTAGTCCACTCCATGTGGTACCCAAGAAGACGGGTATCACTACAGTTGTCAATGAGTCCGGAGAGGAGATCGCTACCAGAGTACCAACTTCTTGGAGGGTCTGTGTGGACTACAGACGATTGAATGAGGCCACCAAGAAGGATCACTTCCCGCTACCATTTATTGATCAGATTATCGAGCGGTTAGCTGGGAAGAGCCATTACTGTTTTCTTGATGGGTACTCTGGATACAATCAGGTGGCCATTACGCCCGAAGACCAGGAGAAAACGACATTCACCTGTCCGTTCGGGACTTATGCTTTCAGACGGATGCCCTTTGGTCTATGTAACGCTCCGGCGACATTCCAAAGGTGCATGTTGTCCATCTTCTCGGACATGGTGGGTGATTGTTTAGAGGTCTTCATGGATGACTTCTCGGTCTATGGCGACGGGTTCGACACTTTTCTTGACTGCCTAGACCGCGTGCTGAAGCGCTGCATAGAGGTTAATCTAGTCTTATCTTGGGAGAAGAGTCATTTCATGATGACTCAGGGGACGGTCCTTGGTCATATCGTCTCCAACAGGGGCATGAAGGTCGATCCGCTAAGGTGGACATCATCAGAAAACTCAACCCGCCGTCCAATCTGCGTCAGTTACGGTCTTTTCTGGGGCATGTCGGTTTCTACCGACGGTTCATCCAGGACTTCAGTCGAATTGCCCGACCGCTTACTGACTTGCTCACCAAAGACACCGAGTTTATTGTTAATGATAAGTGTCTTGAATCTTTTGAGACTCTCAAAAATATGCTTGTTTCAGCTCCTGTCCTTCAGCCACCCGATTGGTCTCTTCCATTCGAGATCATGACGGATGCTTCAGATTTTGCCGTTGGGGCTGTGCTTGGACAGAGGAGGGATGGTTTACCCTTTGCCATTCACTACGCCAGCCGGACTTTGGATGCCGCGCAGCGGAATTACACTGTGACTGAGAAAGAGATGCTGGCCGTAGTCTTCGCTCTTGATAAGTATAGATCATATATTCTTGGATCTAGAGTAACCATTTACACAGATCACACCGCCATCCGGTACTTAATGGCTAAGAAGGATGCCAAAGCACGTCTCACCAGATGGATCCTTCTACTCCAGGAATTTGATATTGAAATTAAGGATAAGCCTGGAGTCAAGAATGTGGTGGCGGATCATCTCTCCAGATTGGAGAATCTTGAGGAATCTGAGCCCAGCGCACCTATCACAGAGACATTTCCAGATGAGGCGATCTTGGCTGTCACCTCACTCCCATGGTATGCTGACTTTGTAAACTATCTTGTTGCCAAGACAGTCCCTCAGGGTTGGCCCAGGCAGAAACTTGAGACCTTCCTAGCTAAGGCCAAGTTTTACCATTGGGAGGATCCCGTCCTTTATCATGAAGGAGGGGATAGTATCTGGAGGAGGTGCATTCCTCAAGAAGAGCAGCATAGCGTCCTCACATACTGCCACAAGCTTGAGGCAGGAGGACATCATTCTGGAAAAAGGACTGCACAAAAGGTGCTTCAATCCGGCCTATGGTGGCCTACTCTCTTCAAGGATTCTGATGAGTTCGTGAAGAGATGTACTGACTGTCAGAAAATGGGAACCTGCGGACAGAGAGACATGATGCCCATGCAACCCATTCACTTCTGTGAGGTTTTTGATGCATGGGGGATTGATTTCATGGGCCCATTTCCTAAGAGTCAGGGATTCGAGCATATTTTGCTCGCTGTGGATTATGTCAGCCGATGGGTTGAGGCCATCCCCGCCCGAGCCGCAGATGCTAAAACTGTTTGCAAATTTTTGAGGAAAAATATCATTTCACGGTTCAGAGTACCTAGAGTCTTGATTTCAGACGGGGGGTCTCACTTCATCAATGACAAAGTCAGGGCCCTTGCAGACGAGTTCGGCATTGACCATCGGGTTGCCACACCTTATCACCCTCAGACTAATGGTCTTGCCGAAGTATCGAACAGGGAGATAAAGACCATCTTGCAGAAAGTTGTCCGCCCAGACCGAAAGGATTGGTCACAGCTTTTGGACTCGGTCCTGTGGGCCTATCGGACATCTTTCAAGAATCCATTAGGGACATCTCCCTTTCGTCTCGTCTATGGCAAGCCGTGCCATTTGCCAGTGGAAATCAAGCATAAATCTTTTTGGGCAGTTACTGAGTTACTCTTAGATCCCGAGAGTATAGGAGACCAGAGAAGAGCAGAATTGGCAGCCCTGGAGGAATTGAGAGATACAGCCTTCTCCAACAGCCTACAATACAAAGAAAAAGTGAAGACATGGCATGATTCGCATATCAGCCATAAACAGTTTGAGCCAGATCAGAGAGTATGGTTGTTCGATTCAAGGCTCAAGTTATTTCCAGGGAAATTGCAGAGCAAGTGGAAAGGACCGTATGTGGTCAGGAAGGTACATGACAATGGCAGCATCGACATATCCGAACTGTCATCTTCCTCTACCTTCCGCGTCAATGGTCAACGCTTGAAATTATATCTTGATCATGATCCGCCGACCATTGACGTTGCCCCCATTCTTCTGGTATGAGATGTGTCCTTTGATTCTCATCATCTACATCTCATACATGGTGATCAATTCTATCTTCCACTGTACAGATCCATCTGTTCATATCACTCTGTTTCCGTTGATTTATTGTCTTCTTTTCTTCTTTTCTTCTTTTCCTTTTCTATTTTCTTTATCTATCAAAAAGGTGCCGCCCTTGTAGACAGTTTTCCATACTTAGGACGTACTTTGTCCTAAGTATAGGGGGGTTGGCACCCCGAGTTTTTCTATTCTTTTCGATCCTCTCCCTTGTCTCCTCTTTTGTCTATACTTAGGGATATCTTACCCTAAGTATAGGGGGAGACAATCTGAGTACGATCTGTTCATTCCCACCCTTGACCCTCCCTGCGTTGTATACAGTCTGCTATACTTAGGATTATTTAATCCTAAGTATAGGGGGGACGGTCAACTTCTCATTCGTTGATTCCTTCATTCATTTATTCCTTTATTATTTAGACTTGTCTATACTTAGTACGAGTTATGTCTTCTCTTTTCTCTCCGATCTATGAGGACATAGCTCAAGCTAAGTATAGGGGGGTCGTATATACTACGTATATACTTTAACCATAACTCGTACTTTCGTATTTTCCTAATAAATATGGCTAAAAATTCCTTAAAATTCAAAGATGTGGTTATTCCTCAAATTCTTTTTCTATTTACTGATTAATAAATCAGGTGAAAATGTTTTTTGCAAAATATTTGAAAAATAGTTTGAAAATCTTCGTGAACATTTATTGAGAACTATTTTGAAAATATTTTGTTTCGTGTTTTCAACCTGTGTGGTTTGTAAAATTTATTTTCTTTGTGTGAAATAAAAATGTTTGAAAAATGATTTGCAAATGGTTTGAAAATGGTTGCAAAAATGATTTGAAAAACCTATATATACTGTTTTGAAAGCCTTTGCAAAATGATTTTCAAATGTGTGTAAAATGTTTGTAAAAATTATTTTGGACTATAGTTTTCAAAAATTGTGTGAAAAACTTGTGTCAAATAAGTTTGAGGAATAGTCACATCACACCAAAATCCACTATATGCATATATATGTATAAAATTGACCACTTACCCTTGTAAATTCTAAATTCCACTTCTTGTATATATAAGAAGCACTCCCGTGTACATATTTTCACCTAGTTTTCAGCCAAAACTTTTTGTTTTCAAAAATCCCCAAAAACATTTGCAAAATTAAAATCCAAAAACATTTGAAAAATCTCTTTGAAAAACACAAAAAATGCATCTGCATGCATCATATTTTCAAAAATCCATAAAAAGTTCAAAATCTTTGAAAATTGCATCACAAAAATATTTTCTGCATAGCATAGCATGAGCATTTTTCGGATCGAGTTTGACAATTGAACAAGTCTAAGTAAAATCCGGAGATTGGAGCTTGATTGGACCTTATAATCTACCTAATAACAGGAACCTTATAGGAACTGGGTTTGAGGTACTTCAGGTCTGTTGACTTAATTCTTTGAGGATCACGGGACTCGGTTCAATGGATTCTTGACTGCCTAAGTAGAGTATTTCAGAGCACACGCACGACTCTTGTTGATAATGACCTAACTTGGACACCTGCACCTTTCACATGGCTCAACTCAGTTGGAGTGGTGAGGGGATTGGATTTGCCGGCATGAGACGCACACAAGTGGAAACATTTGTCCTCCTCTAGGGAGGGAAGTGCACCCCAACCCATCCAGTGATTAGGAAGTCTAAAGACAGGAGGCTGTGGGTTGCGATAAAGCTTCAAAAGAGGGATAGTCTACTGGCTCAAGAGGAAAAACTCCTTATGTAAATGCTGCTGTGAATAGTATTTCAAAAAAAAAAAAAGTTCAGGCATGTACAAAAATAAAAAGCCTGCAAAGTATGTACAAAGTCAATAAGCAAGCTTGAGTTCCAAAGTCAAATATGTGAGCCTGCAGCAGGATGACTTGACTACACTGGTCTTGCATCCAAGGATAGGTAGCTACACTGGCTACCGTCCATTCTTCTCTTCACCCCCTCCTCTTGAGCTGGTTGCCACTTGAACTTAGAAGGGAATACCCCGCTCCTCGAGGATGGAGTTGCTGGATTGGGGAATCATTGGGTTGTCGTACTGGAGAAGTCAGTTTCTTTGTCATTCTAGTTGGGGAGAGCCACCATCACTTACACTGTACGAGTCAGATTCATAGTCGTAAGGGTTTGCGTATGAATTGAGATATTTCTGACCTGGCTATTGAGGAGACTTGAGCAGAGTTTTGAGATTCTCAGGGACTGTTGGATTTCAAATTCGGTTCTCATTAAGGTTCCGCCCGCACTAAATTTCCAAAGGTCCGACTTAAGCTCCAAACTTTGATTTTGCGAAGACAAGTTTGATAATCAAATAAAATCCAAGTTCTTCTTTTTCTTTTCTTTCTTCTCTTTTTGCACTTATTGCATAAGTGTTTGCTAGGGACTAGCAAAGGTAAAGTATAGGGGGATGATGAATCCACATTTCATCATCTTTATTCTATCATTTTGGCACCTAAAACCCTAGCAAATACCTGTAAATAGCCTTAAATCAAGCATCTTAGCATTCATGCATGTGCATCTCAATAGTGTGTAAATTACTGTAATTAAGGCCAAAATTATAGAATAAATAAAGAAAAGAAAAAGAATAAAATATTGTAAATATTTTATGACCCAAAACCCCCGAGACCTAGGCATCTTGATGAATAGGTCGACAAGGAATAAAGTAGGGGGAGATAAGGTCAGAAACACAGATAAAACACCTATACTTTTTATTCATTCCTTATTCATTTTGGGACCTATTTCTGGTTCCACTTTTTGTACATCAAATAAAGAAACTTTGTACATAAAAGTTGTAGATAATTTCATAAAGAAAAAGACAAAATTGATTTCACAAAAAAGTCATGTACAGACAAAAAGATATGGTCTGAATAAGAATCCAAAATCCCAACTTCCCAGACCCGTATCTCACAAACGACAACTCCAAATGCAGTGTACTCACCTTTAATTGTATATAGAATAAAATAATCTATCCAATGGTGGTGGTTTCGCATTTGGCGGGGCTACGGTTTGAAAGTTGACTTTTGGACCCTCATTGTACACTTGTACTGAATGAAATATTCAATTTATTCTTAATTCATTATTTATTCATTTTTTATATTTTTATAATTTTGTAAATATTACTTATACTATATGTGCATTAAAATTGAAATAAAATGCAAAGAAAATTAAAAATAAAACACTTGTATATTTTCAATACATTGGTATACTGCCTATGAACATACCTATACAACATACACTTGTATTTTATTAAATACACAAAACATATCAGAAAAATAAAAGAAAAATAGATTTATGTATCTCAAAGTATTTTATAATTTTTGAAAATAATAAACAAAAAGAATAAAATTGAAAATACCAAAATAAAAATAAAATATCAAAATACATAGGTGTTATACCTATATAGGGTTAAAAAGGTAACTTATAAAAATAAATCTCATAAAAATAAATAAAAATCGGAATTAAATACTACATAAAATTTTGAACATTTTTTATTTTATAACTTTTATTTAATTCGGCCATTTAATATTTTAAATTGATTTAATAAGATTTTATTTTGGGGTTTTTCCTGGTTGGTCCACGTGGACCAACCAGGAGGCAGTCAGCGTTGACCCCAGGTCAACTGCCTGCCCTACCCCCCTGTAGACCTGTCAGACTTGGTTTTTGAGCTTTTTCTTGGCTTTTTCCCAGCCGAGTCTTGCACTATTTCATCTCATTTCCTTCTGCAAAAATCTCCCCTGTAGATTCATCTTGCCCGCGGAGTGTTTACATTGGGCTATGGATCAAGGAACCGCTCCAGGGATCTTGATCTTTGAGCCTCTGCCACCTCAGGTCAAACCCAATAAAACCAACCCCCCATTTTCAAATCGATTTCGAGTCCCCTTGGTCCACCCCTCTCCGCCTCTCTTGTGCTCCAGGTCTTGCCGGAGGTGACAGCTCCGCCGCGAGCCTCTCAGCCAGGGCGTCCGAGGTCGAGGGAGCCTCCAGCACCTCCGCCAACCACCGGCGTCGAGGTAGTCTTTTTCCTCTGGCTCCGGCCATCGAGGGCTTCCACTCCGCCATTTCTTTATTGCATTTCGTTCCTGTTAGCTTAGGCTTTAAAAACACCCAAAAAAATCAAAGATCCATCGCTTAAATCACCCGATCACACGTCCTCGCCGGAGCGCAACTCCGGCCACCAACGTCCATTCCACCTCGCGCTTCGTTTAGGTCCACCAAAGGTCCAGGCACTTTGCCCTGGACCTTCTAACTCTTTTTGCAGGGTCAACGCACGTTGAATCGCGCCTGGGAGCGATTTTGAGGCTCGCCGGACCTCAGCCGAGCTCTCCAGCTCCGCCACCTTCGCCTGAGCCCCTTGGCCGTCGCCGAGGCATTTTGAAGCCCCCAGGAGGTAGCCGACGACCCCAGGAGTCTCCACGGCCATTTTGAAGCACATTCATCGCCGGAGACGCGAGATCGGAGTCGGGGAAGTTCGCCTTCGCCGGCCTTCTTCCCCGTTCTTCCTCCTTGCTTCTCCGTCGTCCGATCGAGCCGCAGCTCCAGATCAAGCAGCGGCCGTTGGATCTTCCTCAGCCTCGACCGTCAGATCAACTCAGGAGGATCTAATCTCAGCCGCACGTGCCGAACCGTCATCGCGCACCCAGGACACGCCACGTGGATAAGTGGAGCGCTCCCAGCCGCTGGATCGCGCCTCGTCGTCCAGACGTTGGATGCGCGCCACGCGTCATCATCGGAGCGCAGGAGCGAGGGTATTTTGCATCTACACCCTCGCCATTTTTGTATTTAATATTTAGTCTATAAACTTTCGTCTATAGTTTAAAATATTTTGTAATATTTGCAAAACAACCCCTAGGCTTTGTTTATTTGCGTTTGGGTCCCTCGCCACGTCACCTCACGTGACCTGTACACGTGAGGTGGTGGGCATTTTGCAGAGGAGCCCCCGTGCGTTTGTGTATTTCGTTTTAGCCCTAAAACTTTCATAGCACGTGTAATATTTCTGGGTATTTTGCATGTTAACCCCCAGACTTTTGTGATATTGCACTCCAGTCCCTCCTAGGCGCGTGCAAGTCACGCGCCCTGGTGGGTAATTTGTAGGCGTGCCCCAGCGGATTTTGTATTTACCTTTTGGTTCCAGAAATTGAATATTAAGTTCAATATTTTTGTGGAAATTGCATGTATGCCCCTGGAAGTTTTGAATATTGCATTTCTACCCCTGCCAGGACTGTTTAATGTTTGGATGTTTGTTGGATTTATTTGATTGATCATTTTAGCTCCAAAAATTCCACAAAAATAGGTTTAAGTTTCTGGATAAGTGTACTTTAACGCCACCTATTTAGTTTTTGATTTTATTTTATTTTAATATTTATTCAAAATCAAAAACAACCTTTTTGTGTACTGTTTACCTTAGAAAATACCAAAAAAATATTAAAACACCTCCAAAAATTCCCAAAAAAATCACCTAGTGTCTATTTTGTCCTACTTTAGTGTCAGTCCAAAAATCATTAAAAATTTCAAAAGAAAAACACTAAAAATTTAAAAACACTTAAAAACTTCAAAAAATATATAAAATAGTAGAAAAAGCCAAAAAAATATAAACTCAGCTTCTGTTTGTCCTTTATTTTGTTCTTTTCATTAGAAAAATATTTTGAAAAATTTTGACTACTGGTTGGTATTTTTAGATTACCTTTTACTCACAGCCAGCCTTATTTGCACTGTTTGCCTTCATTTCAGTTTTTAAAAATACCAAAAACACCTTGAAAAATCCCCAAAAATCACAAAAACAGTAAAAAACCTTAAAAATACCAAAAACATTTATTTTCTGAATTTTTGAGCATTTTTATCCATTTTTATAAATACTTTAGTTTCCCTTTTATTACATTGTCTTTAATTTCCAACATTGAAAAAGGAAATAAAAAAATATAAAATATAAAATATAAAAATCAGAAAATTCAAAAAAATCAAAATACAAAATTAAAAAAAAATTAAAAAAAATTAATTAAAAATTAAAAACCCACAAAAATTGTAGTTGCTTGCTTGCTTAGTGTAGACACTTCACACACTCACACACTTGTGCATTCATTTGCTTGGACTATACTGTTTGCTCCCTGTGTTCGAACTCTCTGCATACTTGACACTATACACCATTTGTGCAGAGTTAAAAATAAATTTTAACTCCACATTGTTTCTAATTTGTTGATCTTAGTGTGGGTTAATTGTTGATTAATCACGGTTTATTGTGGGTCGCACAGCGGCGTATTTAGACCCTCGATAAAACGTGTTTATCAATATGCCTTCAGAACCAAGAGCCGAGTTTGGTAGCATCTTCGGACGAAGATCAAATCATTGAAGAATTCTGTCAGGATCTGAGAGAGGAAACAGAGCAGATTATGGTGGACACTGCACAGTTGAAAGAATCACCACCTGTATTAATCGCTGAGGTCACCGCTGAAGCAGCTCAGACCCCGCCAGAGCTGAAACCTCTGCCCTCCAATATGAAGTATGCCTTCCTTGCAGGAGAACCGAATATGTACCCGGTCATCATCAATGCGCATCTGACCGAAGATCAAGAATCTCGTCTGATGGAGGTTCTTGAACGTAACCGCAAGGCGATAGGCTGGCGAACCTCTGATCTCCACGGGATCAATCCGTCACTCTGTTCGCATTGCATCTTTCTGGAGGAAAATAGCAGACCCTCTCGTGAACTGCAAAGAAGATTAAATCCGAACCTGCGAGAGGTGGTTATGAAAGAAATCCAGAAATGGTGTGATGCGGGATTCATTTATCCCATCTCCGACAGCAAATGGGTGAGCCCTCTGCATGTTGTGCCCAAGAAATCCGGGATCACCATTGTGAAAAATGACAAAGGAGAGGAGATCGCAACCAGAGTACCGACTTCTTGGCGAGTGTGCGTAGACTACAGAAGACTCAATCTCGCCACCAAGAAGGATCATTTTCCGCTACCCTTCATCGACCCGATCTTGGAGAGATTGGCCGCGAAGGAATATTTCTGTTTCTTGGACGGTTACTCTGGGTATAATCAAGTTGCTATTGCTCCTGAAGACCAAGAGAAGACCACGTTCACCTGTCCTTTTGGCACATATGCCTTCAGACGGATGCCGTTCGGGCTTTGCAACGCCCCAGCCACATTTCAGAGGTGTATGCTTGCAGTTTTTGCTGATATGGTGGGTAGCTTTCTCGAGGTCTTTATGGATGATTTTTCGGTCTATGGGGATTCATTTGATCAATGTCTGGATTATCTAGACCGAGTCTTACGGAGGTGCTGCGAAGTAAATCTTGTGCTCTCCTGGGAGAAGAGCAATTTCATGGTGACTGAAGGAATCGTGCTGGGTCACGTTGTTTCTAAACGTGGCATGGAGGTTGACCCAGCCAAGGTGGATGTAATATCTAAGCTGGAACCACCTACAAATATCAAGCAAGTCCGGTCATTCTTGGGCCATGTCGGTTTTTACCGACGATTTATTAAAGATTTCAGCAAACTGGCCAGACCGCTGACTGAGTTGCTCGGCAAGGACAATGAGTTCATTGTAGACGATCGTGTCCTCCTTGCCTTTAAGCAGTTGAAAGAACTCATCACGCAGGCCCCTGTCCTACAGCCACCGATTTGGACTCAGCCATTCGAGATTATGACCGATGCGTCGGATTATGCCATCGGAGCTGTACTGGGACAGAGAAAAGACAATGTACCGTTTGCAATTCACTACGCTAGCCGAACGCTCGATGAAGCTCAGCGAAACTATACTGTTACTGAAAAGGAGCTGCTAGCGGTAGTCTTTGCTTTGGAGAAGTTCAGATCTTACCTTCTTGGGTCCAAAGTTATCATCTACACTGATCATTCGGCCATTTGGTATTTACAGCAGAAGAAGGATGCCAAACCACGTCTTATCCGGTGGATCCTTCTCCTCCAGGAGTTTGACATGGAGATCAGAGATAAACCTGGGGTAAAGAATGTAGTGGCCGATCATCTGTCAAGACTTCCTGAACCGGAGTCTCCTGAGCTAAACTTGCAGCCTATCACAGAGACCTTTCCAGATGAATCGATTCTGTCTGTCGCCTCACTTCCTTGGTATGCGGACATTGTGAATTATCTAGTTGCCAAGAAAATCCCACAGGACTGGCCTAAGTTGAAAGTAGACAGATTTTTGTCTAAAATCCATTTCTACCAGTGGGAAGACCCGTATCTGTTTCGTGAGGGAGCCGATTGCATCTGGAGAAGGTGTATACCTCAGGAGGAGGTTCCAAGTGTCCTCGCTTTATGTCATGATCAAGATTCTGGAGGACATCATTCAGGAAAACGGACGGCAGCAAAAGTTCTTCAAAGTGGCCTCTGGTGGCCTTCATTGTTCAAAGATGCAGATGAATACGTCAAAGGTTGCACTGACTGTCAGAAGATGGGTGGAACCATAGGAATGAGAGATACGATGCCTCTAAAGTACATTCAGATCTCAGATGTCTTTGACGCATGGGGGATCGACTTTATGGGCCCGTTTCCTAACAGTCAGGGTTATGAGTATATTCTGCTTGCTGTCGATTATGTCAGTCGTTGGGTGGAGGCTATCCCCGCCCGAGCCGCCGATAGTCGGACTGTCTGTCGATTCTTACGAGATCACATCATAGCACGGTTCGGGATTCCCAAGATCCTCATATCTGACGGGGGCAGCCATTTCATAAACAGAGAGGTGAAGAAGCTGACCCAAGAATTCTGCATCGAGCATCGTGTTGCTTCACCCTATCACCCGCAGTCCAATGGCTTAGCTGAATGTTCAAACAGGGAGATCAAGACAATTTTACAGAAACTTGTGCGTCCGGATCGCAAGAACTGGTCTCAGCTGCTTGATTCCGTTCTTTGGGCTTACCGAACAGCGTACAAGTCACCCTTGGGAATGTCTCCCTACCGCCTGGTGTATGGCAAGCCATGCCACTTGCCCGTGGAACTTATTCATAAATCTTTATGGGCTATTAACATCTGTAATTTGGACTCCAAGCAAGCAGGACAGAACCGGAAATTGGATCTGAACAGATTACTGGAATTCAGAGATTATGCATATGACAACAGCCTGATGTACAAGGAAAAGGTCAAAACATGGCATGACAAGCACATCCGCCACAAGTCCTTTGATCCAGGTCAGAAGGTATGGTTGTTCGATGCGAAATTAAAAATCTTTCCAGGCAAATTGAAGAGAAAATGGACTGGGCCGTTTGTAGTGAGGCAGGTACGTGACAACGGAAGTGTATTGATATCCAATCTGTCAGCTGACACACAGCCTTTTGTAGTCAATGGACAGCTTCTGAAGCCATACCTCGAACATGACACATTCATGGCCGTCGTTGACTCGATTCAAGTAATCTATGAGGATGAGTTGAATATCTTAAAGGAGACAGAGGAAGGCAAAGCACATCAAAACATTTTTGAATGATTTTTCCTTTCCGTCTTTTCTTCTTTTCTTCTTTTCTTCTTCTTTTATCTTATTCTACCGAATTGATGCCATCCCTTTCATCACTGCTACACTTAGGATGTGCTCTATCCTAAGTATAGGGGGGATGTGCATCCCGAGTTGTTCATACCCAATCTCATCTCTTTTCTTCTTTTCTTCTTTTCCTCTTCTATCCCCTTTATCTACCGAAAAGGTGCCGCCCTTGTAGACAGTTTTCCATACTTAGGACGTGCTTTGTCCTAAGTATAGGGGGGTGCGCACCCCGAGTTTTTCTCATTCATCTCGATCCTCTCCATTGTCTCCTCTTCTTGTCTATACTTAGGGATATTTTACCCTAAGTATAGGGGGAGACAATCTGAGTACGATCTGTTCATTCCCACCCTTGACCCTCCCTGCTTTGTGTACAGTCTGCTATACTTAGGATTATTTGATCCTAAGTATAGGGGGGACGGTCAACTTCTCATTGGTTCATTTATTTTTTAGGCTTTCCTATACTCAGTACGAGTTATGTCTTCTCTTTTCTCTTTGATCTATGAGGACATAGCTCAAGCTAAGTATAGGGGGGTCGTATATACTACGTATATACTTTAGCCATAACTCGTACTTTCGTATTTTCCTAATAAATATGGCTAATAATTCTTTAAAATTCATTAAAAATCCTTAATAAAAAGATGTGATTATTCCTCAAATTCTTTTTGTATTTACTGATTAATAAATCAGGTGAAAATGTTTTTTGCAAAATGTTTGAAAAATAGTTTGAAAATCTTTGTGAACATCTATTGAAAACTATTTTGAAAATATTTTGTTTCGTGTTTTCAACCTGGGTGGTTTGTAAAACTTCTCTTCTTTGTGTGAAATAAAATGTTTGAAAAATGATTTGCAAATGGTTTGAAAAATGGTTGCAAAAATGATTTGAAAAACCTATATATACTGTTTTGAAAGCCTTTGCAAAATGATTTTCAAATGTGGGTAAAATGTTTGTAAAAATTATTTTGGACTATAGTTTTCAAAAATTGTGTGAAAAGCTTGTTTTCAAATAAGTTTGAGGAATATATACATCACACCAAAATCCACTACCTATATATATGTATAAAATTGATCACTTACCCTATAAATTCTAAAATCCACTTCTTGTATATATAAGAAGCACTCCCGTGTACATATTTTTAACCTATTTTTCAGCCAAAATCTTTTTATTTTCAAAAATTCCCAAAAACATTTGCAAAATTAAAATCCAAAAACATTTGAAAAATCTTTCTGAAAAAATACAAAAAATTGCATCTGCACTTGCATGCATCATCTTTTCAAAAACCCATAAAAAGTTCAAAATCTTGAAAATTGCATCACAAAAATATTTTCTGCATTGCATTGCATGGCATTCGCATTTTTCGGATTGAGTTTGATAGTTGAACAAGTCTAAGTAAAATCCGGAGATTGGAGCTTGATTGGACCTTATAATCTACCTAATAACAGGAACCTTATAGGAACGGGGTTTGAGGTACTTCAGGTCTAGTTGACTTAATTCTTTGAGGATCACGGGACTTGGTTCAATGGATTCTTGACTGCTTAAGTAGAGTATTTCGGAGCACACGCACGACTCTTGTTGATAATGACCTAACTTGGACACCTGCACCTTTCACATGGCTCAACTCAGTTAGAGTGGTGAGGGGATTGGATTTGCTGGTATGAGACGCACACAAGTGGAAACATTTGTCCGCCTCTAGGGAGGGAAGTGCACCCCAACCCGTTCAGTGATTAGGAAGTCTAAAGACAGGAGGCTGTGGGTTGCGATAAAGCTTCAAAAGAGGGATAGTCTACTGGCTTAAGAGGAAAAACTCCTTATGTAAATGCTGCTGTGAATAGTATTTCAAAAAAAAAAAAGTTCAGGCATGTACAAAAATGAAAAGCCTGCAAGTATGTACAAAGTCAATAAGCAAGCTTGAGTTCCAAAGTCATATCATGTGAGCCTGCAGCAGGATGACTTGACTACACTGGTCTTGCATCCAAGGATAGGTAGCTACACTGGCTACCGTCCATTCTTCTCTTCACCCCCTCCTCTTGAGCTGGTTGCCACTTGAACTTAGAAGGGAATACCCCGCTCCTCGAGGATGGAGTTGCTGGATTGGGGAATCACTGGGTTGTCGTACTGGAGAAGTCAGTTTCTTTGTCATTCTAGTTGGGGAGAGCCACCATCACTTACACTGTACAAGTCAGATTCATAGTCATAAGAGTTTGCGTATGAGTTGAAGTATTTCTGACCTGGCTAGTGAGGAGACTTGAGCAGAGTTTTGGGATTCTCAGGGACTGTTGGATTTCAAATTCGGTTCTCATTGAGGTTCCGCCCGCACTAAAATTCCAAAGGTCCGACTTAAGCTCCAAACTTTGATTTTGTGAAGACAAGTTTGATAATTAAATTTAGTCCACCTTTCTTCTTTTTCTTTTCTTTGTTTTTCTTTTCTGCACTTATTGCATAAGTGTTTGCTAGGGACTAGCAAAGGCAAGTATAGGGGGATGATGAATCCACGTTTCATCATCTTTATTCTATCATTTTGGCCTTAAAAACCCTAGTAAATGCGTGTAAATAGCATTAATTCAGGCATTTTAGCATTCATGCATAGGTGTGTAAATACTGTATAAAATGCGGTTTTTAGTGCCAAAATTATAGAATAAAGAAAAGAAAAGAAAAATAATAAAATATTGTAAATATTTTATGACCCGAAACCCCGAGACCTAGGCATCTTGATGAATAGGTCGACAAGGAATAAAGTAGGGGGAGGTAAGGGCCAAAATACAGATAAAATACCTATACATTATATTCATTCTTTATTCATTTTGGGACCTATTTTTGGTTCTACTTTTTATTCATCAAATAAAGAAACTTTGTACATGAAAGTTGTAGATAATTTAATAAAGAAAAATACAAAATTGATTTCACAGAAAAATAATGTACAGATAAAAAGTTATGGTCTGAATAAAAATCCAGAATGCCAACTTCCCAGACCCGTATCTCACAAACGGAAACTCCAAATGCAGCGTACCCACCTTTAATTGTATATAGAAGAAAATAAGCTAATTAATGGCGGTGGTTTCGCATTTGGCGGAGCTACGGTTTGAAAGTTGACTTTTGGATCCCTATTGTACCTTGTACATATTAAAATATTCAATTTATTATTTATTTATTATTTTTATAATTTTATATTTTTATAATGTTGTAAATAATACTTATAATAATTATGTACATTAAAAGAAGAATAACAACCTAAATAAAAACAAAAATTAAATACTTAAAAATAAAAGACATAGATACATCACCTACACATATACCTATACAAAACATACTTGTATTTTATTAAATATACAAAATAAATCAGAAAAATAAAATAAAAATATATTTGTGTAGATAAAAGTATTTTATAAAATAAGAATTAAAAATAAATAAAATTAGAGACACCAATTAAAAATGAAGGACTACAATATATAGTTATAGATACCTATAGGGGTATAAATGCAAATTTGTAAAAATAAATCTCGAAAAATTAATTAAAAATCAGAATAAAATAATTTATAAAATTACAAGAACTTTTTATTTTATAACCTAATTAAAATAATGCCATTTATTATTTTTTATTGATTTTCCAAGGGTTTTTCCCTGGTTGGTCCACGTGGACCAACCAGGTTGGTCTGACAGTTGACCTCTGGTCAACTGTCTGACCCCCCCTGTGGCTGTGTCAGAAACGGGTTGCGACCCACTTTTCATGAATTTTTGGAAGCCACACCGTTCATCTTTTGACCCCGCTTCCTTCATGAAAAATGTACCCCATATATCCGTGATTCACGCCGACCCCTTAGATCCTATTAGATCTTCGTGATTCACCCGTGACCGGCCCTCGAAAGTCGCCACTCGACCATAGTTAAAAACGGACCCCCGACTTCCCTTGACTTTTTGATCACTCTTCCACCGCAAAAGCCCTTGTCTAGACCCTCGTCTGGACTCCTGGTGACAGCAGGAGTGCGGAGAGCTTCTCAGCTGGGCGAATCGGCGTCGAATCGAGCTCGATCCCCTCGCCGGAGTTCTCGCCGGAGAACGCCCTTGCACGCGCGGGTGAGGTTTCTTTTTCCTTTCTTCTCTTCTGTTTTCCGAAGTTCTGTGTTGCTAACCCTCCATAGAATTAGCTTCTTAAGACCTTTCGTCCATCGATTCTCGAGTCCCGAGGTTTAGCCGCGGCCGGCATCGAGTTCCGCCGGCCGCCGTCCTTCCCTCCACGCTGTAGCATTCCCGAGTGCAACCTCCACGAAGTCAGGGCATTTTGCCCCTGACTTCTTAATCATCTTCCCTTTGCAGGTTCCAGAAGTTCGATAGACTCCTGTTTGGAGTCGTTTTTGGCACCAACCTCCAACCTGGTGGGCGTCATCCTCCACCAACTCCACCGTGGAGCACAGGCTATCATTAGGCCATTTTGAAGGAGCCACGACCTCGAGGAAGCCCCCAGGTTCATCGCCGGCCGCGTGGAAGTCTCATCAACAGCCGGAGGGCCGAGATCGAGGTCAGGGGAACTCGCTTCACGGCGAGTTCCTCCCTGTTCTTCGTCCCCAGGCCGCCACCGTCCGATCGAGTAGGGACAGCAGCTACCCTCGGATCAGATCGTCCTCCAGCCGTTGATCGCACTCAACCTAATCTAATCAAGACCGTCGCTGCGAAGGGGTATCGCCTCCTGTGCGCGCGCCACGTGGCGTAAGTGGGCGCGCATCCACCGTCCGCCAGCGCCTCCTGTTGGGTATTTTGCGCACTACACCCAACGTCTTTATTTTATTTAATATTCAGAACTTTGACACTGATCTGAAGCTATATAGTTCTTGCATATTTTGTATTTGAGCCCTTCAGATTTCGATAATTACTCTTATAGCCCTGCCAGGCGCACGTGCTTGGCACGCGCGCCTTGGGCATTTTGTGGTATAGCCCCTTGCGGCTTTGTTTATTTCTATCAAGTGCTGTAACTTTTTATTCAAGTGTGGAACTTTTTGGAAAAATTGCGTGCCAGCCCTCGCACTTATTGCATATTACACAAATGCCCTTGCACACGTGTAGTTTCTTGTTGTTTCTTGTATTTTATGCACGCATCTAGAAAACTCCAAAAAAATCCCCAAAAATTGCATTACGCTCCTGTTGCATAGTAGATTTACGCCATATTTTTATTTTTCGTAATTATTGCATTTTTATATTTATTAAAAATCAAAAACTCTCATTTTATGCACTGTCTAGCTTATAAAATCCATAAAAAATATAAAAACACTCCAGAAAAATTCCAAAAAAATATAGTTTGTGTCTTTTAGTTTGTTTTAACTCCCAGCCAAAAATCATTAAAAAATATAAAACCAAACTCCAAAAAATTGCAAAACTCTAAAAACCTTCATAAAAATTTATAAAATCATTGAAAAATCCAAAAATAGTGTTTTCTTTTCCTAAATTTTCTTGGTTTCATTATCTTTAAGTGAAAATTAGTTTGGAGAATTTTTGTTACTGTTTGCTATTTTATTTTCTCCATTTTAGTTTCAGCCTTGCAATTTATTCACTGTTTTCTTTATTTTGACAATTAAAAATACCAAAAACATTCTAAAAATTACCCAAAAATCCCAAAAACAGTAAAAAAGCATCAAAAGACTAAAAAGACTTTATTTACTAATTTTTGGTTATTTTTATCTATTTTGATAATTGCCTCTTTCTCCTTTTTATTACATTGTCTCTATTTTCCAATATTAAAAAAAAGAAATATAAAAATATAAAATATAAAAAGAAAATATAAAATCAGAAAATTAAAATCCAAAATACAAAAATATAAAATTAAATAAAAAAATTATAAAAATAAAAAAAAACCCACAAAAAATTTTAGTTTGGCTAAGTAGCTTGTTAGACCTAGGTTTGGATTTTTATCCGTACTTTACACCTTTGCTCCTTGTGTTCGACCCCTACTTGCTTGCCATTGTACATCGTTAGTAGGGTATAATAAATTTTAATCCTTGCTATTCATTCTCTGATTGATTGTGTGGGTTAATTGTTGAAGACCGAGGAAGTTTGAGCAGTCGCATCAGCGACAGTGAGTCTGACTTGTCAGACCGCTATTTAGCGGCTCTCGCTCTCTCGCTTTTCAGCGGTATCGCATTGTCCAGGCGGGACACCACGAACACGGGTAGCGTGGTTCTCCAGGAAGTCCTAGGCAGAGCCTTCCCATTCTGTTGGCGGAACTCGAGGGGATTGAAGCCCCTTCTGCTGCCAGACGATGCCATCCTCACGCAGGTGGCGTGCATCGAGGCCGTACAACTACATCTCGATCTGGATAGGTCTTGCACAACTCCATCTCGCACGTCGAGACTCAACAACATCGCCATCGCGCATCACCTCCTCCTTCCAAGGCGCAAGGAGCGCCTCCAGCGTGCTCCGGTTATGCGAGGCCCAGGCCGAGTCCTTCTCCTTCGAGGTCCCAAGCCTCGCAGCCCCCTCGCGATTCCTCTTCCCTCGCAGCTTCCAGATTCAGGCGGCGTAGAACGGCGATCTCCAGCCCTCGAACGCAACCTTTGCGTCGCCGCTCTCTAGATCACGTGGGGACATCTCTTCTCCAGCGACGCATCCTTCTAGAACCATCTCAGCGACATACTCTAGATCTGTTCCAAGCAGCGCGCGCGACATCGATCCCATCGCCCAGGAAGCGGCTCTCTAGGCGCGCATCGCGCGCGCACCCTCTGCACTTCATAATCCCCAGGCAGAACCCCTTCCATGCGGTCTTCTTGCACAAGGAGGTGCCATATCTCGCGCACAAGATCCACGCCTCCAAGCTTTCGCGAGATCCTTCGGGCGCAGACAAATTCGCACGCAGACAACTCCAGGCCCCGGCGATGCTCTCGATCGCCCCCAACGCCCAGGTGCGTGAGGCCTTCGATCTCCCCGCACGGGCGCCTCCAGTCACTCTAGTCCAAGGCGGCGTGTGCGGTCTCTTCTTCTGACGCAACATTCACAGGCGGCGACAGCGCGCCCATATTTTTTGAGACGAGGGTTCTGATGAATCTCCATTTCATCACCTTTATTCTATCATTTTGGCCTCAAAAACCCCAACAAATGCATGAAAATAGCATCAATTTGTACAGGATAGCATTCATGATTCATTGTATTAATTATACATTAAATAAGGTTTTTAATGCCAAAATTATAGAATAAAGAGAAGAAAAGAAAAAGGAATAAAATATTGCAGATATTTTATGACCCAAACCCCGAGACCAAGACCAGTATGGAATTGGTCGACAAGGAATAAAGTAGGGGGAGATAAGGGCCAAGAGTACAATAAATACCTCATTTATTTATTCATCCATTTATGCATTTTTGACACCTATTTTGTACATAATTATTTATTCATCAAATAAAGAAACTTTGCACATAAAAGTTGTAGATAATAATGTACATAAAAACACAAAATTGAGTTTGTGCAAAAATAATACTCAGTGTACATTTTATACACAGAATAAAAAGCCAAAATCTCAACTTCACAGACCCATATCTTGCAAATAAAAACTCCAAATCACCCAAACTCACCTTTAATTGTATATAGCTTTCCAAGAACTATTTAATAAAATTGGTTTCATAATTTTTGGAGTCCATCTGCAAAAGTTAGGTTTTTGGCCTTCATTGTGTAACCTGCCTGATTAAAATATTTAATTTATCCAGTATTCATTATTTTTACAAAATTATATTTTTAGGATTTTGTGAATAATGTATATAATACATGTACATACTAAAATTAGAATAAAACTAAAAAGGATTTATAAAATAAAATAAGTCTATGCAAGTTAATAGGCAAAATACCTATGATCAAGTATGTACATAAATAAAAGGGGAAAACATTCTTTAATTATTTTCTTCTTTTATATTTTTATAATAATGTAAATATTACATATAACTTATTAAAAATACAAATCCAAAATAAAAATCAAGAAAATACATTAAATAAATTAAGTATACAAAATACATAGGTAAAATACCAAGAAGTATACCCACATATACATATACCTATTTATTTAAAAATGAAAATCAACTCATAAAAATTAAATAAAAATATCCTCACACTCACAAAAATAAATTCTAAATTTATAAAATAAAATAATAAAATAATAAAAATAAAATAAACAAAGTAAAAATAAAATACACAAAATACATGTAAATACATACATATACACATTATTAAGATAAAACCATAATAAAATACATCGAAAAATTAAATAAAAATCATAAATAAATACTACATGAAATAATACATATTTTTTATATTATAAGAAAAAAATAATAAAATCATTTACTAAGTCAAATAAATTATTTTAGAATAGGGTTTCCTATTTTGTCTTCTAGCGGCCGAGGTAGACCAATGGGGCGCCAGCCCTTGTTGACCGCTCAGTCAACTGTCCCATCCGGGACCTGGCGTCTCTGAACTGTCATTTCCCTGGATTTCTTCCCTTTTTTACGGCCATTTCTGCTTTATGTGATTGATTGAGCTATTTCTGTGAGCAGCTATTTCTAATGTAATTAATCACCATGCTTCATTGATTTATTTATTGTGATTAATTCATATCTGCTTTATGTGATTGATTGAGCTATACTAATTCAATCTTTTTGTGACTTTGTTGCGAGGGCCCGCCACGCGAGGATGGTTTCTTAGGGAGCCAAGGCAGCCAAGCTTGGAGGAGGTTGGTCTTCACTTCATGATCAACTGGAGAGAGCATCAATGAAGCAAAGAGATGGGAATTAGATAGGTCTAGAGCACTTGGGATTATTTTTGTAATTTATGGTGAGAGAGAGAGAGACAATTTTGGCATGTAATAATTAAACAGGACTCTATTCTTCACAAGAGGTCCAGTGCCCAGGTGATTGTTCACCTGGGGGCCTCATCGCGGCTTTTCAAGTTTTCCATCGCTTTATTTTCTTTGTTTTTCGAAGTTTTGAGCTTTCCGCCTTTATTTTACTTTGTTTTGTGTGCTTGGAGCCCCTAGATATAGGTTGCTTGACTCGGTAGCTAGGTCCAAACATTAATAAGAATGCATGTTCCTATAGTATACTTCGCTTGGATCTAGTGAAACTTAAACAAGCCGTTCATTTGTCCCTTAGCCCTTTGTGCCACAGCGAGCTCCGCAAAGCGCTTTCTCCTAAACTCAAGTGTGTTGAGTAGAGGAGGGGTGAGCCAAGACTGGACTTTCTTGGGCTAGGGATGAATGAGCGACTTATGGTTCTTCACGCTAATAACAGCTAATGTTTAGGGTGATTTTGTGCCTTGCATACCGTCATGTAAATAGGTTTAAAAATTCTGTTTTGCATACCACATGGAGAGAGCTGGGATGCACTGTAAGTCTTCTAACTCATCATGCATCATTCGGTTTAATGGTGAGATTTCCATCATGGAACCACTTGCACGACTTTTCCGCTATCTCCCTCTGATTTTGAGCACCTAGGACTTAAATGAGAATCTACAAGAACGTTAGGCGCTGGTATGAAAACAGACTCAAAAAAAGAGAAAACCCAAAAAAATTAAAACAAGGGGACTGCTAAATAAACTTTGACCTTAATTAAAATCTGTAATGGACTATCATTGTACCGGTTTCATAAAGCCCTCATTTTTTTCAGGTACCTTTGAGGGGGACCAAAACCCTACTCCCTTGAATGAGTGTGACCCCTAAGGATTAAAGCCAAAAACCCAGTCTGCAACTGCCTTGTGTATCGCCTGGATTTCCGAAGTATTGGCGCTTCTATCGTACGTAGGCGAGTAGGACTTGGTCACCAGTGATGACTCTCTGTTGTGTAGAGCATCGACCCTGTCCGAAGTATTGAGCATAGGCCATGCCTTCACGGGGGTGTCTGTCTTATCGTCCTGCATCCGAGTAGATTCTTGCACGCTCACGGGTGATTCCGTTGCGAGCGAGAACCGAAGTATTGGTTTCGCCTATCGGCTTTCTCTCTCTATTTCTTTGGCTGAGTAGGGATCCAGGAAGGGTTACAAGGACTCCAAAAAGTACAGACTACAGGTTACACATGAGGAGGACAAGTACGGGATACTCTTCTGGCAGTACTCTCTCTCCTATAGGGTAGCGTACTAAGGACTTGTTACAAGATATGCCTGAAATCACAACTCAAAAAAATGAAAAGATAATAAATAGCCGAACTTTCACAGCTTCACATGACGTGAGTTGGCGAACCCGATTTTGTATTGTGTTTGTATGGATCTAGATTAAGGTTCAAAGATCGAGTCCCGTGTCGTTGCGTACATTTTGTCATGTCTTCTTTTTGACCACCCCACTCACTCGAGCCTTTCTACTGTTTTGCACTCCTTTTTATTCCTCGTTGACCACCGTATCTTTCTTCCAACATCCAATTCTCTTGAGCTTCGCGAAGTTGATCTATGGATGGTTTCCGTCGGGACCTTGCCGACACCCACATCGATTCCATAGACTCAACTCCGCCAATAAATTCGAGGCGATTCCCAAGAATCCGATCCGGACTTTGCGGATCGATCTCTAGACTCCTCGTTTTCTACCTTTCTCTTGGCCACCCAATAAACTGGGATCACTTTTGTCCCACCTTCGCTGTTGTGAATGGAAGTCGATTACAGTCTACATCCTTTTCCATTCACAACATGCTGGGGTTGACCTGACTTCCAGCTCATCATGACAACTGAACATTATTGCAAGTGGTCTGATCAGGACTATCTCATTCTGCAAATAAAAGACAGTGCGAGCCCTGGAGACTACTCCGGAGTTCATTTCGTCCGACTCAGACCCTGATATGGCTTCAGGAGGAAAGGGCAAGGGTCAGCAGCCACCCCAACCAGAGGGACAGATGCCAGACCAGAATCAAGTCAAAGCACAACTACTGGCGTCTATCCAGACCATACAACAACAGCTGACCGAGCAGGCCCTCACGCAGACAACATTTCAGGACATGTTGAATGATATGATGAATCGAGACGAGGGAGGAGGAGGCAGAGGCAGAGGGAGAGGAGGTGGAGGTGGAGGTGGTGGTGGCGGTGATAACAATGATGATCCAGAATTCCCACCACTACCAAAATCGACACTTAAAGAAACATACAATCCGGGAGACAACCAGATGACCGAGTGGATCCTCATTCCACCGGTACACGCTCACTTTGAGCTGAAGCCCCAGTTCATCGCTCTTCTCCCTGCATTCCATGGAAATACCAATGAAGAGCCGTACATTCACCTGCAGTAATTCTCTCGCATTTGCTGCACCACCCACTATCCGAATGTCCCTTTGGACATTGTCAAAATGATGGCATTCCCATTCAGCCTACAGGACAAGGCCCTCTATTGGGTCAATCATCTGGGGAAGGTTGTGACGACATGGGAGGAGTTGAAGTCAGCCTTCCTGCATAAATACTGCCCTCTCGGTCGGCTCAACCAGATGCGAGCCCGTATCAGTAATTTCTCCCAAGGAGCTCATGAGTCAGTACACGAAGCCTGGGAGAGATTCACTGACTTGCAGGAGAAGTGTCCCCATCATGAGATTCCCAAGACCAGTTTGGTCCAACACTTCTTTGGGGGACTGAACATTGAGAGCTAGAGGCTCGTTGACGCTGCATGTGGGGGTTCGCACTTCAATAAGGATGAAGACGTAGTCTGGCAAATCTTCGAAGAAATGGTCGAAAGAGAGGCCGCCCTCTCTTCATCCAAGGCGTATCAGAAGCAGCCCCAGATCCAACAGAAACAAGTGCACATGGCAGCATCCAAGGAGGCAGAGAGAGATGAGAGCTCCAACCTCAGCATCACCGGGGGCCATCTCTCTAAAGTTGATATCATTGAGAAGCGATCACAGGACCTCGAGAAACTCGCTGTGATCGAGAAGAGGACACAGAACTTAGACAAGCTTGATCAGATCAACAAGTACCTTGAACTGTTGGTGGGCACCATCAACTCTGTTCAGTCGACGACACCATCAGACGCTCCAGCTGAGAAGAAGGACGAGCAGCAACTGCCGCATCAGCCTCAGCCGAGCAAGCAGCCACCGGTAGTCCAGCACGCATACTACGTGCAGGCGCCCGACCAGGGCCAGCCGCAGCAGCAGATGGTCGTGTACCAGCCAGAGTTCCTTTCAGGAACTGATCTAGTCTTCCCACCACCACCCCTGATTCAAGAAGTGAACGAGGTATGGACTAATGATGCACAACCGACCCGTCCTCTGGGACAACCCCAGGGTCAGCCATTTGCCAACCGGCAATACCACCAACCTCAGGGTGGTCGCTTTGGACAGTCCTCTCAGCCTCACCAGCAGTACCAACAGCCTCCCCAGTTTGCACATCAATGGAGGCAGAATCATCCATACCAGCAGTCGCAGTACCGCCATCCACAACCGTCTCATCAGTACGCGGCTGCCCTACCTCAGCAATATCAGCAGTACCCTTCCCCCTCGTATCAACAGCTTCAACTTCCTGCACCACCCCAGCACCACCAGCAACAACCTCCACACCCATCCATCCAACAACAGCGTGGTCTGCACGCTGAACCTACTGAAGCACCCCAACCTGGTTCAATAGCCATGAGGTCTAAAGACAGGAGATTGTGGGTTGCAATAAAGCTTCAAAAGAGGGATAGTCTACTGGCTCAAGAGGAAAAATTCCTTATGTAAATGCTGCTGTGAATAGTATGTTGAAAAAAAAAGAAATGGTCAGGCATGTACAAGAATAAAATGCATGCAAAGTATGTACATATGTTGTAAAGCCAATAAGCAAGCTTGAGTTCCAAAGTCAAATGTGTAAGCCTGCAGCTGGATGACTTGACTACACTGATCTTGCATCCTAGGATAGGTAGCTACACTGGCTACCGTCCATTCTTCTCTTCACCCCCTCCTCTTGAGCTGGTTGCCACTTGAACTTAGAAGGGAATACCCTGCTCCTCGAGGAAAGAGCTGTTGGATTGGGGAATCATTGGGTTGTCATTCTAGAGAAGTCAGTTCCTTTATCATTCCAGTTGGGGAGAGCCACTATCAATTACACTGTACAAGTCAGCTTCATAGTTATAAGGGTTTGCGTATGATGTAGACCATTTCTGACCAGGCTATTGAGGTGGGTTGAACCGAGTTCTGTGGTTCTCGAAGGCTGTTGCATTTTAAAACTGGTTCCCGACTAGGTTCCACACACATCTACACCCAAGGTCTAGCAGGAGCTCCAAATTCTGATTTTGTGAAGACATGCATTGCACTGAAAGCAATCCTATTCACTCTATCCTTCTTTAATTCTCCTTTTTCTTTTCTTTATTCTTTTTGTACTTATTGCATAAGTATTTGCTAGGGACTAGCGGAGGAAGTATAGGGGGGTGATGAATCTCCATTTCATCACCTTTATTCTATCATTTTGGCCTCAAAAACCCCAGCAAATGCATGAAAATAGCATCAATTAGTACAGAATAGCATTCATGATTCATTGTATTAATTATACATTAAATAAGGTTTTTAATGCCAAAATTATAGAATAAAGAGAAGAAAAGAAAAAGGAATAAAATATTGCAGATACTTTATGACCCAAACCCCGAGACCAAGACCGGTATGGAATTGGTCGACAAGGAATAAAGTAGGGGGAGATAAGGGCCAAGAGTACAATAAATACCTCATTTATTTATTCATCCATTTATGCATTTTTGACACCTATTTTGTATATAATTATTTATTCATCAAATAAAGAAACTTTGTACATAAAAGTTGTAGATAATAATGTACATAAAAACACAAAATTGAGTTTGCGCAAAAATAATACTCAATGTACATTTTATACACAGAATAAAAAGACAAAATCTCAACTTCACAAACCCATATCTTGCAATAAAAACTCCAAATCACCCAAACTCACCTTTAATTGTATATAGCTTTCCAAGAACTATTTAATAAAATTTGTTTCATAATTTTTGGAGTCCATATGCAAAAGTTAGGTTTTTGGCCTTCATTGTGTAACCTGCCTGATTAAGATATTTAATTTATTCAGTATTCATTATTTTTACAAAATTATATTTTTAGGATTTTGTGAATAATGTATGTAATACATGTACATACTAAAATTAGAATAAAACTAAAAAGGATTTATAAAATAAAATAAGTCTATGCAAGTTAATAGGCAAAATACCTATGATCAAGTATGTACATAAATAAAAGGGGAAAACATTCTTTAATTATTTTCTTCTTTTATATTTTTATAATAATGTAAATATTACATATAACTTATTAAAAATACAAATCCAAAATAAAAATCAAGAAAATACATTAAATAAATTAAGTATACAAAATACATAGGTAAAATACCAAGAAATATACCCACATATACATATACCTATTTATTTAAAAATGAAAATCAACTCATAAAAATTAAATAAAAATATCCTCACACTCAAAAAAATAAATTCTAAATTTATAAAATAAAACAATAAAATAATAAAATAAAATAAATAAAATAAAAATAAAATACACAAAATACATGTAAATACATACATATACACATTATTAAGATAAAACCGTAATAAAATACATCAAAAAATTAAATAAAAATCATAAATAAATACTACATGAAATAATACACATTTTTTATTTTATAAGAAAAAAATAATAAAATCATTTACTGAGTCAAATAAATCATTTTAGAATAGGGTTTCCTATTTTGTCTTCTAGCGGCCGGGGTGGACCAATGGGGTGCCAGCCCTTGTTGATAGCCCGGTCGACTGTCCCATCCGGGACCTGGCATCTCTGAACTGTCATTTCCCTGGATTTCTTCCCTTTTTTACGGCCATCTCGTCCATCGATCGAGCTCGCTTTCTTCACAAGAAATGATCTCTGATGATCACTGATACCCGCCGATAACCTAGATCAACTTGATACTCATTGGATTAATCAATAAACGCCGGTCAAGAAGGCTCTAGGCCAATGTCTATAAATAAGAAGCTCCGCTCCCTTCCTCAAATTTGGCCAATTTCATCCACCCAAAACGCCTCGATTTCGATCCTGGGAGGTTCCTTGTGACAGGGGGAGCATCTCAGTGCCTCGAATCGGCCGGAGGAGGGACAATTTTGACGCGGCGGAGCTCCGGCGCCGTCCTGCTCCCTGGTGGCCCCCATGTATAAGAGCTGCCCTTTATTGCATTTGAGGTAGATTTTAGCATTAGCTTTTTATTCCCGTTATTAGTTTAGGCTTTAGTTAATTAGTGTAGCTTTAAATCGAAAAATCGAAGTTCGCCGGAGCTCCGCTCCAGCGACTTCTTCACTGTGATAACAACCGTCTCCAACCGCCTTTCGCCTCCCACTTCGTTCCCCATCTTATTCTCCATCGATCGCTCATCTTCGTTCAACCTAGGACCTCTGGTCTTGGCAAATCGGAGCTCCACCTCCGCCTTTCGTCGGAGCTCCTCCGCCACACCTCATCTTGTTGTAGAGCTTCAAAACCCAGGGTCGAGGAGATAGTCCTCGCTCCCCCGGTTCTTCCTATGCAGGTCAGACGGAGAAAGGAGCCCATCTGGCTCGAATCGAACCAGGGAGAGGCTCCTGGAGGGTCCAACCTTCATCTACCTCGTCCTAGCTATTGGGACCTCCAAGAGCCATGGCAAGACCATCAGCAGACGCGGAAGGCCTCCAGCTACGTTCAGACCATCTCAGATGCGAGGGAGATGCCCGGAGGAGCCCACGCTCCACGATCGAAGCTCGTCGGGGGCGGGCTGCTTCCCTGTTCCTCTAGACGCTCCCATCGTCGTTTGATCAGGAGGCGCGTCCCAGATTGCACGAGAGTCGCCCGATGAACCCCTGCACCGACCGTCAGATGCGAGGCGCATCTAATCTCACGCGTTCATCGGCGAAACGGTATCCACCGTCGGATGAGCGACGCGTGTCCGAGTGAAGCCCTCATCGCCGTCCGCCAACGCCTAAATAAGGGGTAAATTTCTTATTTTACCCCAGTCCTTTTTGTATTTATTGTTCACCCCTGTAAATAAAAGTTAAAGTTTATTTTAGCGTGAATATTTTTGCATGGACCCCCCTGTATCTTCATGAAATTGCTTTGAGGTCCAGTCCACATCACCTCACGTGTACCCCCACGTGAGGTGGCGAAATTGCACAAGCACCCCTGTATGTTTGCAAATTTGCCTTTAGTCCATAAAATAAAATCTCCTGTGTATTTTTTTGTGAAAATTTGTATTAAGGACCCTGGACTTTTGGAAATTACGTTTTGGTCCCTGTGGGTACGGAGCATGTGTAGTCCCACATGCTGGGTATTTTGCGCTAGGGCCCCTAGCGGGTTTTGCATTTCATTTTGCCCCTGAAAATTGCAGAACGCGTGTTATAACTTTGGGATTTTTGCACTAAAGCCCCGGACTTTATTTCTATTTGCAAATATGCCCCTGCCAAGCTATTTAATTGTTGTATGCTTTGTCCATTTATTGTATGCCTCATATTAACTTGAAAAATTTTGCAAAATGGATATAAGCTCATGTTAGCTTGATCTTGCACGCCATATTTTTAGTTTTTAATTTTGTTGCATTTTTGCATTTATTAAAAATCAAAAACTTGCATTTTATTCACTGTCTAGTTTAGAAAATTCCAAAAAATAGTAAAACACCTCTAAAAATTCCAAAAAAATTACCTATTGCCTATTTTAACTTATTTTAGTGTCAGTCCAAAAATCACTAAAAAACTCAAAAGAAAAAACCTTAAAAGTTCAAAAATACCCAAAAACGTCTAAAAAATATAAAAAATTCTAGAAAACCCCAAAAATTGCAAACTCAATTTCTGTAGTTTCTATATTTTATCCCCTTTGCTTTAAAAATGATTTGGAAAAATTTTGTGGCTGTGTGATATTTATAACTCCCATTTTACCCCCATCCAGTACTTATTTCACTGTTTTGCCTTATTTTGCTATTTAAAAATACCAAAAATCTTTTGGAAAATACCCAAAAACCACAAAAACAGTAGAAAATCATGAAAATCCCAAAAAGATTTTATTTCTGAATTTTTGACCATTTTTGTATATTTTTATAAATATTGTATCATCCTCTCTCTACATTCTCTATATATATATATTCCCTTATTGAAAAAGAAAATTAAATATATATATATATATGTATATATATATGTATATGATGCTTTATACATACCCTCTGTGGGTGTCTATCTTTATATGTATTCTATAAATTACATATATATAATCCATGAATATATATAAGTATATATTATTATATTAAAAAATATTAATAATATTAAAAACCCACTAAAATAGACTTCACACATGGATGACTCTGTGGTACATGCACATCTTAGGCTACTGCACTTTTGTATTGCTCTCTGTGGATCGACCTCTACATACTTATTCACTGTGCATTTTGTGGTAGAGAAATAAATATTAATTCACACTTTTTGGACTTAATTCATTCATTCTTTTATTGTGGGTTAATTTTTGTATAACTGATGTTCTGTGAGCGGTCGCCTCAGCGACAACATATTCTGACCCTCGCAAATCCTCAGTTATCAGGTTCCCATCCATACAGGGAACCCTAATAAGGGGGCGCACGTTTTTTAGTGGGGCTGAGAAGGCCTGGCGTTTAAAAAAAATGGAGAGGGATGCAGCTAATTAGGTTGTGTTAAAAAGAGAGAGAGAGAGAGAGAGAGAGAGAGAGAGAGAGTTGGCAGAAAAAATAGGGAGGGAGTAAAGTTGGGCTAAAGAGAGAGAGAGAGAGAGCCCACTACTAAAAAAATGATGAGAAGTGAGTTGGCTATAAAAAAAGGGAGGAAAATAGTCAAGGAAAATTTGGTAAAAAAAGGGGGTTGATATGTCCAAAAAAAATTGTGTTTAAGAAAAAGGATTTGCAAAGCCGAAAAAAGGGGTTGAACGGCTTAAAAAAATTGCAAAAAAAATGATGAAGTACAAAAAAAGCATGTTATTCATTTGTTTCTCCCAACTTGATGCTATATGCTCCTATTCTATCAAGTATGGGAGAAAGGGGGAGTCAGAATTATATTCTTCACAAATTCGACTGTCCATCTTCGACTGACAAACACTCCAGCTTTATACAAGATCATCCATCTTCACCAAGCATCAATTTCTTCGACAGGGTGCATACTTCTTCTTTTGCGATCCAACTACTACTCCGCGCTGGACTTCTTCTTCTACAACGATTCTACTCCAGGCACGACAGAGATACGTTCCGGTGACCTGCAGGCACGACAGAGATACGTTCCGGTGACCTGATATCGCAGCGGTTCTATAGGCATGACATAGATACGTTCCGATGACCTGAAAGCCGCAGACCCGTCCTCGTGCGAGGTCTTCTACCAGCAGCGGACTTGTATTCTTCTTGTGATGTATCGTGTGAAGATGTGTTGTATACTTTCTTTTTATTGCAAGCTGCAGCTTTCTCAGCTCCATCTTGAGGGGGAGTGTTAAAGAATATTCTTTGTGGCTATTTATTAAGAGAATATTCTATGGAGAATATCCTATAGAATATTCTCCCTTGAGCACCTATATAAGGATCGCCACACCCCCTGTACTCATAGAGAGAAATTCCAATAGAATATCCACCCCTTTGAGGGCTTCTCCCGTGGTTTCATCCCACTCCTTAGGGAGTAGGGTTCCACATAAATCTTCGTGTTCTTATGTTTGTTTTATCATTTCCGCTTCCGCTTCTCAGATTTCAACAGCAAATTGCATCCGTGCTGCTTCCAATACTTCTCGAACTTGGCACTCATTTTTGCTGCCATATTTCTTATAGAGAAGTCATCACTTGCAAGTAAAATATTCAAGTCTCTTTTGACTTCAAAGATCTGATTAAAAAATAAATTAGAGGTGGAATAATGATGTCCAGAAAAAACTTTTGTTGCAGTAAAATGCCTCTAGAGCTTTACAAATATTATATGCCTTCTTCCATTATGCAATGCTCGGGGTGTCATACAAGTGTGAATCATGTGACTTCATGCGAACAAAAACTTTCATGTTGTTTAAGGCCGACTGTAGCATTAAAAAGATAAAATACCATTGCATGCTTACGTCTAGAACTAGTTGCTTACTCGTACATACTCGTTCTTGTTTAGTAACCTCCTCTCCTCCTTTCGACACTGTGAACATTTTACATACTTGACCAAATTTCTGATTTTAGCAACACTATCTTTAATTTCAATCAAACCATCTCGAACAACTAGGTTCAAAATATGTGCCCAACACCGTACACGAAAAATCTTCCCGTAGAGAATAAGACTAAACTTGGGAGCGAAATGCTCAATCAAATTGGTTACTGCCACATCATTCGCAGATGCATTGTCCACTGTAATAGTGCATAAGTTTTCAATATCCCACTTACATAACTGTTGAATAATCATATGAGAAATATTATCTCCAATGTGCAAAGATGGAAGCACACAAAAAACTCAATTTTTTCTCTCGAGAGTCCAATGCTCATAAATATAGTGGCTAGTGATAGAAATATATCCAATTGTTTGGATTGATGTCCATGGATCTATTTTAATGCAAATATTGTGTGAAGATTTCTTTATCTTGTCTTTCAATTTAACCAACTCAGTATCATACATTTTAATGCAATCCATTTTTTAAAGTAAATCGAGAAATATTCTTGAACATCGATCGCAGATTTGTCAAGAATACCTTCAAAGCATCTTTCTCAAGAGAGAGGAACAACAATTCATGTTTAATAAACAATCGAATTAGGTCTTCCTGACTTCTATCCTGATCAAATTTCCAATTCCAAGTAGTTGCTTTTCAAGTGATGAAAAATGCAGGAGCTGTTGGTCAGCATTTTTGCTTTTGTTATGTTTGCTGTACTTATCAACATATCTTTTTAGATTGCTAGTCCCACCTTGTGTACCACATGATAGAATCTGATGACATTTCAAGCATTCACATCTTTCTTTACTATTATCTGAAGAGTCAATGATTTTAAAGTTTTTCCAAACGTTTGATAAAAAACGCTTGGGTCACTTGCATCCATTGGTGTCGATCTCAATGGGAGAATCACAATTGCCATCGACATTATCATTATCAGCATCCATTACGTAATCATAATTGGATACCATAAATAACTAATATACCCATACAGTACAAATACGATTCATAATCATAAGAATTTATGTATGAATACTTGTTCTGACCTGACTATTGAGGTGAACTGAACACAGAATTGTGGAAATTAAGGGTTGTTGAGTCTTAAATCTGATTCCAAATAAGATTCTGCCAAACTAATAATCCAAATATCTAATCGAGCTCCATACTTTGATTTGTTGAAGATAAGTTTAAAAATCAAAATCGTTCTAAGTTCTTGCCTTTATCTTTTCTTATTCTTGTTTTTCACTAATTCTTAGAATAGGTGTATGCTACGGGACTAGCAAAGGTAAAGTATAGTGGAATAGTGAATCCATGATTCAACATCTTATTCTTTTATTTTAGTTTGAAACCTTGGCAAACACATGTAAATAACTAATTCTCATTATTCATCATTCATCCTTTATTTGTTAATAATATATATTTGCTACTTATTTATATGAAAATAAAAGAATAAAAAAAAGAGAAAAAGAAGGTTGTATATATGAAATAAATACATACTGACCCAAACCCCAAAACCAGGCCAAGCATTGGCATGATCGACAAGGAATAAAATAGGGGGATATAGGGTCTATAACTTATAAAAATCATAGAAACCAAAAATACATTTTAAATATTCTTCATTATTTATCTTGCAAATATCTTATACTATTTTATTTATCATTAAAATAACCTCAAATAAAAATATTTTCTCCATAAACTTGTAATAAAAATGTATTGTAAATAGTAAATATAATTGTAAAAATAAACCATGTATAGAATAGAAGATACAACACTCTGAAAAAACCATAAAAACCATAATTGAACGATCAATATCTTCTCCATATGAGTTCAAAAAGAATCAAACTCACTTTTTATTCCAAATAAATAAGCTTTAAAATGAAGGTGATTTCATAGTTTTTGGAGCTAAGATGTCGAAGTCAGCTTTTTAGGGGGTGATATACTTGTATTGTTGTCTATTATATTTATTTATTTTAATTATATATATATATTGTATTTTAGGTTAAATATATATATTAATTATACAAAATATGAATAAAATAATCAAAATAAAAATAATTAAAATAAAATAATGTATTTAAGATATAGGTATAATGTACCTATTCTGTACATAGTTGTATTTATTTATACAAAAAAATAATTCATAAAAAATATATTTAAAATCCTTACATTATTGTGTAAATAAATAAAATACAAAATAACATGTGTTTTTGTGTAAAATAATAACTAAAAATAAATGTATATTATATATAAATAATCCATACCTATAAATACATGTATTTCTATTATTTAATTATTTAAATTAATTTATTTAATTTATTAAAAATCATGAAAAATATAATTTAGTAAATCATAAATATTTTTATTTTTATATTATTTTAATTTAAAATCATTTAAGTTATTTTTGATTTATTTTGTTATTTTATCTTTTAGTGTATTTTGTCATTTTCTTCGGGTTGCTCTGATTGGTCCAACTAATTTCATTGACCACCTGATCAACTCTCCATTCTCCATTCAACCCGAATAAACCATCATGACATGCCTTCTTCGTGGATTTTTCCCGATCACCTCCGACCTCCTTTTGATCCGATTTCCTCACCTGAATAATTGTCCGCATAATCCTGATTTTTGCCTGAATAATTTTGGTCGAATTTCGCCTTGTTTTATGTATTACTTTTCAATTTGAAATTTGGCCTTTTTCAGCTTATAAATAGCCTAGAGCTGCTCCTTTCTCCGATCTTTGGCTCTCTCCTCTTCTCACATCAGTTTCGAGGGCTTGCAAGTGACAGTGTTATCTTCATGCAGCGACGAGTAGATCGATTGTGCCTCTGATTCGGTGAGAAATCATCGCGCTCCACTCCAACAAGCTTAGCCATCGAACTTTGTCATCCTGTTGAGGTAGTCACCCCCGAGGATCCTTGATCCTTAGCCCATGCATCATCCTCCACCCCATGTAATTTTAGATCTTTAATTTGGTTCTATTTCTGCAATTTATGTGATTCTGTAGTAGTAGATTTGATCTCCGATCAGTCGGATCAGAGATCCATGTTCTTCATCATTCTGATTGAACCCACTCCGATCTTCATCGTCACATCCCAAACCCTCAATTTCATGTTCTACCCTACACACTTCCACAACTTTGACCTTGCATGGTGGCCAGAGATCTGAAGCGAGTCCTCCACCATCCAGACGTCCCTCGTTCATCATTCTCTACACGTTTAGGTTTGAGGCTTCGACTTTGAACCTCGAATCTATTTGCACGAGTCCATCATGATATGTAGAATAAGACGCACACCTGGAGATCTGAGCAACAAACAATGAACCACCGGTCGAGATCTCGGATAGTAGCCTTATCTAGAGGCGTTTGAGAGAGATCTTCATCGAGGTCACCTGATTAGGACCACTTGCACAAGGAAGATTTGAAGCCTCCAATCTGATGATCATATGAAAACATGAGCAGTACCATGTTCTGATTGAAATGCCTTCATCATCAGCACGAGGTCGAGCATCCAGTCGTCATATGATCAGAATCGATCGGAGATTCGATCCCCTTTATCTAAGAACCCACCGCCACCAGATTTTGAGGTTGGGGAAGAATCGTAGACGAGCAGTACTCGTTCGATTAGGTGAGATCCAATGCTAGAGATATCGCGACGTGGACGCTCGAGAGCCCACATCGTGCACCGTTGGACCGCTTAAGGCTCCCCACCTCCCTCTCGTCCAGCTCACATGACAACAAAGATATTTTTGGCTATTTACACATACACTCTTGAACTTTGTTAATATTATGCATAGATCGCTGTGAAAAATCGACCAATTGATTCGTCTAAAAATAGACAAGTGTCACTGTAATGATCAATTGAAATTCACAGAAAATTTATTTTTATTATTTATACTCCTAAACTCAAGTGTATAACGTTAAGTATGGAAGTGTCGAACTCAAGGAGGCAAACTATTGGAAACTAGGGTTAAACTATAGAAAACTAAGGTTTATTAGGTTTTCTAATTTTATTTATTTTTAGGGATTTTTTCTATATTTTTATTTAATTTTTATAAAGTTTATATTATTCATGTGATTTTAAGTATTTTGTAATTTTTTTAGTTTTAGAAAATGTTTTGTAATTTTTATTTTTTCCATTTTTTGTTTTTATATTTTTATGAATTTTAAAGAGGTTATTAGGATTTTATGAGTTTTGAATTATTTTTAAGGTGGGAAATGAAGTTTTTATTCAAAATTGTGAAGTATTTTTTAATTTTAAGATAGAAAATCATAAGAAATATTTTTTTTTATTTTTATTAGAAAGTAGTTGAAATTATTTTTAAAATGATATGTTGTGCTTATTTTTGTGATTTGTTTATGAATTAGTTATGATTTTTCAAATTTTGTATTTTAAATTTTTATTGGTTTAATATTTTATTTTTATTTTAATTTAATTTTTCCGTGTAAAATATAGTGAAATATGCTAAGGGTAATTTTTATAGAATGTTTAAAGGTGTTTTTATATTTTTATGGTTTTTAAAGTTTGTTATATTTTTTTATATTTTTAACGATTTATTAAAAATATAAAAAAAATGTTTTTATTTTTTAAAACTGATTTTATATTGTATATAGTATATTAGTAAGTATTTATATGTATTTTTATTTTATTTATATTTTCTATTTTCATATTATGTATAGTAATTATATACAGTGGTAGGGTATTAGCGTAATAAGCAGAAAGTAGGGGGATATGTGCACAAAAAGTTCTCCAATGAACACTTCCTGTATCACATGCTTAGCCTGCCATTGGAATTGTTTGCAATTATCAAATGTGGAGAGGGCCTTCATGCAAAAAATGCCCATAAGCATGTGGTCGGTCACATGTAGAAACTGTACGAAGACTTATTTGCAAATGCTTAGAGGTTTAGGGGTAGGGGTGTAAATTTCGCCTGAAATATCTCACCCCCACGTGCTTCGCTCGTGCACCACTTAAGAACTTGGTGGGTGATGAATCTTCGTTTCATCATCTTTATTCTATCATATTAGCCTTAAAAACCCTAGTAAATACGTGTAAATAGGATTAATTTAGGTATTTTAGCATTCATGTCTTTGTGTGTAAATAGTGTATAAAATACGATTTTTAAAGCTAAAATTATAGAATAAAGAAAAGAAAAGAAAAAGAATAAAATATTGCAAATGTTTTATGACCCGAAACCCCGAGACTTAGGCATCTCAATGACTAGGTCGACAAGGAATAAAGTCGGGGGAGATAAGGACCAAAATACAATAAAAATCCCTTTTTATTTCATTCATTTTTGGGACCTATTTTTAGTTCCACTTTTTATACTTCAAATAAATAAACTTTGAACATGAAAGTTGTAGATAATTAAATATAAAAAATATAAAATATATTTCACACACAAATAATATACAGATAAGAAGTTATGATCTGAATAAGTTTCCAAAATCTCAACTTCCCAGACTTGTATCTCTCAAATAAAAACTCGAAATGTATCAAAATCACCTTTAATTGTATATAACTTTTAATAAGCTATTTAAATGAAGGTGGTTTCTTATTTTTTAGAGTTACGGTGTAAAAGTTAAGTTTTGGACCCCTATTGTATAGTTGTACTGATTAAAATATTCATTTTATTTATTATTCATTATTTTTTATTATTTTTTATCTTTATAATTTTGTAAATATTATTTTTAATATATGTGTATATGAAAACATGAATACAAATATCAATAAAACATCAAAATAAAATACTTGCATAAAATTCATAGGTAAAATACCTATACCTATATAGATAACACAACTATTTATTTAATTATATATACTACATCAGAAAAATAAAATAAAAATATATTTAAGTTTATAAAAATAAGTTATAAATATATAAAATAATAAATAAAATTAATAAAATTAAAAATATAAAATGAAAATAAAACATTAAAATATATAGATAAATATACCTATATATAGCCTGAAAAGGTAACTTGTAATATTAAATCTCAAAAAATAAATAAATAATCATAAAAAATAACTCAGAAAATAATAAATATTTTTCATTTTATAATCTAAAATTAATAAAATCATTTATTATTTTTTATTTAATTTCCAAATCTTTTATTAATCTTTGTCTTTTTATGGATAACATGGCCCAATCAGGCCACACCATCAGTTGACCGGGGCTCAACTCCATGACCCCAGGCATGTGACCGTTGGACCTGCTGCTTCACCCGTTTCCTTGATTTTTTGACGGTCGCATCCTTCACCATTTCGCCTAGGTCCCTTCTTTACCTTTTTCCCTCGTATATTGAGCATACACGCCTAGGTTTTATATCGAGGATTCGATCATCAGTTTGCTAGATATATCTAGTTCTTCTCGCCACCTCGACAACTATACGTCTACTATCTCCACCATTCTGTCAGATCATGAAGACCCCCTTTTTCTCATTTTCACGCATGATCATGCACATCCATGATCCACGCCTACACGTTTCCTAGGGAAGATCGCCGTCGATTCACCCTAGATTTTGCGTTGAATCTCACTCCATATCCACGCCACCTTGCTGTACATATACCCTTCACCAGACTTCCTCCATTTTTTGAACCCCTTTTCCCCCTCTTTTCCCCTTCTGAAGGTGATCGTCGGCTAGAGGGCGGTGACAGCGCTCTCGCCGTGCCTTTAGGTTGGTCGGAGGAGCGGGCGTAGGGCGGTTCCATCCCCATCTCCGACCATCGGTCGTCGAGGTTCTTCTTCCAGGTGTTTCGACCAGTCGAGATCTTCTTTATCGCATTTCTAGTGTAGGATTAACCTTAGGTTTATTTAGAACATTTATTTTGTCTGTTAATCACATAATCTCGTCGTTAATCTCCCATTCGAAGTTCGCCGGAGCCAAGCTCCAGCGAACCTTATCTCACGCCATTCACTCCCCCTTCCACCTTTGTTGGCCCCTCGGAATCCTCTCTCGTTGTGTTTGTTTCTTCCTTGCAGGTTCCGGGAGCCAAAAGACTCCATCTGGGGTCAAGATTTTGCAGAACCATGGTACTTGGGCCATCCTTTCTTCTCTGGCCTCCCGGGTGCGCTCTGGTGCTCGCTGTGCAATTTTGGCACCGTCGCCAGGTCGGGGACCTCCTAGGAATAGTCTAGGGTATTTTGGAGCTTCTTATCTCGTCGAAGGAGGAAGATCTGGACGGGGAAGGCTCGCCCAGCTGCGAGTTCAACCATGTTCTTCCTCATCCCCCTTCCAACCATGTTCTTCCAGGGCATTCAACAACCGTTCGATTAGCCCATTGCCAGTCGTCGGATCATCAAAGAAGGATCTAATCATGGTTGTGGATTGCGAAGCAGTATTGGTGCATAAGGCGTCGACACGTGGCATTGGTAGGAGAAGATCAGCCATTCGATCGTCCGCGTGCTTGGGTATTTTGCACTCCTGCCCAAGACATTTTTGTATTTAATAATTATTACTCAAACTTTCCTCTGCCATTTATTTAGTTTTGTAATATTTGCATGAAAGACCCCATAGTTATTTTAATTGCAAAATAGTCCTCGTCCAGGTCAGTCGACAAAACGTGGGGTTTTTACATCTAGACCCTTACAGGTTTTGGTATTTATCATTTAGTCAAATTTTTGAATTGTGAAGTTATAACTTTTAGGATATTTTGCGAATCAGCCCCTGGATATTTGGTTAATTGCAATTTGGTCCTTGCTAGGGGCGTACGTATTCTACACGTGTTCTTTGGCGATTTTGCATGGAGGCCCTCGGAGCTTTGGTTATTTCTGTTTGCCCTACAACTTTTTGCATACGTTATAAATTTCTGGGAAATTTGCACTTTGGTCCTGATATTTGTGGATATTTACAAATATACCCTTGCTAATAATGTAGTCTCTCTTTGTTTCTAGTATTTATTTCATACCGCTATAAAATTCAAAAAAATCCCAAAATTAGGCATAAGCTCCTATTGCATTGCACATTCAAGCCATATTTTTATTTTACATTTTTGAATCATTTTATTATTTATAAAAAAAATCAAAAACATGCATTTCCATCCCTATTTACATTAGAAAATACATAAAAACTACAAAACTTTGAAAAATCCCCTAAAAAATATATTTTGTTTATTTCTGTGTCTTTTATCTTCAGACCAAAAACCATTATAAACAATAAAAAGAAAACTCATAAAAATTGAAAACCCTTAAAACCTTTATAGGAATACAAAAAATCATTAAAAAATCACAAAAATATAACTTCTATTCCTGAATTTTCTTTGTTTTATTATCTTTATTTTAAAATTAATTTGGAGAATTTTTATTACTATTTACTATTTTTCTTCTCCATTTTGATTTTGAGTATTTATTTTAAACCCTGTTTTAGGTATTTGAACTTTAAAAATCTCTAAAAAAATTAGCAAAAATACAGAAAAATAAAAAAATTATTAGAAAAAATATAAAAACCACAAAAAGATTTTATTCCTTGTATTTTGACCAATTTTACCTATTTTTATCTATATGCTATCTCTCTCTCATCTCCTTGTTGGACATGCGATCCGACGGCGAGCCATTATGCAATAAATGTTATTGCAAATATCATTCCCTGATCTGAAATGAAGAATAAATAATTTGCATAATAGGTCCCTTAGTACAATTAGGGTTATGTACTATGGCTATCTTAATGATCATACAACTATTGATTCAATTATTGAATCATAGTGGTGCTTGGATGAATATCTAAAGAGTTAGATTGAGGACTCATCAAGTACCGTCAAATGATTGTTAAGAAATGATCTCCAGCCTGAGTAGGAGATGGCAATCCTTTCTCACATAGGCTGATATCTGATTGACCTCTTGATGCAGGTCCTCTGCTTAGGAATAGAGATTCGGAGTTGTCAGATTAGTTAAGTCAAAGAATTGACTTAACGAGATCGAGATAACCAAAGTCCTATGTCGTATACTGTCATGATACATGCACACATCCTCTAACTTAAGATAGATGTGTTACTATATGTCTGAGTATGTACATTTGGCAGACCAATAGGTTGATGACCTAACCAAGGTCTATACACCAGCGCGCTGGTGTGCATGCAAGGGCATATGAGTAATGCGATCTCTCAAAGGGATCATACAGGTTCATTACTGAACCAGAAGACATGAGCTCACTCATGAGATATTGGGAAGGATCAAATTCCGTGCACGGTCGTCTCGCTTTGGAAGCTTGACTGAATTGTAGGTTTGATATATGTTTTTTGAAGTATATAATCAAGACCTAGGTATGATATATGCTTTTGGAAAATATATGATCGATACCAACTCCCAATGATCAAATGAGAAACTTACTGAAAAACCCTGAAGTAGACAGTATAAAGTTGATCTTATACTTCAGGTTTATTCCGAGTCTTCCATTATACAGGATGTACAGGTATTGGGAATACCTGAGGGTGATGTGATCATAAACGACTATATGAAACGGGTCTGGATTTTAGTGACTCCTCTCATAGATAAGTGATCTAATCTTAGTCCAAATGTTGGACTTTGATCTGAATGTGATTCAGATACAATGAAAAGATTAGATCTATGGTCTTGATTTAATCAAGCATCTATGGGAGGTCCACAAGATCTGGATTTGAGATTTGATCTCAATGTCCAAGTCACTATACGTGGAACAATACAATCGCCATGTCCTTATCTCCAAGTATCTGCGGAGAAAGTGCATTATCCTTGAAAGAGTTCAGGGATAATTTCATTGTTGATATATGTATCCAAGCATCGAGAAAATTGATAATTAAATGTGATTTAATTATCGTATATAATATGAATTTGATTCATATTATAAGGAGAGATATCTAAGATAATTAAATATGATTTAATTATCAAAGATGTGAATAATGTGAATGTGATTCATGTTATTTGGGCACATGAGAATAGAGATTCAAGATGATAAAATGTGATTTAATTATCATGGATATGAATAATGTGCAACACAATCCATATTAATCATATATATTATAAATGTGATTTATAATATATTAAAGAGAGTATATTGTGATTTATATTTGTCGATTAATTGTTAATGTGAATTGGATTCACATTGAATGATTAATTGAAAATATAATTACATTTTGTTTTGGGTTGTGAATGAGATTCACATAATTTCAATGGCTTTATTGAAGTTTTTCAAAAATAATTGTGAATTATTTTTGAGAGAAATATTTACAACAATTGTTGTTGTAAATCTTGGAGATCTCATGAGATAATGAGATCTCATGAGATAATGAGATCTCATGAGATAATGAGATCTCATGAGTTTTTGAGGAGATAGACTCATTCTATCTCATTATCTCCAAGACCAGTCAAAGTGATTTAAATTGGGATTAATTATGTTGATTTATCAATATAAATTAATCCAAAATTAAGTCAATTATTGTTGTATTTTTACAACAACATCTTAGCCATTGAAAGAAATACAAATCAATCTCAACCATTGATTGTGTGTTGTCCATGGATTGGGATCCATGGACTCCCAAAACCCTATATAAGAAGAGGCACCCCTTGCTCTTCAAGACACACAATAATGAATGCTCTCTCTCTCTCTCTCTTTCTCCACATGCCAAGATCTCTCTCTTATAATGGTCGTCCACCATGGAGCCATTGTGAGAGTCGTCATCGGCATAGCATCGTCGTTATGCTACCACATCATTTACTCATGGATCTCCATCTCCTTCGGTGCGTCTCGCTCGTGAAGAAGATGTTGGATCTCGTGTGACGAGATCAAGAGATCCACGACTTGGATCATCAACATAGATTGCGGGGAGCACGCATCTCATCAACGCACTCGCAAGCGTCTCCTCCGTCGGATCGGACTTGAGACAGGAGATCTCTTGGTTTAGAGACTCGATCACAACCACGCTTTAAGAGGTAATCCTATTACTTGTTTGTGGTTTAGACAAAACGATTCGAGAAGTATTCTTGGATCATGTGGTTTCATCACATAGAAATTTTTTAATTTCCGCTGCATCGAGCAACTAGTGCGACTAGTCACTCCCGATCGCATACGATGCGATCCTCACGCTTCCGTGATGTGCTTGAGGATTTTCTCCATATCCTTCAATCCCTTGTATATATATACTCTTTATATAGTTTATATATTTTAAAAGAAAAAGGAAATATAAAAATGTAAATTATAAAAAGAAAATACAAAATCAGAAAATTAAAAAGAAAAGAAAAATTATATGGAATCAAAAATAAAATAAAATAATATTAAATTCAATACCCGCAAAAAATAACACATATAGACAAATACATCACATTCACATTTGTGCTTGATTGCCCCGATCTACTTGTTTGCTTCTTATGTTCGACACTCTATACATACTTGCACTTATACACATCTTTATTGTAGAGTTATAATAAATTTTAACTCCGCATCGTTTTTCATTGTTTGATCATTGTTGTGGGTTAATTGTTGTTTTAATCCGGATTTCGTGTGGTCGATTCGACGACTGTGTTCCTGCCTTGTGTGGAGCGCAAGACCGCTCAATTTTTGGGATAAACAATGGGGGCGGTGGGGCTGTTATGAGCCATCCGATCTTGATCTGATCGACGGATCCAACTGCTCAATTCAACCCCAAATCTGAAATTCTAAAAATTACTAATTGCATCTTTTAATTAGTTTATCACATGTATAAATTTTGTATGAAAATTCCTTCAGAAATCCCTAAAAATCGAAAAACATAGAAATATTATAAAAATTCATTTAAATTCATTTAAAATTAAGAAAATATATAAAAGGGTTTGTATTAAAATAATTAAAGTAGTAGAAAAATACATAACACACAAGATATTTTTATTATGTTTTTTGAGTATTTTTTATATATTTGAAAAATCTAAAAGACCCTTTGATTCTTTTATTTATATATTTCCTTTATTTATTTTCTTTTAAAAATTAAATAGAATTAAAAATTTTCAAAATGAAAAACCATAAAAATGAAAAATCAGACAAATATAAAAATATAAAAACTAATAAAATACCTAAAAATCCATTAAATCGTTAAAAACAAATTAAAATTCAGAAAAAGAAATAAAAATCTTCAATTAAGTCTTGTAATTGTTACCTCCTTCTGTTCGACCCCATGTACTATACCTAGTTAATTAATAAGTAGCATATTCCTCTCTCTTTCTTAGAATAAATTCTTTTAATTGAAGCGGGAATTTGTGGGTTACAACCACACCTTTTTCACTTGTTTATATTTCATTAAATAAATTTTGAAAAACCCGTATGATTTTCTGCACTCATCATAGATCCCTGCCAAAGAATGGTAAACTCGTGCTCTAATTCGGACTATTAACGGATCTAGAATTGGAAGTGTAGAGAACATTGGTTGAACCCAAATTGGGGCTTTAATCTCTTCGATCCTAAAATTGTGAAGCTTCTAGAGAGGAGATAGATCTAGAAGGAGGCCTTATCCTCCTTTGAGCTCGCATACTACATAAGGGGATGGAGAAAAAGCTCTAATCGATGAAGCTCACCGGAGGTCTGATCCATGATCTGATGTAATTCGATGAAGATCTTAAGTAGTTGCGAAAGGAGATGAGGTGTGACAGATGTCGTTGGCAAAATATCCATGATCTGATCACGGATCCACGATTCACTGAATGTGGAGGAAGATATGGAGGATAGAAAGGAATCACGAGAATGCTGGAGGTGTGGTAGAGGTCGTTGGCAAACTGGATCGATGATCAATTGAAGGAGAAGAGGTATAAAATGGTGAGAAATATGAGTAGTCGAAGGGGACGAGATTCGTGCGGAAAAACTTTAGATCTAGAGAAGAATACTGACCCATACGACTGGTAGAATGGATTTGCCTCTGGATCAAAACTTGGAGTACTTCCGATGGTCTTCACCTTGGCGCGGAGGCTATGCGCGATGGAGTTGCGTCTACGATGCTAGTGAGATCGTACCCGATCACCTCACTCCTCCTCGCTGCAATAATGAAGATTGACATGCCCTTCCACAATGGAGCTAGGGCTGCGACTCCGGTTGGAAGAAGATGATGGGAGAGGAGGAAGGGTAAGGTTTAGGGCCTTCACATGGAGATGATATGTCCTTCCATGGCGACCTCCAAGGCGAGTTGGGTTTCTTCCTATCGCTTCAAATTTGACTTGATGATGCTGGAGAAGGCAAGCTAGAGGCGAGCTTTTAAGGACTATACATGGAGGAGAGGGTCGAATGTGCTGGAGGAGGGGAGGCGGAGGGGGATGAAGTTGCTAGAGGAGGAGGGTGAAGGAGCTGGAGGAGGGCATCAGAGGGGGCTAAAGGTGTTGGAGGATGGGGTTGGGGCGGTGAATGGGTGAGGTGGTCGGTGAAGGAGGGGGATGTAGGCCTAGAGGAGACAAGTTGAGGGGTTTTTTTAGTTTATATTATAACCATTGGATTGAGGATGGGTTAGATTAACTCGATGCACTGGTTGAGTTAATGGGTTAAACTAATAGAGTGTTATGTGTGTGAGGCATGGTGACTATTCATGGTTTCTCGTGTAATTCATGATTATCGAGGGTTTTGGATGTAATTACGAAAGTACTCAGGGTTATGAGTGCAAAGATCCCAATCATATTCCAATGGACCATATAAGGATATTTATATCTATTTGTATGCCCACTCAAAGCATTGTTTAGTAATTTTCTCCTTGAAATTCAAATATTATGATTTTTATGATATAAATTAATCACGCAGATAAATTGCTTATAAATTCTTTATAATCAAATTTTGTGCCCAATATTTTATTTGATGTATGATACTCCATCATACGCACAAGGATTCAAAATCAGTTGTCACGATTTAATCATATAATCATCTAACTAAATTATTTTTAAGCAATTTATATATGTAAATATAGGTTGTTACACAATTAAATATTCTTGTAAACTATTAGGTTTACATGAATACCTACATGTATTCATAAAAATAAATACAAAAGTTCATTTTATAAAAAATGTATTATTACATAAATCATCAAACATAGCTTATTTAAATAGAAACTTAGTTAGATTCTATTGCACTCATACTCTTTTTTAGTCATCTTTTCTATTGAATATTCTCTTCTCGAAACTATATCCCTCTCCAAACTCAATCCCTAACCATTGTAAGCTCACTATTAGAATTTATCAGCCACCATCATGAGCTTATTGTAGGATTATCCGTCCCTCTCCTCCACCATAATAAGCTTAGCAAATCTAAGCTTATCTATAATGTGAACTCATTGGCATGACAACTATAAAGATCTCGTGTCCCTCACCTACATGTAGCATGCAAGTAAGATTCTAGATTCTTCTATAATATAGCTCTTGAAATTCAAAACTTAATGTGAAAGTACTTCTAACAATATGCCGGGTAAATAGAGTGGTGGAATATTTTCATCATGACAAATAACAAATATCCTTTAGTTAGCCAGTTCAACCAATGAAATCTAGTCAACACCTACCAAATGGAATGACAATAATGGCAAAATACTATATAAATAATGCATAAGTAGTTTGCTCTTCAAAGTAGAAATTTCCGACTTCATCCCTGCATCGAAGGAACCTAAAGGTATCGCCAACTTTTGACATTCTATGCACAAAGAGATCTTTTTATATCCTTGAATAAACAAAACTTGAACCACTTGTAACTTTGTAAATTACTCTCTTTCAGCATTCCTACAACAATTTAGCTATGAAATGATCATTTTGAAAACTCAGTTGATTTCTTATATTTTTACTATAACTATTTGACTTGTTAGATAGATAAAACTATATAATCATGATTTCAGACTCTGTCATTTCCTTTTATAAATTTTGAAAGCACGTACTAAGTCATTAAAATTTTTTTCTTTTTTTTCTCTTTTCAAAATTAGCTAATATACCGAAAGAATATTCTCGAGTTGATCATGCATCGATCCAAATTAAGGAAAGAAATGGACGCCTTCAAATGCATCGCATTATACGACTAATATTTGAATTGGTCCAAATCTTATCAGGCTAGAACAAGATAAATAATGCCCAAGTAGCTTGATAAAGAATAGGATAAAATTATTATCACATGTCCAACTTGCTCTACTGCCTTCCACTTATAAAGAATCTTAGATATCATCTGTAACATAGGACCCCACATACAAAATGACACACTCGAATGTGAGAAAGTGTTCAACTTAAAAACCATAGAAGTTGAAAGTGATAGTTTTCTTTCATACTTTCCTATTGTTTCCCTATCGGGTGGATTTAGTTGACCTCATGCTCAATTCGTTAGAGGTCTCTTTATTAATTTATGAGAGTAAATTAACTAACAGGGTTGTGCTATGAATGCAATTTTGTGTGTGTTTGTATATATATCAAAGAGATGTGTTCAAGTTTTCTCCAAGCATACTCAATATTCTTTCTTCTTCTTCTTAAGACAATATCACAATATCGATTATTCGTCAATAATCGATCACTTACCACAAATTAAACTATTGTTTCGATAGAGATGCACAATTGATTATTTATCAATACACAAATTTGTTATTTATAAGTAGTCAAATGAGTTTAGGAGGAAATATATTATTACCAAATGCGTTTGTGAAATGGATCATTGCGGCCTTTATTTGCTATTATTTCACGAAGGTAGGTAACAAATATATATATATATATATATATATATATATATAAATTTGTTTCTTTCGTGAGGTTCATAAGCCAAGGTTCTCGATATAGATCGATGGTAAGACTAATGAGCTTGGGGCTTGCCACACTACAACAAAATCGATCGAAGACAATGAATAATTTAATATTCGTTGCATTTGTATATATTCCATAGTTAATAGCAAGCATCGTTCGTTACCTGATTCTTTAAATTCTTAATGCATATCTTATTTGTCGTTATATCCCTAGCAACAAATTACGTAACAATATATATTTGTTGACTTTCTCTTCTAATTAATGTTAAATTTATCAAGACGAATATAAATTTTAATGAATAAGTTAACTGAAAAAATTATCGTTATATGAACATTTAGCAATGAATATGATATTCATTGCTAATTACACAAAAACTACTTTTGCAACAAATAATATTCTTTGTTATATATTTAACAACGAAAGATGATAACAAATTTTCAAATTATTTGTTTTCATAGGTTAATTTTCTTGTATCGACATGTGAACATGGTTAGATTATTTCTGTAGTGGTTATAGAGTATGATATTGATTCGAAAAATATTAAAAAAATGTTCCAAAAACTCTTGCACATTCACACAGGAGGATCATAGACCGAGTGTTGAGTTTCTAACCCCTATCAATGTGTTGTCTACTTGTCTCCTTGAGCTCGATCCTAGGGCTTGTCCAAGCTAAAAAGGCATAAACTTGCAGTTTATAATTGCATATCTTTTAGTTGTTTTGACGAAGATATTTGCCATTCTACGTCAACAGGGTAAGAGCTTGTTTTTATCAAGGTGAAAATCTAAGATTTATGAGGTGCTTTCATTTTGTGTTTGCTCAAAGCTTCCCACTAATGTGTTGGGAGAAAAACACTAGCATGAACTTGAGCTAGGATTACTTTACGTTGAGGGGATGTTCAGTTCGAGAATAAACATAAATAAGGATGATGAATAAGGAGAATAAGTGTCTATTCTCTGTTCAGCTGGAAAGATAGGAATAATGAGAATAAGGTGGAATAAGGGTAGGTATGGTGGAATAAAGATAGGAATAAGGGTGGAATAATATGAAATAATGGATGTGGATGCGAATAACCGTACTCTTGGAAACCGTACTAGACGAGAAATTGACTTCTTATTCTAGTACTTATTCTCCAAACGAAGAGGACTGAATGGAATTGATCGTTTTTATCTAAAAAAAGATCACATATGATATGGATATGTTCTATCCGTATATAGACCATATCTCTGAATACATCAGTTGAATATTTGGAGTTATCTCAATCAACTTCAATCATCATGATCTCCACATAGAAATCTTGATGTTCGATCTTTGTCATATTAGATAAAATATCAAAAAGATAGATTCCCTTCATTTTCCTCCACTAAAGGGAATGAGACGTTAAGGTATGAAGGAACGAGAAGGGTACATTCTTTGGAATCCCAACAAATGATGGTTTGCCTTTCGGCCCTTTTTCCATTATCTCATTTGCTTTTCTCTTTGAAAGATTTGGCACTAAAGATAGATGTGGAGGGGATAATCTTTTTCTATTGCACAAAGGAATCCGTGATTTTTTTACCACTTTTACCATATAATAGAAGCGAAAAATGTAAAATGTTCAATTTGTTGGATTTATCTGGAAACACAATAGTTGCATCAGGGTTAGGGTTTAGCAGAATAGTTACACTATTATAACAAAGATCAGACAAATAGTGGAAACACAAGTAGAAATCATTAGAGAGATAAATTATTTACAATAATAATACCACAAGGATATAGTGGTTTGATAATGTAAATACTTCGCTGCACCCTAAACCTGATGCAATTGGATCTCCCTTTTTTTGCTATGTGTTTTCTTTAGCATTGAACATTATCTTAGATTTATTTTCCCTTTATTCCCCCTCTATGGTTGGTAGTCTTCGATTGTACTAAATGCTAAGGTCATAGAGTCGTGTTTTTTGGGGTTTTGGATGTTTTCTCATATCCTTTATAATAATATCAGGTGGGAACTCTATCGTGGTGTTGTTTTATATTTACTTTTTTTTCTATTTTTTGCCAAGGTCCTCGCCTCATGTCTTGCCATTGTTCTACCGCACCTCATCTCAACTAATCAGTCAGCTTTCATCAAGGGATAATCCATTGGAGATAACCTTTGTCTGGCTTACGAGCTTGCTGGGGGCATTGAGTGTAAGGCTCACTCTCTCAGGTCTTGCCTCAAAGTTGACCCTTCCAAGGCATTCGATACAAGTGAGCATGCCTTCATCCTGAGGAACTAGGAGTTGATGGGCTTTGGCCCTACTTGGATCGGTTGGATCAAGTACTTCATCTCTATCACCTCCTTCTCTGTCTTGATTCATGGTTCCCCTTTTGGGTTTTTCTGTGGCTCCATGGGCTGCAGCAAGGTGACCCGCTTTGTCCCTTGCTTTTTCTGGTAGGCATGAAATCTCTCTCTGGCCTTATAGAGGACTCGGTTGCTAGGGGTTGTTTCAAGCCAATGGGGAGAGGTTGGAGGGTTGCTTTGGCTGGAGGCCTTCTCTTCTTCGGGAGAGGCTCTTCCACCTCTTTGTTGGCTATTCGGGATATTTTAAACAACTTTTCCAAATTTCAGCCTAATGATGAACCCTCGTAAGAACAAGCTATTTAGGCCCAAGTGTGCACCTGATGGCTTTGGTCTGACACTTTAGTTGGGTACATTGAGGCACCCACTTTCGATGACCTGCTTGGGCATCCCGCTTGCTTTCTCCTACCGAAGGAATAAAGTGGCTCACCATCTAGTGGAGAGGGTGAGGGTATTTCTTTGTGACTGGAAAGCAAAGTCCCTTTCCATGGCCGATCGAATGCAACTTTTAAAAACTATCATTGCCGGTGTGCTTCTGTACTGGGCATCCGGTACCTTGATCCCTCTTGCCTCGGTCAGACAGAGTGACATGCTTTGCACAGAATTCTTGTGGGGCTACGATTGTCATGATTTTTCTTGGAGTACGGTTTGCCTCCTTGAGGTGGAGGGTGGACTTGGACTATGATATCTAAATACCATCTGAGGTGCAATGATTGTGGCTTGGTCTTGGTGGCTCTTCACCTCATTGACTTCCTGTGGGGATACGATCATCATGATTTTGCTTGGAGCATGGTCTGCCTCCCTAAGGTGGAGGGTGGATTTGGACTACGATTTCTAGATACCATCTGTGGTGAAATGATCGTGGCTTGATTTTGGTGGCTCTTCACTTCGGATTTTTCTATCTGGACCCTCTACATGTGTAAAAAGTACTTGAAGGCATTTCCTTTTGAGAGGTGTCTCGGTCTAAATCTGACTTCTTGATTGGAAGCATATATTGGCTAGCCGCGACACCATACGTGGTGCAATCTCTGACTCCCCACCTTGCTTGGCATGGTCCCATTACACCAAGGGATTCTCCTTCGAGGAAGCATGCAACCTCACCCGACCTTGTGGTATCGAGGTTCCATGGACTGCCGTGGTTTGGTGCAAACATGCAACCTCAAAGCACTCTTGTGTACTTTACTATGTGTCATTGAATAGGTTGCCTACCACCGATTGTCTCAAAAAGCATGGGATTTATGCGCCGACCCCCTGCTTCCTTTGCTCGAGCTCTCTGGAATGTCGGGATCATGTCTTTTTCAATTGTGCCTTCTTGTCTGGTGTCTGCCCCAACGACCTCTACTACTCTTGCCAAAAATTTTGGACTGGATTCGACATGTAGTTGTTAACTCCCTCCATTGCTCTTGGGTTGTTATTGCTGCAGTATTATGGGCGATTTGGAGAGAAAGAAAACGAAGGTGGGATGACGGTTGCTAATCCATTGTTGAGAAGGTGGCCTCTACCGTAGTGGTTGACGTTCGGTTACTAGTAAATTAAGTTAGATTTTACCTCCCCTAGTTCCCTTTAAAAATCTCCGTAACTTTGTTTTGAATACCATGTACTGTGCTGATGAAGCATCTATAAGGTTAGAATAGCCTATTTTGTAAACAAACTTTGATTATTTATACAGAGAGAGAAGAAAATTTACACATAATAAAAATTCTATTTTCTTTCAAAATAGTATAGGAGTACAACGAGCATGGACTCTTAAGAGCATCTTAGATACGATAGTGATGAGTCAAGGTTATCTTAAATCATCGATATAGTCCTTATATTTATGAAAATATGCTTCTGCATATACAATATCAATCAGTATTCAAAAGAAAAAAATCCAACAAAATCTTGGATTTGGCACGTCCATTTAGCAAACTAAAAAAGGAAAATTAAATATCTACTAGAGAGCTTTAATTCTTTCTGGTTCAGAGATAGTATAAGTAAAAAATATTTGTAGATGGTAATTAAGGTTGATTATTTTTCATTAAGTGTTTTTTTCAATAAGATATCTGTTGAACCACTTTCGAGCCGGTCTAATATTCTACACAAGACGAGAACACTGTCGCCAAGGCAACTGGTCACGAATCGTGAATTCAAACAACAATCAACCCACGGATAATGATAAAGGAATGTCAACTCAAGCGGGCTAAAATTTATTATAATCTAAACAAAAAGTGTATAGTGTATAAGTATTCTGGGTGTCGAACCACAAAGAGTTGCGAGGATATGCAAATAATTATTGTATATGGAGACAAAACAACAACTATTTTTTGTGTATTTTTGGGGGGTTTTAATTTTTTGTGGATTTTTAAATATTTAATTTTTATACCCTTTAATTTTATATTATTTTTTATTTTTAAAATTTTTATTTAATTTTATATTTTCTGATTTTAATTCCTTTTCTTTTAGCTTTTTATATATAATAAATAGTATATATGTATGTGTCTATACAATGATGGTTATAATATAAGTGATATATATATATATATATATATATGAGTTTAATGGGGCTGCCCATTGCGGGCAGCCAACAATAGATGCCCCCGCGTCGTTTTCGGCACTTTTTTTATTTTTTTTTTGAAAAATATCACCATGTATATTCATCCCTATATCCCTCCTATATGTCATTCGAATTTCGTCAGAAACAGAGACTCCTATGGCCTCCATCGAGATGGTGTCGATTTAAAAAATCATGTTACCGTTAAAAAATGACTGTCTCGATGGAGGTCGTAAAAAAACGTGGAAGATATAGGCCCCGGTGCATGTAAAATTACATGCACCTAGGTGCATGCTCCCCAACCCCTAAATATATATGCTATATATGCCTTATTTATAAGTATAGATAATTATATTCAAAAATAAATTGTTTTTTATTTTTTTTGTGTTGCTCTATGTTTATAATTTTCGGAGATTTGTTTTTCTAGTTTTTAGGCATTTTTAAAATTTAAAATACTCATAATCAGAGAGTAAATAAATAGGCTGAAAGTTTTACAATTTTAAAAAAGGTAAAGAGTTCAAAATTTCTTAAAACTATTTTTAATATGTAGTAATAACTATATATAAAAATATATAATAGAAAACTAATATTTTGTAGTTTTGAAAATATTTTCTAATTTTTTAGGATTTAGAGGATTTTTAAAGGTTTTCTTTTGAGATTTTTTATGATTTTTGGTCTATAGCTATATTATACATTAATATACAATATATTTTTTTGAAATTTTTAAAAGCATTTATCTAATTTCTTGTATTTTTATATCCAAACAGGGAATAAATAACATCAAAATGATTTTTAGTAACCTGAAAATGCAATGAAATAACAAATAAAAATATGAACATGTTACTTGACGAACCACTAATTACCCTCGCTAATTATGTGAACTTAATGTCTAATGTTCGTTGTAGACAGACAATCAGGATTAATCAAAAAGACCACTAATGATTTGTCAATTAAAGCGAGCATATGGTAATATACATGTGATATCTACAAGGGGAGTTGGCTTATTATTTAATGCAAATATGTATACTAAAATGCAGATATTAATTCGAAGTGCATAAATGATAAAAATGTAGAATAGGTGATGAAATGCAGCTAATTACTCGAGAACAAAGCTCTATTTTCAACTTTTAGAGTGATGAATCGCATATTCATCATTACTGCATCATTCAAAGCACATCCTGTAACTTTTTCACAATTTATAGAGTAAGAGAGGTATTTAATCCAAAATAAAATGCACAAAATAATTCATACATAACTGGCAGGGGTATAAGCGTAACAAATTAAAGTCCAGAGCGTTGGATGCAAAATATCCCAAAAGTTTGAATTGAAATAATTTTTTTATACTAAATAGAAATTATAAAAGTTGAAAGGATACCAATGCAATTTGCCCACCTCATGTGGGGGTCCACGTGAGCTGATCTGGAAGTGGATCAATGTGAAATATTCAACAAGTATCGGGGTCCATATGCAATTTTTACACCACTTTTTGAACAAAAATAAATATTGATAGGCCTAAAAATTAATTATAAAAGGAGCAAGTGTTACTAAGTAATTTATCACCTAAAAGTCATGCGATCGGAGGGCGGAGATGCGGCCACGTTGCTTAATGAGCGGTCCTAGAAAGGCATCGCTTCGTTTTAGTTCAAGGGCTCAGATTAGATCTGGGCCTCAAGATGGATACGATGGTGGAGAGAGGTACTGGAATAACTATGAAGAACTCACCGCTGATGAGTTTAATTCGCTTCTCATGTCTGCTTCTGGCCTCTTCCTCCTTGACTGAAGGGTTCTTCTCCTTCCTGAGGATCTTGCGCTCCTTAAAGGTACCCCTACGATGTCTCGGGATCACTAGAAGAGCCCTGGAGCTCAGATGACATGGAGCTCTGTTCTTGCATCGAAGGGGGAAATCTAGGCGTCGTTTTGGTCGTGGGTCTGCAACAAAAGTTAGAAGGGCTTGAGCCAAAGATGCTTGACCCTAGAATTAAGCCGAGGAAGTATGAGATTAAAACCTAAAGTAGCTTGCTGGAACTAAAAGCGAAGAAAAGGAACTAACCTAGCAGCTCGACGAGCTCTGGAGATCGGAGCAGGGAAGGCTCACATGAGATGAACGTCGGTGGACCTGGATCACACCCTCCAACACTTTCTCCACGCCAAGAAGGTTCGGGGCGATTCCTGCTGTCACCAGGAGCTCAACGAGATCATCCAATTGGGTTTACAACGGGGATCAAAACCAAAATGACGGTCGGGGGTCTTCTTTTATAGCCATGGGGTCCGACCAAAAAGATGGAGAAAAGGCAGAGGCAAGGATGAGGGTTGGTGAAGATTCTAGCATGGGCGATGGAGACTGACGAGAGCTACAGTATGGTGGTGGTCTCGATAAGAATGGAAGTGAGGTGGAGGCGTGAGAAATCAGTAAAGTTAGGGTGTCAGAAACTCCGACAAGAGGCAGAGGTACAAAGGGAGTAGTTGACCTGCCGCTCAACAAACCCTCATCTTTGGTTGGTCCATGTGGACCAACCAGAAAAAAGAATGAATTAAATGCTTTGTAAATTCAATAAAAAATAGGAAATGAATTTATTTTTCGTTAAGCTATGAAATATGTTTGGAAATTTCTGTAGTATTTAATTCCGATTTTTATTTATTTTTACAAGTTGTTTCATTAGATGTTACTTTTTACATGTATATCTATAGGTATTTATACATGCGTTTTGTGTAATTTAATTTTATTTTGTGTTTTCTAATTTATTAATATATATTGGTATTTTATATATTTATAGCTTATTTAAACACATATTTAGGTATTTTTATTGTATTTTTCTGAGGTTGTTTATTTACTTAAATAAATATGCATATTTATTAGAGTAAAGGGTACTTCATGAAGTAGGTAAGCTACCTACTGCATGTCCATTTTTCGTCATTTTATTTTTATTTTTTGGAAAACATTACCACTTATCTCATCACTATATCCCTCTAATATGTCATTGCAATTTCATCCGAAATGGAGACTCCTCTGCCCTCCATCTAGAACATGTAATTTTAACGGTCTTAGAATGGTTGTAACTGACATGTTTTGGATGGAGGTCATAGACTCATAGGAGTCTCTGTTTCGGATGAAATTATAATTATATATTAGAGGGATATAGTTATGACAATCCACAGAAGCATTTTCTGAAAAAGGTAAAAACAAATGATGAAAAATGGACATGCAGTAGGAAGCTTACCTAATTCATGAAGTGGGCCCCCTTTCCTCTATTTATTATATAGGTACTTATAAGTATATTTCATCTATATATGAAAGTATATTTATTTATTTTAGTGTATTTTTCATGATTTTATTCTATTTTAATTATGTACATGTATTTACAATAATATTTACAAATTTATAAAATATGAGAAAGTGAAGAATATAAAGAATGAATATATTGAATATTATATACAAGTATATTGCACAATACGGACCTGAAATCTAACTTTTGCAACTTAACTCAAAATTGAATGAAACCACTTCATTAAATAGTTAATTTTATCTTATGAATAATAATTGTAAGTTTGGTGAATTTTGAACTTGTATGGAGAAGATACATATCAGTAAAGTTTTCTTTGCGATTTTTTATTCTATGTATTCCAGACATGTTGTGTATTATTTTTAAATAAAATTAATTTTGTATTTTTTGTATTTTTTGTACAATGTTTGTGTTCAAAGTTTATTGATTTGGTGTATAAAAATAAGAAAATAAAATAGATCCCAAACTGCAATTATTGAGCTATATATTTAGGGGTTTTGAGTGTATTGTCTATGCAATTGGTCATCCTTTATCCCCCTACTTTATTCCTTGTCAACCAAGTCATCATGATGATTGAGTCTCGGAGGCTAGAGTCAATCAGTGTTTTTGACACTTCATTCTTTTTCTTTTCTTTTCTTTATTCTTTTATTTTGGCAATACATACAGTATTTTGTACAGTCTTTTATACTATATTTTGTATGAATTATTTAGTATTTATGTTCACAAATTAATGATATATACATGCATTTAGGTAGGGATTTAAGGTCCAATGAAAGAATAAATGTGATGAAATGGAGATTCATCAAACTGAGAAATCATGTTTAAATTCTTTTGCAGAATGCAATACTTTCAAAAAAACCACTACATACCACACTACATGGTGGCTCACCTAGTTGCCATGCACACTAAACAAATCATCGCCAACTCATGACCTCATCAAGATGGATGGGGTGATCATCTATGGGGAGATTATGATGGATTGGAAGAGGAGGAAGATCAAATGTTTACCATGGAAGATTGAACTTTCCAAGGTATATGACTGTGTTAATTAGAATTTTAGTTGGGCCTCCCTTTCCGAGCATGATTTTTTTACTGAGTGGATTACATGGATGAAGAAATGTGTAACTACAAATTCTTGTTTGGTGTTGGTAAATGGGCATCAAGTGGGGGTTACTTTCAACCACAGAGGGTGATCCGACATGGGTGCCCTCTTGCTCCTCTTCTGTTTATCTTGGTGGCAGATGCTCTATCACAGATGGTTTCGCTAGCCCTAGAAGGAGGTTCTATACCGGATATCATTTCAGTGATGTTTCTATTCAGATTCCTCAGTATGCCGATGACACGGTCTGTTTATGGATGGCGTGGCTCATGAGGCAGAGGGAAGTGCTATGGTGACAGACCTTTTTTGGGAAGTATCGAGCTTCAAGCTCAATGAGAACACGAATGTATCTGTCCCATTCAAACTTTATAGGAGGAGGCGACGACTTGTGGGAGTTTTCTTCGGTCTCATACTGGTGTATTACCAATCAATTATCTTAGCCTCCCAATGGTACGTGGATGACTCAAACATGTGGATTGAATGCCAATGGTTGGTTGAGCCTGTTGGAGCATCAATTGGCTGTGTGCATCATGAGGGGGCATTTGGTCCTTCTGAAGGCAATTCTATCAACTATTCCAACATTCTTTCCTTCGTTGAGAGTCCTTCTTGGCGGAATACACATGTGTCTTGAATCGATGATGAGGTGATTCTTCTGGGATGGATTTGGTGACTCTTGTGGCACTCCATTGGTTGGATGGAAGACTAATGTGCTTTCTAAGAAGGATGGTGGCTTGGGTGTTCTCAATTTAGAGGCAATGAATAAGGCCCTTCTTACGAAGTGGGTTGCTTGGCTTTGGGGAAGTGGCTTACACCTCCTTTGCATTTTCTTGAGGAAGATTTATGGGGTTTCTGACTCTTTATCTTGGAGAGATGGATTGGTGCATGTTCCTTCAAATTTTTGGAAAGGGGTCTATGATGAATACTGATGAATCCACATTTCATCATCTTTATTCTATCATTTTGGCACCAAAAGCCCTAGCAAATGCCTGAAAATAACATTAAATCCATCATCTTAGCATTCACGCATGTGCATGCCATTAGTGTATAAAATACTGTAATTAAAGCCAAAATTATAGAATAAATAAAAGAAAAGAAAAAGAATAAAATATTGTAAATATTTTATGACCCAAACACCGAGACCTAGGTATCTTGATGAATAGGTCGACAAGGAAGAAAGTAGGGGGAGATAAGGGTCAAATACCTATACTTTTTAATACATTCTTTGTTCATTTTGGGACCTATTTTTGGTTCCACTTTTTATACATCAAACAAAAAAACTTTGTACATGAAATTGTAGATAATTTAATAAAGAAAAATACAAAATTGATTTCACTCAAAAATAATGTACAGATAAAAAGCTATGGTCTGAATAAAAATCCAGAATCCCAACTTCCCAGACCCGTATCTCACAAATAAAAACTCCAAATGCAGCAAACTCACCTTTAATTGTATATAGAATAAAATAAGCTATTTAATGGCGGTGGTTTTGCATTTGGCAGAGCTACGGTTTGAAAGTTGAGTTTTGGACCCTATTTGTACAGTTGTACTAATTAAAATATTCAATTTATTCTTTATTAATTATTTTTATATTTTTATATTTTTATTACTTTGTAAATATTATTTAGAATAAATCTATGCATTAATATTAGAATAAAAACTCAAAGAAAAAATCAAAATAAAAATTGTTGTATATACAAATACACAGGTATTATACCTGTACCCATACCTATACAACACACTCTTTTATTTTATCAAATATACAAAATAATGCAGAAAATCAAAACAAAAATACATTTAAGGGTATAAAAGTATTTTATAATTTTATAAAATCAGAAACAAAAATAATAAAATTAAAATACACAGAATAAAAATAAAAGACTAAAATATATAGGTATTATACCTATAAAGGGCATAAAAGGAAACTCATAAAAATATACCACATAAAATTAATTGAAAATCATAGTAAAATACTACATAAAATAACAAATATTTTTTTTAATAATCATAATTTAATTCGGCCTTTTTCTATTTTTTAATGAATTAATAAAAGTTTTAATCAGGTTTTTTCCTAGTTGGTCCACGTGGACCAACCAGGCGCAAACCCTAGTTGACTCTGGTCAACTAGGTGTCCTAGCCTCCTGTCAGCTCTGCCAGCCTCATTTTTGACCCACCTTGGTGGATTTTTCGAGGTCAAGTCTTTCATGTTTTGGTGTTGAATCCTTCTGCAAATATGTTCATCGACCATCCCTCTAGCTCGCCCATGAATAACCTTGGTCTTTGGACCCAAGATTTGTGAGATATTCGTTGATCTTTGAGCCCCTGTCACCTCGGGTCAAACCAAATATATGGAGCACCCCGACTTCAATTTCAAACTTGAGTCCCTTCGGTCCACCCTTCCTTGCTCTTCTTGTGCTCCAAGCACTCCTGGAGGTGACAGCTCCCACGCCGAGCGTTCAGCCAGGACAGAGGAAGTCGGAGGCGTCTCCACCACCTCCCGCAACTCCGGCAGTTGAGGTAACCTTCCCTCCGGTGTACACCGTCGAGGAAGCTACTTCACCCCTTTATTTTGTATGCATTAGCTTCGCCTTAGTCGTAGGAACAAAAGCCCTCTAGAAATTTAGGAAATCATCGCTTGAATCGCCCAAATCACCATCTTGGCCGGATCGCAACTCCGGCCAGCCACACCCACGTCGCGTTTCGCTACATCTCCGCCATCTCGAGGTCCAGGCAGTTTGCCCTGGACCTCTTAACCATTTTGCAGGTCAACGCGCTTTGGCTCGCGCCTGGAGGCGATTTTGGAGCCTCGCCGGAGCTCGCGAAGCTCTCCAGCTCCGCCACCCTCCCGCGAGCCCCTCGGCCATCGCCGGGGCTTTCTGACGCCGCCAGCAGCAAGAGGAGACCTCCAGGAGTCTCCACGTCCATTTTGAAGCTCAACCGTCACCGGAGGCCGGAGATCTCGGGCGGAGAAGCTCGCCCTCGCTGGCGCTCTTCGTTGTTCTTGGTCCCAGCCTACGCACCATTTATCGTGGAGAAGCCCCCGGATTCCACGCCGACCGTTGGATCGTGCAAAGCTCGCCACTGTCAGATCGTCTCCCAACGATCTAATCTTCGCCGTCCAACGCGAAGCGTCACCAGCCATTGGATCTGCGCCACGTGTTTAAGTGAAGACCATCAGCTGTTGGATCCGCTAGGCGGGGTATTTTGCTCTTTTAACCCCGCGCATTTTGTATTTACTATTTAGTCCACAAACTTTCGTCTGTAGTGTAAATGTTTTGTAAAATTTGCAAATAGGCCCTCGCACTTATTTTATTTACACATAGGTCCTCCGCCACGTCACCTCACGTGACCTGTTCACGTGAGATGTGGGCATTTTGCATCGAGGCCCTTAGCCCTTTAGTTATTTTGTTTTAATACCAGAACTTGTAGTTTAAGTGTTAACTTTTTGGGAAAATTGCATGTAAGCCCTCGGGCTTTATTGAAATTACATTTCAGTCCCTACCAAGCGCGTGCAAGTCACGCGCCCTCGTGGGTATTTTGCACCGACACCCTTGCAGGTCTGCTCATTTGTATTTGGTCCATAAATTCAGATATTTAGTACAATATTTTGTGGAAAAATTGCTTGTAAGCCCCTGGACTTTTGGATATTTGCATATATACCCCTGCCAGGCTGTGATATTTTTGTGAACTTGTTTGATTTATTTAAGGCATCATCTTACCTTGAAAAATTCCACAAAAATCATGTTAAGCCCATGTGTGCTTGTGCTTTGACGCCTTATTTTTAGTTTTTGATTTTATTGCCTTTTCACATTTATTAAAAAAACAAAAACTTGCTTTTTGTCTATTGTCTAGCTTAGAAAATATCAAAAAATATTAAAATACCTTGAAAAATTCCAAAAACATTCCCTACTGTCTATTTTAACCTATTTTAGTGTCAGTCCAAAAATCACTAAAAATCTCAAAAGAAAAACCTTAAAACTTCGAAAAAAACTCAAAAACTTCAAAAAAATATAAAAAATCATAAAAAACTCCAAAAAATATAAACTCAGTTCCTGTTTCTTTCTTATTTTATTATCTTTGTTTTAAGACTTGTTTGGGAAATTTTAGAAATCATATGATATTTTTCCTTTCTATTTTAGTCTCAGCCAGATTGTCAATCTACTGTTTTCTTTATTTCCGTATTTAAAAATACCAAAAATATTTTAAAAATACCCAAAAATCACAAAAGCAGTAGAAAACCATAAAAATACCAAAAAGATTTTATTTCTGAATTTTTGGCTATTTTTGCACATTTTTATAAATATTGTAGCACTTGTTTATATATTCCAATATTGAAAAAGAAAATAAAAAAATATATAAAATATAAAATATAAAAATCAGAAAATTAAAAATCAAAATACAAAATTTAAAAAAATAAAAATTAAAAACCCACAAAAATATTTGCTTGCATAGTGTAGACAACACTTCACACTCACACACACACATTTGCTTGATCTACCTTGTTTGCTCCCTGTGTTCGAACTCTCTGCATACTTGCCCTATACACCTTGTTTGTAGAGTTAAAAATAAATTTTAACTTCTCATTGCTTGTCATTGCTTGATCTATAGTGTGGGTTAATTGTTGATTTTAGTTGAGATTTTGTGTGGTCAACACAGCGACTGAGTTCCCGCTTTGTGTGGAACTTACGACCACCTAATTTTGGCTAAATCAAATGGCGTCGTTGCCGGGGAGCAACAGCGAGTAGTTCATCACTTTGTTTGACTGTGTTGATTGTCTACCATTGCTTCATTTTATCTCTCTTGCATTTTTGATATATTGGTTGAGCTTTCTGACCACTCTTTTCTTATCTTCTTGCGAGGGACCACGGAGCGAGGCAGATCGCCTAGGAGATCCGAAGCATCCTTGGGAAGCGGAGCCGGCTGTTCTTTGGCCAAGCCGACAGGAGAGAGCAGGAGGAGTGAGAGAGAGTGCTTAGATTAGTTGCATTTTTATTTTGTGAGAAAGAGTAATTTGATAATTTGTAATAATACATGGACTTAGACTCTTGGACACTTCGGGCCTAATTTCCGGGTGTTTGTTCACCAGGGGGGCTCACCGCGGTTTTCATCGCGTTTTCCGTTTGTCATTTTCCGATTTTGTTTTCATTTTCATTTCTTTTGTGGATTGAGCCCTTAGACTCTAGGCTTGCTTGATCGATTAGAATAGGTCCAAACACACTAATAACCTTTGCATGCTCCTATAGATCATATTTGGACTTAGTCTAATTAAACAGTTAGTCATTAGCTTCCGATCCGCGCGCCATGAGCTCATCCCGCCAAGCGCTTCTCCTAAACTCGATGTGTCGAGAGAAGGAGGGGTGAGCCTAGACCGGACATTAGGATTGGAGGTTAGTGGTTAGCTTGTGGTTCTTCACGCTAGCAGTTGCCTATCTTAGGATGATTTCCGCATTGCATATCTGCATGTAGTTTAGGTTTACAAATTCTGCTTTGCATCCCGCATGGAGAGAGCTGGGATTCGCTGTAAGTCTTCTTACTTTGCATCCATCATCTAGGCACAAAGTTGAGATTTCCACCTTGGTGTCGACTTGCATTGGCTTTTCTGACTCTATTCTCCCTCTGTTTTTGGACAAAGTAGGATCAAGAAAATACAAAAATCGTTAGGCGCTTGTTTGAATCAACTTAAAAGAAGCGATAACAGTAAAAAAATTAAAAAAGGGACTGCTAAGAAAACCTTGACCAAAAATAAAATTGGTAATTGGATTCCTTGATTGGGGAGAGTAACACCCTCACTTGTATTCAGGTTGCATGGGAAGGTCTCCTTCCAAGTGAGGTGAGTGCTTCGTAAGGACTAGAGCCTAAATCCCAACTTGTGGCTGCCTTGTGTATCGCCTGGATTTTCGAAGTATTGGCGCTACTATCGTACGTAGGCGAGTAGGGCTTGGTCGTCATTGGTGACTCACTATTGTGTGAGCATCGACCTTGTATGAAGTACCGAGCATAGGCCACGCCTTCACGGGTGTGTCTGTCTCACCGTCTGCGTCCGAGTAGGATCTTGCATGCTCACAGGTGAATTCCGTTGCGAGCGAGGTCCGAAGTATTGGTTTCGCCTATCGGCTTCCTCCCTCTTTTTCTTTGGCTGAGTAGGGATCCAGGAAGGGTTACAAGGACCTTAAAAAGCACAAGTTACATGTTACACAGGAGGAGGACAAGTACGAGAAGACTTTTCCGGCAGTACTCTCTCTCCTTTAGGCATAGCGCTCTAAGGACTCGTGAAAAGACTAATTCCTGAATTCAAGCTAAAACCGACAAGATAAAAGCTGAACCTTCATGACTTCATGTGTTGAGTTGGTGAACTCACCTCTGTTTTGTGTTTGATTGCTAGTTTTATTTAGGTCAAGATCAAAAATACAGCACAATTGTGCGCAATTTTGCCTCTCATTTCTTCCTTCTTCTTCTGCATTCACCTTGCTCTTCCCAATAATCAAGATGATGGGATGGAGATCTCTTAGGCCGACTCTGTCGGCACCTTTATCTAGCACTCCTCCTCATTCATCTAGGACTACCTCGGAGAGTCCGCTCTCCGATCCTGAGTTTACTTCCACCCTGTTCCCCCTCGACCACCCTTCTCATTCTCCTTCACTCAGTCCAATAGTTTCAGAATTCAGTGCATCACAGAGTTCGGGACATTCGACAGCACCTGAGATGGCCTCTTTTGCTTTTTAAGAGAATCCAGAGATGGCCGACAGAGGCGAGCATCCAGATGATCATGAGCACCCTCCATACTTCATGGACCAATCCACCATCAACAATTCACTTCTAGCATCCCTGGAGACCATGCAGAGGCAGATTCGTGACCATGGTACCTTCATGGGTGATCTCATGAGAGAGATAGCACATATGAGAGAAAACCGAGCTGGGGGCGGTGGCGGAGGCAGAGGAGGAGATGGACCCGATGCAGGAGGAGGTGATCCCGACGCTGAGAGACCACCACAGACCATCATGAGGGAATTGCACAATCCAGCCGCATCCCTCACTTATCGTTGGATCAGACTTCCGCCTATCCATGGAGACTTCGAGCTTCGGCCCCATACCATTCAGCTCCTACCCAAATTCCATGGGTTGCCGACCGAAGAGCCACACCTTCACCTCCAAGAATTCGAAATGATCTGCAGCACGATCCATGATAGACTGATGATCGAGGACACGATCAAGATGATCTCCTTTCCATTCTCCTTGGTTGACAGAGCCGCTTATTGGCTCAAACACTTGGGGCAATTCATCGATACTTGGGCAGATCTCCGGACCGCATATCTGAAAAAATACTACCCTCTCGGTCGGACTAATGTAGCTAGAGCGATGATCAGCAACTTTGTCATGATCCCAAACGAACAATTCCATGAACCCTGGGATCGATTCAGAGAGCTCATTGACCGATGTCCACATCATGACATCTCCAAGCCCAACTTAGTTCAAAGTTTCTTCTGTGGGCTGACACCGGAGCTGCAGGGGCTAGTGAACGCCTCTTGCGGTGGATCATATTTTTCCAAGGGTGAAGACGACGTTTGGGACATTTACGAGGGCATGGCAGAAAACTCAATCGTGATGGCCCAAGCCCGCGTCTACACACAGCAGAAGCCCCCGCAAGGAGCGGGATCATTCCAGAGAATCGCCCGCATCGATGCCAGTCCTAACACATCGTCGGCAGCCGCAGCCCAAGCTGAATCAGCCGCAGCCGACATGGGCATAATTAGTGAGAAGCTGGACCGTCTCGAGATCCTCGAGAAAAAGCAGATGCAAGGCATGTCCCAAATGGACCAAATTTCCAAGACCATGAGTGATCTCAAGACGCAGATCTTATGCGTCCAGGAGGCACAGACTTCTTCCCGGCAACCTACCAGATCACATGCTGATCCGAGCAGTAGCAGCTCGTCCCAACCCTCTGCCTTGTACCGCCAGGTGAATCACATCCAGGCAGAGCCGTTCCCGCTGCTACAGTACTACCCAGCACAGCCGTTGTCTCAAGACACGCAGATGGTGGTTTACCAGCCGGAGCAGCCCCTGGCAGTTCTTCCTCCACCCTCCTTCGAGCAGGAACCATTGATGGAAGTCAATGGGATTTGGTACGACCGGTACCCTCAGCCCGAGATCCGTCATGATCATCCCGGATTCCGTTGGGGCAATGGTGGATCCTCATCCCAGCAGCAGCCTCCTGCCCAAGGACAGCAGAACAGCCAGCCGCAACAGCAGTAGCAGCCCCAGTATGCCCACCAGCCGCAGTATCAGAGTGGTCCTCGTCCCACCTGTCAGAGACAGCAGTGGAGGCAACGACAGCCGCCTCATCAGCCTTACCCCCATCCTCCCCAGTATCAACCACAGCAGCAGCAACAGCCTCATTTCCCACAGGGGAACCCATCCGGTTCTCAAGGCCCCACTTTTGAGAACCCAACTCTCGATGATCTTGCCCGCTTGCTCTCCGAACAGCGAGCATCTTTCAGGCAAGAAATGGATGAATTCCGGCAGGAAATGAGGGAAATCATCAAAGGCAAGGCCGTCATACCCGCTCAGATTGAACCTAATCCGAACAATCTGAAAAGGAAGTCTGAGCAGGTAGAGTTTACAAAGGATACCTCTCCTAGTGATTATTCGAGTGATATGTCTTATTCTTTGTATGATGCTGATTTTGTGACTACTAGGAGCGGTAGGATGCCAGCCGGCGGTGCCTCTTCTGAGCGACAACAAGATGCAGAACCAGGAGCGCCAGAGGAGTAGAGTAGCGATGCCGATGCCGCTGATGATGACGTTGAAGACGGTGGTGCTGAGGCCACCAATGATGGAGATCCAGATGACGGTACTGAAGCCGTCGTGATACCAGATGCAGACGGTGGTGCTGATGCCACCATTTTGGATGCAGATCCAGAGCACGGTGCTGATGCCGCGAAGACAGGTGCTGGTGGTGGTACTGAGGCCACCACATCTACTTTTGTTGAGCCTACATCTGTGATGTTACCACCTTTTGTATCTATGGATTATGGTAACAAAAAGAAAAACAAAAATATGAATAAAGGAAAGGTTTCTGTTCACATTACGGATCCATATGTGTTGAATGATGATGATTGTATGGATTCTCCTCCTTCACAGGCACAGGGACCCATTCCTAGCCCTCCATCTGAGGAGGCCCCTACCATCCCCTTCCCTGAGGCACTCCGTCAGGCGAAGGGGAACAAAAGAGAAAATCCCAAAAAAGAGCAACAGGTAGAGTTCGGAAATCAGATGATAGACAGATTCCACATTCAGCTGACTCTACAAGAAGCACTTGAGCACATCCCCCTCTTCAAAAAGAACCTGAAAGAGAAGACTACCGTCCGCAGGAAGAGGAGGAACCACAGAGATCAGATCCATGTTCTCACTCATTCCACTTGCTGCACTATTCAGAACAAGCTGCCAGCCAAGCGACCAGATGCAGGAGCTCCCTATGTCAGATGCGAGATTCGAGAGCAGCAATTTGATCGTACTATGTTAGACAGCGGCTCTTCAATTAACCTTCTTCCGACAGCCTTGCTCGACCGATTTGAGTTTGGTCCTCTTCTTAGGAGCAGGACAGTCCTTCAGTTTGCTGATAGGTCGACTAAGAGGCCGAAGGGGTTATTGAAAGACGTGGTCGTTACCATTCAGGGCCTGAAATTCCCCGTGAACTTCGTTGTGTTGGACATGGAGATCCCTGAGTCGGTAACCGATGCCCCCATCATACTCGGACGTCCGTTCTTGGCCACAGCCAAGGCGGTGACTGACCATGATAGCGGGAAGGTATGCTTTCGCGTAGAGGGCGAAACCATACAAATAAAGACGATCGAAGAAACCAGAGCCAGAGAACTTGAATGCTCGGAGCAGTCCAGCGAAGCCGCGCAGATGACAGAGGAAGAGCTAGACATCCAACAGGCGTGTGATTTTGTGATGACTGATGACGAATCCAACTGGACAAATCCTATAGCACCGACCCTCGCCTTGCCTACAGATGCACTATATCTAAAGCTCATGGCAGTCGAGAGCTGGGAGAGTACACTCCTGGATGAGGATACACTTGAGGCTGACAACGTTGGGACGAATGGTGCTGATGATTTTCATTCTTGTTCATCTTCTTCTGATCCCTCGGATTCAGACATTGATTGGGATGATTTTGATGATTATTTTCCTTGCCTGATTCCTTCTGAGCCAACAACCATGACAGAGTGCGAGCCAGTACAGTTCATTGATGATTTAGCAGGCCACCCTTCGTCAAAAATTTATGCAGAGCGAGAGTTCTCCCATGCAGACCTGGTCGCCTTCACACAGACATATCAAAAGCCAGATCTGCCACCTCCCAATTGTCCAGAACAGAAACCTCTGCCGCAGTCATTGAAGTATAGATTCCTTGCAGGTGAGCCAGACATGCACCCAATCATTATCTCAGTAGGTTTGACTGGAGAGCAAGAATCTCGTCTGATGGAGGTTCTTGAAAGAAACCGCAAGGCAATAGGTTGGAGTATAGCTGATCTCCAGGGGCTGAGCCCAAATCTTTGCTCTCACCACATTTATCTTGAAGATAACGCTAGGCCGTCGCATGAGTTCCAACGACGACTGAACCCGAATCTTCGAGACGTAGTCATGAAAGAAATTTCAAAGTGGTGGAGCACCGATTTTATCTACCCCATCTCCGACTCCAAATGGGTTAGTCCACTACATGTGGTACCCAAGAAGACAGGTATCACTACAGTTATCAATGAATCTGGAGAGGAGATCGCTACCCGAGTACCCACTTCTTGGAGGGTTTGTGTGGACTACAGACGATTGAATGAGGCCACCAAGAAGGATCATTTCCCGCTACCCTTCATTGATCAGATTATCGAGAGGCTAGCTGGGAAAAGTCATTATTGCTTTCTTGACGGGTACTCTGGATACAATCAAGTGGCCATTGCGCCCGAAGACCAGGAGAAAATGACATTCACCTGTTCGTTTGGGACGTATGCTTTCAGACGGATGCCCTTTGGTCTATGTAACGCTTCGGCGACATTCCAAAAGTGCATGTTGTCCATATTCTCAGACATGGTGGGTGATTGTTTAGAGGTCTTCGTGGATGACTTCTCGGTCTATGGCGACGGGTTCGATGCTTGTCTTGACTGCCTAGACCGTGTGCTTCAGCGCTGCATAGAGGTAAATCTTGTATTATCTTGGGAGAAGAGTCACTTCATGGTGACTCAAGGGAGGGTCCTTGGTCATATCGTCTCCAACAGGGGCATGGAGGTTGATCCGGCCAAGGTGGATATCATTAGAAAACTCAATCCACCATCCAATCTGCGTCAGCTGCGGTCTTTTCTGGAGCATGTCGGTTTCTACCGACGGTTCATTCAGGACTTCAGTCGTATTGCCCGACCGCTTACTGATTTGCTGACAAAAGACACCGAGTTCATTATCGATGATAAGTGTCTTGCGTCATTTGAGACTCTCAAAGGTATGGTTGTTTCAGCTCCTGTCCTTCAGCCACCCGATTGGTCTCTCCCATTCGAGATCATGAAGGATGCTTTAGATTTTGCCGTTGGGGATGTGCTCGGACAGAGGAGGGATGGTTTACCATTTGCCATTCACTACGCCAACCGGACTTTAGATGCCGCTCAGCGGAATTATACTGTGACTGAGAAAGAGATGCTGGCCGTAGTCTTTGCTCTGGATAAGTATCGATCATATATTCTCGGATCTAGAGTGACTATTTACACAGATCACACCGCCATCCGGTACTTAATGACTAAGAAGGATGCCAAAGCACGCCTTACCAGATGGATCCTTCTACTGCAGGAGTTTGATATTGAAATTAAGGATAAGCATGGAGTCAAGAATGTGGTGGCGGATCATCTCTCCAGATTGGAGAATCTTGAGGAATCTGAGCCCATCGCACCTATCACAGAGACATTTCCAGATGAGGCGATCTTGGCGATCACCTCGCTCCCGTGGTACGCCGACATTGTAAACTATCTTGTAGCCAAGACGGTTCCACAAGGTTGGCCCAGGCAGAAACTCGAGACCTTCCTGGCGAAGGCCAAGTTTTACCACTGGGAAGATCTCGTCCTTTATCATGAAGGAGGGGACAACATCTGGAGAAGGTGCATTCCTCAAGAAGAGCATCATAGCGTCCTCACATACTGCCACAAGCTTGAGGCAGGAGGACATCATTCTGGAAAAAGAACAGCACAGAAAGTGCTTCAATCCGGCCTATGGTGGCCTACTCTCTTCAAGGATTCTGATGAGTTCGTGAAGAGATGTACTGACTGTCAGAAAATGGGAACCTGCGGACAGAGAGACATGATGCCCATGCAACCCATTCACTTTTGTGAGGTTTTTGATGCATGGGGGGTTGATTTCATGGGCCCGTTTCCTAAGAGTCAGGTATTTGAGTATATTTTGCTCGTTGTTGATTATGTCAGCCGATGGGTTGAGGCCATCCCCGCCCGAGCCGCAGATGCTAAAACCGTTTGTAAAGTTTTGAGGAAAAATATCATTTCACGGTTCGGGGTACCTAGAGTCTTGATTTCAGACGGGGGGTCTCATTTCATCAATGACAAGGTCAGGGCCCTTGTAGACGAGTTCGATATTGACCATCGGGTTGCCACACCGTATCACCCTCAGACTAATGGTCTTGCTGAAGTATCGAACCGAGAGATAAAAACCATCTTGCAGAAGGTTGTCCGCCCAAACCGAAAGGATTGGTCACAACTTTTGGACTCGGTATTGTGGGCCTATAGGACCTCCTTCAAGAATCCATTGGGGACATCTCCATTTCGACTCGTCTATGGCAAGCCGTGCCATTTGCCAGTGGAGATCAAGCATAAATCCTTTTGGGCAGTCACTGAGTTACTATTAGATCCCGAGAGTATAGGAGACCAGAGAAGAGCAGAGTTGGCAGCCCTAGAAGAGTTAAAAGATACAGCCTTTTCGAACAGCCTACAGTACAAAGAGAAAGTGAAGACATGGCATGATTCCCATATCAGCCATAAACAGTTTGAGCCAGATCAGAGAGTATGGTTGTTTGACTCCAGGTTGAAATTATTTTTAGGGAAATTACAGAGCAAGTGGAAAGGTCCATATGTGGTCAGGAAGGTACATGACAATGGCAGCACCGACATATCCGAACCGTCATCTTCCTTCACCTTCCGTGTCAATGGTCAACGTCTGAAACTATATCTAGATCATGATCCGCCGACCATTGACGTTGCCCCCATTCTTTTGGTATGAGATGTGCTCTTTGACTCATATCATCGACATCTCATACATGATGATCACTTCCATCTTCCGTTGTACAGATCATCTGTCTATATCATGCTTTCATCTGTCAATCTCTTTTCTTCTTTTGTTCTTTTCTTCCTTTCCTTTCCTATTTTCTTTATCTATCAAAAAGGTGCCACCCTTGTAGACAGTTTTCCATACTTAGGACGTACTTTGTCCTAAGTATAGGGGGGTTTGCACCCGAGTTCTTTCATTTTTATTTCGATCCTCTCCATTGTCTCCTCTTCTTGTCTATACTTAGGGCTATTTTACCCTAAGTATAGGGGGAGACAATGTGAGTACGATCTGTTCATTCCCACCCTTGACCCTCCCTGCGTTGTGTACAGTCTGCTATACTTAGGATTATTTGATCCTAAATATAGGGGGGACGGTCAACTTCTTTGATTCATTTCTTTATTCCTTTATTCTTTAGACTTGTCTATACTTAGTACGAGTTATGTCTTCTCTTTTCTCTCCGATCTATGAGGACATAGCTCAAGCTAAGTATAGGAGGGTCGTATATACTACGTATATACATTACCCATAACTCGTACTTTCGTATTTTCTTAATAATATGGCTAATCATTCTTTAAAATTCATTAGAAAAACCTTAATAAAAAGGTGTGTTGTTCCTCAAATTCTTTTTGTATTTACTGATTAATAAATCAGGTGAAAATATTTTTTGCAAAATATTTGAAAAATAGTTTGAAAATCTTTGTGAACATTTATTGAAAACTATTTTGAAAATATTTTGTTACATGTTTTCAACCTTTGTAAAACTGTGTGTTTTGTAAAATTTCTTTTCTTTGTGTGAAATAAAATATTTGAAAAATGATTTGCAAATGGTTTGAAAAATGGTTGCAACAATGTTTGAAAAACCGATATATACTGTTTTGAAAGCCTTTGCAAAATGATTTTCAAATGTGTGTACATGTTTGTAAAATGTTTGTAAAAACTATTTTGGACTATAGTTTTCAAAAATTGTGTGAAAAAGCTTGTGTCAAATCAGTTTGAGGAATATACACATCACACCAAAATCCACTATATAACTCTATAAAATTGACCACTTATCCTGTAAATTCTTAAAACCCACTTCTTGTATATATAAGAAGCACTCCCGTGTACATATTTTTCACCTTGTTTTCAGCCAAAATCTTTTTGTTTTCAAAAGTCCCAAAAATATTTGCAAAAGTAAAATCCAAAAACATCTGAAAAATCTTTTTGAAAAAGACAAAAAATTGCATCTGCATATGCATCATCATCATCTTTTCAAAAATCCATAAAAAGTTCAAAATCTTGAAAATTGCATCACAAAAATATTTTCTGCATTGCATTGCATAGCATTCGCATTTTTCGGATTGAGTTTGATAGTTGAACAAGTCTAACTAAAATCCGGAGATTGGAGCTTGATTGGACCTTACAATCTACCTAATAACAGGAACCTTATAGGAACTGGGTTTGAGGTACTTCATGTCTAGTTAACTTAATTCTTTGAGGTTCACGGGACTTGGTTCAATGGAGTCTTGACTGCCTAAGTAGAGTATTTCGGAGCACACACACGACTCTTGTTGATAATGACCTAAGTTGGACACCTGCACCTTTCACATGGCTCAACTCAGTTAGAGTGGTGAGGGGATTGGATTTGCCAGTATGAGACGCACACAAGTGGAAACATTTGTCCTCCTCTAGGGAGGGAAGTGCACCCCAACCCGTCCAGTGATTAGGAAGTCTAAAGACAGGAGGTTGTGGGTTGCGATAAAGCTTCAAAAGAGGGATAGTCTACTGGTTCAAGACGAAAAATTCCTTATGTAGATGCTGCTGTATATAGTATTCAAAAAAAATGTTCAGGCATGTATAAAAATAAAAAGCCTGCAAAGTATGTACAAATGTTGTAAAGTCAATAAGCAAGCTTGAGTTCCAAAGTCAAATATGTGAGCCTGCAGCAGGATGACTTGACTACACTGGTCTTGCATCCCAGGATAGGTAGCTACACTGGCTACCGTCCATTCTTCTCTTCACCCCCTCCTCTTGAGTTGGTTGCCACCTGATGAATCCACATTTCATCATCTTTATTCTATCATTTTGGCACCAAAAACCCTAGCAAATACCTGTAAATAGCCTTAAATCAAGCATCTTAGCATTCATGCATGTGCATCTAAACAGTGTGTAAATTACTGTAATTAAGGACAAAATTATAGAATAAATAAAGAAAAGAAAAAGAATAAAATATTGTAAATATTTTATGACCCAAAACCCCCGAGACCTAGGCATCTTGATGAATAGGTCGACAAGGAATAAAGTAGGGGGAGATAAGGGCCAAAATACAGACCAAATACTTATAATTATTAATTCATTCTTTATTCATTTTGGGACCTCTTTTTGGTTCCACTTTTTATACATCATATAAAGAAACTTTGTACATGAAAATTGTAGATAATTTAATAAATAAAAATACAAAATTGATTTCACCTGAAAATAATATACAGATAAAAAGTTATGGTCTGAATAAAAATCCAGACTGCCAACTTCCCAGACCCGTATCTCACAAATAAAAACTCCAAATGCAGCGTACTCACCTTTAATTGTATATAGAATAAAATAATCTATCCAATGGTGGTGGTTTCGCATTTGGCAGAGCTACGGTTTGAAAGTTGAGTTTTGGACCCCTATTGTATACTTGTACTGAATAAAATATTCAATTTATTCTTTATTCATTATTTTTATAATTTTATATTTTTATAATGTTGTAAATAATACTTATAATAATTATGTGCATTAAAATCAGAATAAAAGCATAATTAAAATACAAATAAAAATACTTGTATATATTCAATACATAGGTACATTACCTATACTTATACCTATACAAAATACTCTTGTATTTTATTTAATATACAAAACATATCAGAAAAATAAAATAAAAATATATTTGAGTATCTAAAAGTATTTTATAATTTTAGAAAATACTAAATAAAAATAATAAAAATAAAATACCTAAATAAAAATAAAATACTTAATTATATAGATATAGATACCTATAGGGGTATAAGTGCAAACTTGTAAATATATATATCATAAAAATAATTAAAAATCGTAATAAAATACTAGATAAAATTATAAACAGTTTTTATTTTATAACCTTATTAAAATAATATTCTTTACTATTTTAAAATGATTTTTTAAGATTTTTTTAGGACCTTTTTCCTGGTTGGTCCACGTGGACCAACCAGGGGGTCAGAAGAGTTGACCTCGGGTCAACTCTCTGACCCTAGGTCCTGTAGACTGTCAGGATGGGTTTTGACCCATTTTCAAGGCTTTTTGGGAGCCGCATCTTTCACCTATTCATGATGCTCCCTTCATGACTTTTGTACCTCACACATCCACCTATCACGCCCAAGGATTTTTTCGGGCATCGCATCACTGTGGTGCCCGTTTCGTCCTCGTCTTTCACGCCCATTCACCATGTTCAAAACCGAACCCCTCATCTTCCTCCTCTCTTTGAACCGGGATTTGGGCGCCAATAGCTTCCAGGTGGGGTTGAGGGCGAGCTCTCGTGACAGGGGCATCCTCCCCCACTGCCGTCGAGGTGCGGCGAGTCTCCAAGTACCGAGTTCCAACTTCATCTCCGGCCACCGCCGTGAGGTCCCCTTCCTCGTGGTCAACACCACTCGAGGGCGTTTTCTCCTTATTTTTCTTGCTTGTTAAGTAGCTGTAGCATATAGCTTTTATTTCGTGTTTTTAATTTGCCGTTTAAACCGTTGATTAGACCCGATTTCACCATCAATCACCTCGCCGGAGCTCTTGATCTCCGGCCACCATCTCCGCCATTCCACTCCACCATTCCCTCGTTTTTGCTGGCCCTGGATCCGTTTATTGCTGCTGGTACTTCTCTTGCAGGTCCATGTGCACGGAGACCCCCTCCTGGGGTCGAGTTTTGTAGAACTCGAGCAGCCTGGAGTTCCCCCAGCACCATCACGCCGCGGTGGTGTCCCGGCCGCTCTCCGGCCATTTTGAGGGCGCTGTCACATCGAGGAACCTTCCAGGAGCAAGGGGAGCCCGCCGGCGGGCTTGAAAGAGGTCGAAGGAGCACGCGCGAGCAGTTCCAAACTCGCCTGGGGCGAGTTCTTCATCTGTTCTTCCGGCCCTTCCGAGAGCCGTCCGATCGGGTCTGTTCTTTGAAGCGCACAGTCACCGTCAGATCTTGCTTGTCCAGAACCGTCCATCACTCGAGGATCTTTTAATCTGGGCCGCACAGCGCGAACGGGTATCGGGCGACCTCGCGCGGACACGTGGCATAAGTAAAGGGTCGTCAACCGACGGATCGCTGGGTATTTTGCATAACTTTCCCAGCGAATTTTGTATTTAATATTTGGCACACAATCTTTCATCTGTAGTTATAAACTCTTGTAAATTTTGCTAAAACCCCCTGCAGTTTCCGTATTTGCATTTTAACCCTTGCCATCCCAGCGCACGTGCGTGGCACGTGCGCGTGGACATTTTGCGGGCAGGGCCCTTGTAGTTTTGGGTTTTAGCTTTTAGTCCATTAAGTATTTTGTCACGTTGTTTATTTTTAGAGTAATTTGCATTCCAGCCCCGCGATTTTGTAATATTGCGAATAGGTCCTTGCCAGGTCACGTGCACAGTGCGCGTGACCTTGGCATTTTTGCAGGTTCACCCTTGCGGCTTTGGATATTTGTTTTGGGTCCAGAAAGTATTTTATTCAGTATTAATTTTTGTGGAAATTGCATGTTTGCCCCTGGATATTTGAGATATTGCACATATACCCCTGCCAGGCCTGATTTTGAATTGGATGCTTGTTGTATTTATTTCATAGATCATTTTAACTCCAAAAATTCCACAAAAATAGACTTAGGCTACTGGACACGTGTACTTTCACGCCACATATTTAGTTTTTGATTTTATTTTATTTTAATATTTATTAAAAATCAAAAACAGCCTTTTTGTGTACTGTCTACCTTAGAAAATACCAAAAAAATATCAAAACACCTCCAAAAATTCCCAAAAATTTACCTAGTGTCTATTTTATCCTATTTTAGTGTCAGTCCAAAAATCATTAAAAATTTCAAAAGAAAAACACTAAAAATCTAAAAACACTTAAAAACTTCAAAAAAATATATAAAATAGTAGAAAAATCCAAAAAATATAAACTCAGCTTCTGTTTATCCCTTATTTTGTTCTTTTTATTAGAAAAATAGTGTGAAGATTTTTAGCTACTGGTTGTTATTTTTAAATTTCATTTTACTCACAGCCAGCCTTATTTGCACTGTTTTGCCTTATTTCAGTAATTAAAAATACCAAAAACACCTTGAAAAATCCCCAAAAATCACAAAAACAGTAAAAAAACTTAAAAATACCAAAAACATTTTATTTCTGAATTTTTGAGTATTTTTGCACCTTTTTGTAAATCTTTTAGCTTGCCTTTTATTATATTGCCTTTACTTTCCAATATTAAAAAAAATAAAAAAATATATACAAAATATAAAATATAAAAATCAGAAAATTAAAAATCAAATACAAAATTAAAAATTAAATAAAAAAAATTTAAAAATTAAAAACCCACAAAAATTGTAGTTGCTTGCTTGCTTAGTGTAGACACATCATACACTCACACACACTTTAGCATTTGCTTGGACTATACTGTTTGCTCCCTGTGTTCGAACTCTCTACATACTTGCACCTATACATCTTTTATGTAGAGTTAAAAATAAATTTTAACTCCACATTATTTCTAATTTATCGATCTTAGTGTGGGTTAATTGTTGATTAAATTCGGATTTTGATTGGTCGACACTGCGACTGAGTTCACGCTTTGTGCTGAACTTAAGACCGTCGATTTCTGTGTTTATCAAATGGCGCCGTTGCCGGGGAGCAACAGCGCGTAGTTCGAGTTTTTGTTTTGTGTTGTGATTATTTGTCTACCTTTGCGGTTTTTATTCTGCTTGTTTTATTGTCTTTATTTTTGATATTTCTTGTTTGAATTGTCTAACCTCTCTCTTGTTTGACTTCTTGCGAGGAACGCGGACCGAGGGAGGAGCTCTAGTCCAGGAGCCCCTACGCACCCACGTGAGGCGACTAGACTTTGCACGAAGGCGGGCTAGGAGAGATTTTTGAAGACAGTTCTAGTTCTTTATTCTCTTGCACTGTATTTATTTTGTAATTCGTAGTGAGAGAGAGACTCCTATTATTGTAATAATACAGGTACATCGGACTTGGACTTTAGAGCCTAATTTCCAAGTGATTGTTCACTTGGGGGCTCTCGCGGTTTTGTCGGTTTTTCTTCGCATTCTTTTATTTTGTTTTGTTTTCCGATTTTATTTCTTTTGTGTGATTGAGCCTTAGTTCTTAGGATTGCTTGCGTAGCATTAGGTCCAAACACCTTAATCAACATTGCATGTACCTATAGCCGCGTTTGGACTTAGTCAAATTTTTAAACAGTTGGTTCATCATCTTCGATCCGCCGCACCGCGAGCTCTCCCTGTGAAGTGCTTTCTCCTACCCTCAATTTGTTGAGCAGAGGAGGGGTGAGCCTAGACCGGACTCTAGGGTTGAGGATTGGTGGTCGACTTGTGGTGCTTCCCGCTAATAGCAATTTCTGAAACTTAGGGCGATTTCATCGGCTTTGCATTGGCATATAGATAGGTTTCAATTCTGCTAAGCATCCTTGCATGTAGAGTGCTGGAGGCAAGGTGAGCATTTACGCTTTAGCATCCATCATCGTTTTGATCGCTTGCATTGCTTTTCCGACTCTACCTCTGATTTTGATCACCTAGGTGCTTAAAGGAATTGACTCCTCGTTAGGATCGTGCATTCTCACTAAAAATCCAAAAAAAAAGTGATAACCAATAAAATTGGGACTGCTAACTTTACTTGACCCTAAAACTGATCAAAAAGAAAATCTTGTATTGGGGCGAGTAATCCCCTCATTGTCTTCGTTTTACTTGCTCGCGCACACACTAAGGTTAGAGCCCAAATCCCATTTAAGCCCCCTAAGTGTTTGCGCAATCTTTGACTTCTCACCTAACTCTAAAACAGACAAGATTAAAAGACCGCATTTTGCGGTCTCTACCGAGTTGAGTAGGTGAATTGAGGGTTTGTCTTATTTTGATTTTTGTCTGTGATTGTTGTGTGTGTTCTAGATCTCCTCTGCGCATTTGCGCCTTTTTTCTTCACTCTCTTGACTTGACTTTCGTGCTCCCCCGAATCACTTCCTTTTGTTTTCGAGATGGACCCCTGGAGTGCATTCTATCCGGACTTTGCGGACCCCTCGCTCGCTCCAGCCGGTCCACCTCCCTTTTATCAGGAGGATCCTCCTCCTATTTTTTCTGATTTTTGTACATATCCGCCTCAGCCACAGTATCACGACTCGGACTTTTACCCACCTCCATCCCCACATGTATATTATCCGCCTCCACGTCCACATCCACCCGAGTCTGACCTGTTGGAGTCACCTCCCACGACCTCCATGAGTGTTGTCATGAACCTAATGCTAGAGCACATCAATTTGATGAAGGAAAATCTTGACACTTTGAGAGAATATCGGACTAGTGCTCTTTTCATCGAGGATACAGCTTTGCTTGTGAAGAATCATGGGAGCTTGCAATCGCCAAAAAATACAAAAAAATGAGAAAAATTTAAAAGACCAAAAAGATTTCGGGAGACACTTGGATGATCAAGATTTTGAGGAGAGAGTCCACTTGCCAGAACCCTGACCACACATGCATTCACACCCAGTCCCACCTTTGACCTCGAGGATGCCGCTGTACAGACTGCTCTTGGCATGCCTCGTGCATATGCTGATTCTGACTTCCTCCCTTGTATGGAGGAAGTCCAAAAAATTCAAAAAATGCTATCTGAACCCGAAGTGGTGGCTACTATTCATGAGATTATCCGTGCCCCACTTCAGCAGGCCATGACCCAATTATCTGCTCCTCTTCCCAAGAAGAGAAAGCGGAGGAGCAGATCTGAGCGTCACATTTTGACCATGGCCACTGCCCTCGCCATCACACACCATCCCATTCCCAAGAGGAGAAACACAGCTACACCTTTCATCACTTGCACCATCTCTGACCCACTTGTGATCGCACTCTCCTAGACGGCGGTGCTTCTATTAGCATATTACCCTTCTCGCTGGTACAGTCTCTTCACTTAGGGCCTTCTCAAGAAGACCAGGATGATCGTTCAGTTTGCTGATGGATCTATCAAGAGGCCGAAGGGTATCCTTGAAAACGCCATCATTTCTATTCAGGGCACGAGCCACCATGTTGATTTTGTCGTGTTGCCCATGGAGAACTCCACAGGGGAGCCATCTCCAATCATCCTGGGACGACCATTCCTCGCCTCTGCGAGGGTCGTTATTGATTATGGAGCAGGAGAGGTTCGCTTCCGTCCTGTTGACGGAACGAAGTGTCGATCACCGCACCCACAGTTGACCAGAGACCTGCACCTGATGCACCTTCACCGATCATAGCTGACTCTGAGGCCTGTGACAAACCTGATGATACTAGAGATACTTCCTTAGCGACCATTGATGAGACCCGACGGATCCCCCGAAAGGGGAGGAAGTCGGAAAGCATGGGACCTCACTGATCCTCCTCCTGGTGTGTGGCGATGTGTTGATGAGATCCAGAGTATTTATGTGATTGAACCATTTGATCAGGGGCGGATACCAAGATAATTGAGGATGCTTATGATGTTGCCCATTACTTTGAGAGACCTCATAAGGCAACAAATGACTTGAGTAAGACTAGACAGGACGGACCTAGTTTGACTACTTCCACTGATAAATCCGTTCCTGGCCCTTCACAGGTCAAGATGATTGAGGTCGGTTATGATGCTACCATTTTATTTTGATAAATTCGGACCTCTTGTTGAAGACAAGGATTCAGGTGAGAGTCTTGAGGACGATCTGAGTTCGTATACTTCCACAGATGATTTCGTTCCTTTTGATTTTGACCTGGACGAGGACTCGCAAGGACGACTCCGATTACACTTCTTCCGAGGATGATGAGTTTGTCCCATTTCACTTTGACATCTGCGAGACTTCTAAGCCGGACCTAGTCGTACTTCTTCCACTCACCCGTCTGTGCCTTCACACCATAGGACCACCAAGGGAGAACCAAGCCATACTGCTTCCATTGACCAGTTCGTCCCTTTCCGTTTTGATTCCACTGAGGGCCTTCACCGTGTCGACCCTGATCGGTCTCCGTCCACTGTGGACCCCGATGTCGACATACACCATATCCGATCTATCCCTCAGCGGTCCCGCAAGAAGGTTTGCTTTCCACCTTCTGATGATCACCCATTTATGTTGTAGATTCTCTCTTGTGACTCCTTCCATCTCCCGTTTTTGCTTGTCTGCCCATTTCTCGTGTTTGCCTTGCCTAGGACGTACTTTGTCCTAAGTATAGGGGGGTAGACAAGTTGAGTGTTCCTTCTTCGTCCGTGTCATCACTCCTGTTGTTGCCTATACTTAGGGCTTCTTTTACCCTAAGTATAGGGGGAGTGACATGTACATCCTCACGATCTCTTCTTCCATCTTCATCTCTTTCCTTCTTTTCTTCTTTCTTCTTTCCTTTTTCTATCTTCTTTTTCTATCAAAAAGGTGCCGCCCTTGTAGACAGTTTTCCATACTTAGGACGTACTTTATCCTAAGTATAGGGGGGTGGCACCCGAGTATTTCCATTCTTTGATCCTCTCCCATTGTCTCCTCTTCTTGTCTATACTTAGGGATATCTTATCCTAAGTATAGGGGGAGACAATCTGAGTACGATCTGTTCATTCCCACCCTTGACCCTCCCTGCTTTGTGTACAGTCTGCTATACTTAGGATTATTTGATCCTAAGTATAGGGGGACGGTCAACTTCTCATTCGTTGATTCCTTCATTAGTTTGTATTCTTTAGACTTGTCTATACTTAGTACGAGTTATGTCTTCTCTTTTCTCTCCGATCTATGAGGACGTAGCTCAAGCTAAGTATAGGGGGGTCGTATATACTACGTATATACTTTAGCCATAACTCGTACTTTCGTATTTTCCTAATAATATGGCTAATAATTCTTTAAAATTCATTAAAAACCCCTAATAAAAAGATGTGGTTATTCCTCAAATTCTTTTTGTATTTACTGATTAATAAATCAGGTGAAAATGTTTTTTGCAAAATGTTTGAAAAAATAGTGTGAAAATCTTTGTGTACATCTATTGAAAACTATTTTGAAAATATTTTGTTACATGTTTTCAACCTGTGTGAAATTGTGTGGATTGTAAAACTTCTTTTCTTTGTGTGAAATAAATGTTTGAAAAATGATTTGCAAATGGTTTGAAAAATGGTTGCAAAAATGATTTGAAAACCTATATATACTGTTTGAAAAGCCTTTGCAAAATGATTTTCAAATGTGTGTAAAATGTTTGTAAAAACTATTTTGGACTATAGTTTTCAAAAATTGTGTGTAAATTGTGTCAAATAAGTTTGAGGAATATACACATCACACCAAAATCCACTATATGTATATATGTATAAAATTGATCACTTACCCTTGTAAATTCTAAAATCCACTTCTTGTAAATATAAGAAGCACTCCCGTGTACATATTTTAACCTAGTTTTCAGCCAAAAACTTTTTGTTATAAAAAAATTCCAAAAACATTTGCAAAATTAAAATCCAAAAACACTTGAAAAATCTTTTTGAAAAATACAAAAAAAATCGCATCTGCATGCATCATATTTTCAAAAATCCATAAAAAGTTCAAAATCTTTGAAAATTGCATCACAAAAATATTTCTGCATTGCATTGCATAGCATGAGCTTTTTTCGGATTGAGTTTGATAGTTGAACGAGTCTGAATAAAATCCGAAGATTGGAGCTTGATTGGACCTTAAAATCTACCTAATAACAGGAACCTTATAGGAACTGGGTTTGAGGTACTTCAGGTCTAGTTGACTTAATTCTTTGAGGATCACGAGACTTGGTTCAATGGATTCTTGACTGCCTAAGTAGATTATTTCGGAGCATACGCACGACTCTTGTTGATAATGACCTAACTTGGACACCTGCACCTTTCACATGGCTCAACTCAGTTGGAGTGGTGAGGGGATTGGATTTGCCGGTATGAGACGCACACAAGTGGAAACACTTGTCCTCCTCTAGTGAGGGAAGTGCACCCCAACCCGTCCAGTAATTAGGAAGTCTAAAGACAGGAGGCTGTGGGTTACGATAAAGCTTCAAAAGAAGGGATAGTCTACCTAGCTCAAGAGGAAAACTCCTTATAAAATGCTGCTGTATATAGTATTCAAAAAAAAAAATATGTGTGTTCAGGCATGTACAAAAATGAAAAGCTGCAAAGTATGTACAAAGTCAATAAGCAATCTTGAGTTCCAAAGTCAAATATGTGAGCCTGCAGCAGGATGACTTGACTACACTGGTCTTGCATCCAAGGATAGGTAGCTACACTGGCTACCGTCCATTCTTCTCTTCACCCCCTCCTCTTGAGCTGGTTGCCACTTGAACTTAGAAGGGAATACCCCGCTCCTCGAGGATGGAGTTGCTGGATTGGGGAATCATTGGGTTGTCGTACTGGAGAAGTCAGTTTCTTTGTCATTCTAGTTGGGGAGAGCCACCATCACTTACACTGTACAAGTCAGAATCATAGTCGTAAGAGTTTGCGTATGAGTTGAGATATTTCTGACCTGGCTATTGGGGAGACTTGAGCAGAAGTTTTGGGATTCTCAGGGACTGTTGGATTTCAAACACGGTTCTCACTAAGGTTCCGTCCGCACTAAATTTCCAAAGGTCCGACTTAAGCTCCAAACTTTGATTTTGTGAAGACAAGTTTGATAATCAAATAAAATCCAAGTTCTTCTTTTTCTTTTCTTTCCGTTTCTTTTTGCACTTATTGCATAAGTGTTTGTTAGGGACTAGCAAAGGTAAAGTATAGGGGGATGATGAATCCACATTTCATCATCTTTATTCTATCATTTTGGCACCAAAAACCCTAGCAAATACCTGTAAATAGCCTTAAATCAAGCATCTTAGCATTCATGCATGTGCATCTAAACAGTGTGTAAATTACTGTAATTAAGGACAAAATTATAGAATAAATAAAGAAAAGAAAAAGAATAAAATATTGTAAATATTTTATGACCCAAAACCCCCGAGACCTAGGCATCTTGATGAATAGGTCGACAAGGAATAAAGTAGGGGGAGATAAGGGCCAAAATACAGACCAAATACTTATAATTATTAATTCATTCTTTATTCATTTTGGGACCTCTTTTTGGTTCCACTTTTTATACATCATATAAAGAAACTTTGTACATGAAAATTGTAGATAATTTAATAAATAAAAATACAAAATTGATTTCACCTGAAAATAATATACAGATAAAAAGTTATGGTCTGAATAAAAATCCAGACTGCCAACTTCCCAGACCCGTATCTCACAAATAAAAACTCCAAATGCAGCGTACTCACCTTTAATTGTATATAGAATAAAATAATCTATCCAATGGTGGTGGTTTCGCATTTGGCAGAGCTACGGTTTTGAAAGTTGAGTTTTGGACCCCTATTGTATACTTGTACTGAATAAAATATTCAATTTATTCTTTATTCATTATTTTTATAATTTTATATTTTTATAATGTTGTAAATAATACTTATAATAATTATGTGCATTAAAATCAGAATAAAAGCATAATTAAAATACAAATAAAAATACTTGTATATATTCAATACATAGGTACATTACCTATACTTATACCTATACAAAATACTCTTGTATTTTATTTAATATACAAAACATATCAGAAAAAATAAAATAAAAATATATTTGAGTATCTAAAAGTATTTTATAATTTTAGAAAATACTAAATAAAAATAATAAAAATAAAATACCTAAATAAAAATAAAATACTTAATTATATAGATATAGATACCTATAGGGGTATAAGTGCAAACTTGTAAATATATATATCATAAAAATAATTAAAAATCGTAATAAAATACTAGATAAAATTATAAACAGTTTTTATTTTATAACCTTATTAAAATAATATTCTTTACTATTTTAAAATGATTTTTTAAGATTTTTTAGGACCTTTTTCCTGGTTGGTCCACGTGGACCAACCAGGGGTCAGAAGAGTTGACCTCGGGTCAACTCTCTGACCCTAGGTCCTGTAGACTGTCAGGATGGGTTTTGACCCATTTTCAAGGCTTTTTGGGAGCCGCATCTTGCACCTATTCATGATGCTCCCTTCATGACTTTTGTACCTCACACATCCACCTATCACGCCCAAGGATTTTTTCGGGCATCGCATCACTGTGGTGCCCGTTTCGTCCTCGTCTTTCACGCCCATTCACCATGTTCAAAACCGAACCCCTCATCTTCCTCCTCTCTTTGAACCGGGATTTGGGCGCCAATAGCTTCCAGGTGGGGTTGAGGGCGAGCTCTCGTGACAGGGGCATCCTCCCCCACTGCCGTCGAGGTGCGGCGAGTCTCCAAGTACCGAGTTCCAACTTCATCTCCGGCCACCGCCGTGAGGTCCCCTTCCTCGTGGTCAACACCACTCGAGGGCGTTTTCTCCTTATTTTTCTTGCTTGTTAAGTAGCTGTAGCATATAGCTTTTATTTCGTGTTTTTAATTTGCCGTTTAAACCGTTGATTAGACCCGATTTCACCATCAATCACCTCGCCGGAGCTCTTGATCTCCGGCCACCATCTCCGCCATTCCACTCCACCATTCCCTCGTTTTTGCTGGCCCTGAATCCGTTTATTGCTGCTGGTACTTCTCTTGCAGGTACAGGTGCACGGAGACCCCCTCCTGGGGTCGAGTTTTGTAGAACTCGAGCAGCCTGGAGTTCCCCCAGCACCATCACGCCGCGGCGGTGTCCCGGCCGCTCTCCGGCCATTTTGAGGGCGTTGTCACATCGAGGAACCTTCCAGGAGCAAGGGGAGCCCGCCGGCGGGCTTGAAAGAGGTCGAAGGAGCACGCGCGAGCAGTTCCAAACTCGCCTGGGGCGAGTTCTTCATCTGTTCTTCCGGCCCTTCCGAGAGCCGTCCGATCGGGTCTGTTCTTTGAAGCGCACAATCACCGTCAGATCTTGCTTGTCCAGAACCGTCCATCACTCGAGGATCTTTTAATCTGGGCCGCACAGCGCGAACGGGTATCGGGCGACCTCGCGCGGACACGTGGCATAAGTAAAGGGTCGTCAACCGACGGATCGCTGGGTATTTTGCATAACTTTCCCAGCGAATTTTGTATTTAATATTTGGCACACAATCTTTCATCTGCAGTTATAAACTCTTGTAAATTTTGCTAAAAACCCCCTGCAGTTTCCGTATTGCATTTTAACCCTTGCCATCCCAGCGCACGTGCGTGGCACGTGCGCGTGGACATTTTGCGGGCAGGGCCCTTGTAGTTTGGGTTTTAGGCTTTTAGTCCATTAAGTATTTTGTCACGTTGTTTATTTTTAGAGTAATTTGCATTCCAGCCCCGCGATTTTGTAATATTGCGAATAGGTCCTTGCCAGGTCACGTGCACAGTGCGCGTGACCTTGGCATTTTTGCAGGTTCACCCTTGCGGCTTTGGATATTTGTTTTGGGTCCAGAAAGTATTTTATTCAGTATTAATTTTTGTGGAAATTGCATGTTTGCCCCTGGATATTTGAGATATTGCACATATACCCCTGCCAGGCCTGATTTTGAATTGGATGCTTGTTGTATTTATTTCATAGATCATTTTAACTCCAAAAATTCCACAAAAATAGACTTAGGCTACTGGACACGTGTACTTTCACGCCACATATTTAGTTTTTGATTTTATTTTATTTTAATATTTATTAAAAATCAAAAACAGCCTTTTTGTGTAACTGTTCTACCTTAGAAAATACCAAAAAAATATCAAAACACTCCAAAATTCCCAAAAAATTTACCTATTGTCTATTTATCCTATTTTAGTGTCAGTCCAAAAATCATTAAAAATTTCAAAAGAAAAACACTAAAAATCTAAAAACACTTAAAAACTTCAAAAAAATATATAAAATAGTAGAAAAATCCAAAAAATATAAACTCAGCTTCTGTTTATCCCTTATTTTGTTCTTTTTATTAGAAAAATAGTGTGAAGATTTTTAGCTACTGGTTGTTATTTTTAAATTTCATTTTACTCACAGCCAGCCTTATTTGCACTGTTTTGCCTTATTTCAGTAATTAAAAATACCAAAAACACCTTGAAAAATCCCCAAAAATCACAAAAACAGTAAAAAATCTTAAAAATACCAAAAACATTTTATTTCTGAATTTTTGAGTATTTTTGCACCTTTTTGTAAATCTTTTAGCTTGCCTTTTATTATATTGCCTTTACTTTCCAATATTGAAAAAAAATAAAAAAAATATACAAAATATAAAATATAAAAATCCGAAAATTAAAAATCAAATACAAAATTAAAAATTAAATAAAAAAATTTAAAAATTAAAAACCCACAAAAATTGTAGTTGCTTGCTTGCTTAGTGTAGACACATCATACACTCACACACACTTTAGCATTTGCTTGGACTACACTGTTTGCTCCCTGTGTTCGAACTCTCTACATACTTGCACATATACATCTTTTATGTAGAGTTAAAAATAAATTTTAACTCCACATTATTTCTAATTTATTGATCTTAGTGTGGGTTAATTGTTGATTAAATTCGGATTTTGATTGGTCGACACTGCGACTGAGTTCACGCTTTGTGCTGAACTTAAGACCGTCGATTTCCGTGTTTATCACCACCTGAACTTAGAAGGGAATATCCCGCTCATCGAGGATAGAGTTATTGGATTGGGGAATCATTGGGTTGTCGTACTGGAGAAGTCAGTATCTTTGTCATTCTAGTTGGGGAGAGCCACCATCACTGACACTGTACAAGTCAGATTCATAGTCGTAAGAGTTTACGTATGAATTGAAATATTCTGACCTGGCTATTGAGGAGACTTGGGCAGAGTTTTGGGAGTCTCAACTCTCAAGGACTGTTGGATTTCAAATTCGGTTCTCATTAAGGTTCCGCCCGCACTAAAATTTCAAAGGTCCGACTTAAGCTCCAAACTTTGATTTTGTAAAGACAACTTTGATCATTAAATTTAATCCACATTTCTTCTTTTTCTTTTCTTTCTTTTTCTTTTTACACTTATTGCATAAGTGTTTGCTAGGGACTAGCAAAGGTAAAGTATAGGGGGATGATGGATCCACATTTCATCATCTTTATTCTATCATTTTGGCACCAAAAGCCCTAGCAAATGTCTGAAAATAGCATTAAATCCATCATCTTAGCATTCATGCATGTGCATCCCATTAGTGTATAAAATACTGTAATTAAAGCCAAAATTACAGAATAAATAAAAGAAAAGAAAAAGAATAAAATATTGTAAATATTTTATGACCCAAACCCCGAGACCTAGGTATCTTGATGAATAGGTCGACAAGGAAGAAAGTAGGGGGAGATAAGGGTCAAATACCTATACTTTTTAATACATTCTTTATTCATTTTGGGACCTATTTTTGGTTCCACTTTTTATACATCAAACAAAGAAACTTTGTACATGAAAGTTGTAGATAATTTAATAAAGAAAAATACAAAATTAATTTCACTCAAAAATAATGTACAGATAAAAAGTTATGGTCTGAATAAAAATCCAGAATCCCAACTTCCTAGACCGGTATCTCACAAATAAAAACTCCAAATGCAGCAAACTCACCTTTAATTGTATATAGAATAAAATAAGCTATTTAATGGCGCTGGTTTCGCATTTGGCGGAGCTACGGTTTGAAAGTTGAGTTTTGGACCCTATTTGTACAATTGCACTGATTAAAATATTCAATTTATTCTTTATTAATTATTTTCATATTTTTATATTTTATTAATTTGTAAATATTATTTAGAATAAATCTGTGCATTAAAATTAGAATAAAAACTCAAAGAAAAAAATAAAAATAAAAATTCTTTTTATATACAAATACACAGGTATTATACCTGTACCCATACCTATACAACACACTCTTTTATTTTATCAAATATACAAAATAATGCAGAAAATCAAAACAAAAATACAATTAAGGGTATAAAAGTATTTTATAATTTTATAAAATTAGAAACAAAAATAATAAAATTAAAATACACAGAATAAAAATAAAAGACTAAAATATATAGGTATTATACCTATAAAGGGCATAAACGGAAACTCATAAAAAATATACCTCATAAAATTAATTAAAAATTATAATAAAATACTACATAAAATAACAAATATTTTTTATTTAATAATCATAATTTAATTCGGCCTTTTTCTATTTTTTTAATGAATTAATAAAAGTTTTAATCAGGTTTTTTCCTGGTTGGTCCACGTGGACCAACCAGGCGCAAACCCTAGTTGACTCTGGTCAACTAGGTGTCCTAGCCTCATGCCAGCTCTGCCAGCCTTGTTTTTGACCCACCTTGGTGGATTTTTCGAGGTCAAGTCTTTCATGTTTTGGTGTTGAATCCTTCTGCAAATATGTTCATCGACCATCCCTCTAGCTCGCCCATGAATAACCTTGGTCTTTGGACCCAATATTTGTGAGATATTCGTTGATCTTTGAGCCCCTGTCACCTCGGGTCAAACCAAATATATGGAGCACCCCGACTTCAATTTCAAAATTGAGTCCCTTCGATCCACCCTCCCTTGCTCTTCTTGTGCTCCAAGCACTCCTGGAGGTGACAGCTCCTACGCCGTGCGTTCAGCCAGGGCAGAGGAAGTCGGAGGCGTCTCCACCACCTCCCGCAACTCCGACGGTTGAGGTAACCTTCCCTCTGGTGTACACCGTCGAGGAATCCACTTCACCCCTTTATTTTGTATGCATTAGCTACGCCTTAGTCGTAGGAACAAAAGCCCTCTAGAAATTTAGGAAACCATCGCTTGAATCGCCCAAATCACCATCTTGGACGGAGCGCAACTCCGACCAGCCACACCCACGTCGCGTTTCGCTACATCTCCGCCATCTCGAGGTCCAGGCAGTTTGCCCTGGACCTCTTAACCATTTTTGCAGGTCAACGCGCTTTGACTCGCGCCTGGAGGCGATTTTGGAGCCTCGCCGGAGCTCGCGAAGCTCTCCAGCTCCGCCACCCTCCCACGAGCCCCTCGGCCATCACCGAGGTTTTCTGACGCTGCCAGCAGCAAGAGGAGACCTCCAGGAGTCTCCACGTCCATTTTGAAGCTCAACCGTCACCGGAGGCCGGAGATCTCGGGCGGAGAAGCTTGCCCTCGCCGGCGCTCTTCGTTGTTCTTGGTCCCAGCCTCCGCACCGTTGGATCGTGGAGAAGCCCCCAGATTCCGCGCCGACCGTTGGATCGTGCAAAGCTCGCCACCGTCAGATCGTCTCCCAACGATCTAATCTTCGCCGTCCAACATGAAGCGTCACCAGCCATTGGATCTGCGCCACGTGTTTAAGTGAAGACCATCAGCCGTTGGATCCGCTAGGCGGGGTATTTTGCTCTTTTAACCCCGCGCATTTTGTATTTACTATTTAGTCCACAAACATTCATCTGTAGTGTAAAAGTTTTGTAAAATTTGCAAATAGGCCCTCGCACTTATTTTATTTACACATAGGTCCTCCGCCACGTCACCTCACGTGACTTGTTCACGTGAGATGTGGGCATTTTGCATCGAGGCCCTCGGCCCTTTAATTATTTTGTTTTAATACCAGAACTTGTAGTTTAAGTGTTAACTTTTTGGGAAAATTGCATGTAAGCCCTCGGGCTTTGTTGAAATTACATTTCAGTCCCTGCCATGCGCGTGCAAGTCACGCGTCCTGGTGGGTATTTTGCGCTGACACCCTTGCGGGTCTGCTCATTTGTATTTGGTCCATAAATTCATATATTTAGTACAATATTTTTTGGAAAAATTGCTGTATGCCCCTGGACTTTTGGATATTTGCATATATACCCCTGCTAGGCTGTGATATTTTTGTGAACTTGTTTGATTTATTTAAGGCATCATTTTACCTTGAAAAATTCCACAAAAATAATGTTAAGCCCATGTGTGCTTGTGCTTTGACTCCATATTTTTAGTTTTTGATTTTATTGCCTTTTCACATTTATTAAAAATCAAAAACTTGCTTTTTGTCTACTGTCTAGCTTAGAAAATTCCAAAAAATATTAAAATACCTCGAAAAATTCCAAAAAAATCCCTACTATCTATTTTAACCTATTTTAGTGTCAGTCCAAAAATCACTAAAAATCTCAAAAGAAAAACCTTAAAAATTCGAAAAAACTCAAAAACTTCAAAAAAATATAAAAAATCATAGAAAACTCCAAAAAATATAAACTCAGTTCCTGTTTCTTCCTTATTTTATTATATTTTGTCTAAGATTGATTTGGGAAAATTTAGAAATCATCTGATATTTTCCCTTTCCATTTTAGTCTCGGCCAGATTGTCAATCTACTGTTTTCTTTATTTCAATATTTAAAAATATCAACAATATTTTGAAAAATACCTAAAAATCACAAAAATAGTAGAAAATCATAAAAATACCAAAACGATTTTATTTCTGAACTTTTGGCTATTTTTGCACATTTTATAAATATTGTAGCACCTCTTTTATTACCTTGTTTATATATTCCATATTGAAAAAGGAAATAAAAAATATATATAATATAAAATATAAAAATCAAAATACAAAATTTAAAAAAAATCAAAAAATAAAAATCCACAAAAATATTTGCTTGCATAGTGTAGACAACACTTCACACTCACACACACACACATTTGCTTGATCTACCTTGTTTGCTCCCTGTGTTCGAACTCTCTGCATACTTATCCTATACACCTTGTTTGTAGAGTTAAAAATGAACTTTAACTTCACATTGCTTGTCATTGCTTAATCTATAGTGTGGGTTAATTGTTGATTTTAGGTGAGATTTTGTGTGGTCAACACACCGACTGAGTTCCCGCTTTGTGTGGAATTTACGACCACCTAATTTTGGCTAAATCAAATACCCATTCATCACTCTTTATTCTTTTATAGCTAAAAACTTATGCAAAACACCATGTTTATTCATGTAAATAGCATAAATTATCATCAAGCATGCATTGTGTAAATTATAATAATTAGCATGTTTTTGTGCATAAATAAAAGAATAAAGAAATAAAAGAAAAAGAGGGAAATATTTAGAATAACTATTGAGTGACCTATTCCTAAGGGAGGGCTCAGCATGGGCCTGACCGCAAAAGAAACCAAGTAGAGGGAGATAGGGTCAATCACATGTGTACATACACCTATATATATAAATAAAAATTATTTTCCTCTTAGTAAAAATAAAAATGTGTTTGTGTTAATTTGTACATATTTATAAAAATAAAACTAAAACAAAAATGGGGAAAATAAAAGAAAAATAAAAAGAAAATAAAATGCTCTCACCAGTGTATATAGATCATGTATATAGAATAACCTATCCATTTATTTTCCCCTTATAAATAATTAATAAAAATCCAATAAAAATATTTTCACATTCCATATTTCATGATGTAAATAAATAAAATAAAAATTAGAAAAATAAAAATAAAATAAAAAGAAATAAAACAAATATCAAAATCCACCTTGTACATATACCATGTAAATATATAAATAAAAGTATTTATTTAACCTATGTAAATAAATAATAAAAATAAAATAAAAATACTCTTTTATTCCAAATTTTATGTTATAAGTAAATTAAATATAAAATTGGAATAAATGTATAAAAATAAACAATTAAAAATAAAAATAAAAAATGTACATATGTATATACCTATATATAATAATAATATAATGTAAATACATAAACTATTTTTCAAAAAAATAAATAAAAATCACTAAAAATTAATTTGAAAATAAATAAACATTTTTCATGTTTTAAGTTTTTTGAAATAAAATCATTTAATATTTTTTTATTGATTTTCTAAATAATTAATAAAAGGCGGCCTGTGATTAGTCCACGGGGGATTGTTGACCCCCGGTCAACTCTCCCCCCCCCCAGGACCACCAGACCCGGATCCGTTGCTTTTGACCTGACTTCTCTTAATTTCCCGCACTCAATCTTACACCCATTCGCATAAACCTGGGTCCTAATCACACTCGATATATCCGAGATCCACGCCTGCCTTCTTGTTTAGGGATCTAAGCTTCACCGTGCCCTGCCCGATCCCATCTTCTTAGACCCTCAGTTGTATAAAGCTCCAGCTCCGGCCGCAATTTCATTCCATCTTTGGCATTCCCCCTCGACGCCAGTGAGCTCCTCGCCACCGCGTGAGTGACAACCGTACGGAGGAGGGTTGCAGCAAGGCTCGGGCAGCCGGGAACCACTGATCCGACGACTTTCATCGTCGTGCACCGTCGCAAGGTGCGCCAAGCCTCGGGACTTGACGAACCCTTGAGGCGATGACCCCCGGAGCTCTGCCAGCTCCAGCCCAGTCGACTGCAGCCACCCATTAGGTCAGACCTTCTTTAGCTTAGCATTATTTTAGGTTTCCCCCAAATTGTACTGCCGACTTCGCTGGCTGATTCACCTCATTCCGACCATCCATTTGCCATTCCGACCCGACCACCACCTTCGCCATACTCCTCTCCACCTGCTACGCCCCTTCATCCCCCGTCTCGCCCCGGAGCAGGGCTATCGTCCTCCTCCGCCACCGCTTCGCCGGAGGACTCCACGCCGCCTTGCCCTCCACCTTTCTCGTGCTTTAATGGGTCGAGGCAGTTTTCCCTCGACCCCGTGGTTCACCTGTGCAGGTCAAAATGCTCAAGGGACCTCATATGGAGGTCCAACTCGGAGGCACAGGCAGTCCTAGGTGCATTGCTTCTCCAGAGCTATCTAGACGCGCCTGGACTCATCGGAGCTACCCAGCCGCTGCGGATCATCGTCACGAACATTTCGCCCAACTTAGAAATGTCAGAGGACCTCTCCACCACGAGTATCGAGCCAGCGAACTTCGCCGGCGAGCTGTTCTTGAAGGAGGTTCAGCCACCGTCCGATCGCGCCCCCTCACCCAGTTCCGGTCTTGACCATCCATCTGCGAGGAGTCAGCAGCCGTCAGATTGCTATCAGGAGCTCATCTGGAGCGTCCATCGACGAAGAGGCGTGCACACCTATCAGCCATCTGATCCTCCACATGGCGCCCTCTCGTCCGTCTAATAATAAATGGGTAAATTATACTTAGGTCCCTGTCATTTTGTTTTTGCAATCTAGTCCTGTAAATATTTAGTTCAGTTGTTTTTATTTTGGAAAAATTGCACATCGGACCTCCATGTTTTCTTTCTTTGCAATCTCGTCCTTGTGTGTATCACCCACATGCATCGACACGTGAGGATCAGGTCTTTTTGCACTTTTCACCCTGTGATTCCTTGATGTAAATGTTTGCGTTTTTATAAATAGGAATTACATATATGCCCCTCCGTGTCTGACACACATGCATCACACGTGATTTCTTGGACTTTTTGCATAAGGGGCCCTACGTTTTATTTGCTTGTTACTGTTTGTCCCCTGGAAATAGTTTTTCGTACATTTAGGTCCCTATGCACTGCGAGCCTTTATTTTATTTAAATAAAATAGCAAATTAAATCCAAATTGCGTGAAATTTGGAAATATGGCTCCTGCCACTGTGTAAAAATTTCCCTAAAAATTTGGTATATTTTTGAGGCATTTTGATTTTTTAAAAAATTCAAAAACTGTGGTTTTTGCTTCTGTCTGATTTAGAAAATCATAAAAAATATAAAAACCCTTCTAAAAATTACAAAAAATTAGTATTGGTTAGTTTTAGTGTGTTTTATTTTCTATCCAATTTTCATGATTTTTGGATGTGTAAAAACCTTAGAAATTAAAAAACCCTAAAAAACTTATAAAAATTCTAAAAATTCTATAAAAACCAAAAAATATAAACTCTTTTTCTGAATTTTATTTGTTGTTTATATTTGTCATAAAAATTACCTCCAGTCTTTTATAGGTCCATTTTCTATTTTTATGGACCTTTCAAGTCTGGCTGGACAGTGAGTTCATGTTTTTGCTCTTTTTGATTTTTAGAAAATTGTATAAAAATTAGAAAAATCTGAAAAAATTCACCAAAAACACTAAAAAACCTAAAAAAACATAAAAATATTTTTTTTTTGAATTTTTGTAGCATTTTGAGTTTTTTTATAATTTGTTGAGTTTGCTTATTTTTCACCTTTTCTTATTTTTCCTTTTATTAAAAATCCAAAAAAATATAAAAAATAATTAAAATCCACCAAAAAATTAGTTTCTCCTTCTTTTTATTTCTTTGACAACTTCGTAGGCCGCACGGCCAATTCGTGCTCCCTGAGACTGACCCTGGGTGCTAAACCAGGTTGATCTTTTAGTCAGGACCGCTATCTTGATTTTCATTGATTTTCTCTTTGTTATGGTGGTCTGATTATATTTTTCTTGATCGAGCCGATTTTGAGTGACTGAGGTCGCAACGACCTTAATTATCTGATTTACCTTAGTCGCTAAGGATTTTTTTCAGCTCATCGGAATGGCGCCGTTGCCGGGGAACACAGCTTAGTAGTCTTTTTTCTTCGATTTTTGTTTTCTTTTATTTTTCATGGTTTTCCACGGCTTTTTATTCGTCCGTGGCTTTTCGCGGCTTTCTATTTTCTTTTTTGTTTTTCTTTTCTTTTATTTTATTTTATTTTGTTTTGTTTGTGTTTGTTTTTATTTTGCATATATTTGCTCTTATTTTATTTTTATATAATAATCTGGTTTGACACTCTGCTTGTTTTCTTACGAGGGCTCGAGGATCGAGGTGGCTTCTTCAGAAGTTGAAGCAACCGTGGGATTCGGAGGTGGCTTCCTTCTTTACGAAGCCACATGAGAGCGCGAGGAGCCGAGCAGGAGTGCGGGAGCCGCGGAATAGCCGCGGATTAGCTTAGAGTAGATTAGTTTACTTTTTCAGCACATTATTCTGTTGTAATAATACAGGGACCTGGACAGAGACTTGGGAGACTATCGGGTCTGTTTCGCCGAGCACCGGTGTGCTCAGGGGACCTCACCGCTATTTTGTTTTGACCGCCTTTCTTTTTCTTTGATTTCACGTGGATTTCTGTGCTTGAGCCCCTAGATTTAGGCTTTTATTTCGTTGAGCCAGGTAGTCTTGGGTCCACATCCCTAATAAGGATATCTATTCCTATAGATCACGCTTGGACTTAGGCAAATTAAATCGGTTCTTCACAATAATAGGAGCTTCTGTTTAGGATGGTTCTCGCCTTTGCATCCATATAGCTAGTTTAAATTTATGCGCAGATCATAATTGCATGTAGACTGCTAGAGTCAGGTACGCCTTCTATCTCGTGCATGCATCATTGATTCTCTCGCGCATCGGCTTTTCCGCTTTCCTCCCCCTGATTTTCTGGACTTAGGAATAAAAGGAAATCGGAAAATTCGTTAGATGTTTTCTTGAAAAATACATAAAAAAAAGAAAAAATAATAAAATCGGAACTGCTAATCACACTTGACCTAAAAGATACATCATTGAAAAATCTATCTTGGGGAGAGTAACCACCTCCTTGTTTGGTTTGGATGAGCGAGAGAGTGACCCGCATCCTAGGCTAGAGCCATATCTGATTTCTTGACTGACTACCGGCCTTTTTATTCGGGACAGTCGATTGAGAATATTGGATTCCTATCAGCTCACGTAATCGCTCTGAAAGACTGCTTGGATCACCTAAAATAAAATTGACAAGATAATTGACCGATCTCTTATGGTCTTCAGCTCAGTGTGCATAGGTGAATTCGGGGGTTTGCTTTCTCATCTTGTGTGATTCCAGATCCCTTCTGCCCTTCCCCCTTCTATCTTCTCTATCTTCAGTTTCCCCTTCATCTTTCTCCCACCCACCCTCCCTTCAGTTTCCCCTTCTATCCTTTACCCCTGGATGATGAATCCCCCTCACTTCATGCCGACTCTTACGGCTTCTTCTCCATCTTATGACCATCAGTCCAGCCCATCTTCGAGGGAGGTCGGATCCCCGACCAACCTCCCGCTCCTCCCTCCCATCCATTTCACTACTCTGGGCATGCTGCGCTAGACGTCCGAGGATACCAGATAGAGCAGATGCGAGACCCGGACGATGCCACTGCTGAGTTGAGAGTGCACTCCGTTCGTGATCAGAGAGAGCAGATAAGATTATCAGATAGATCCTATGCCAGATTGATGGAGGAGCAGATAGGACAGGGAGCTCAGTCAGCTTCTACACTAGGTCCATTCATTCTGGGTTTGGAGCTCATTTAGAGACTGCCGACATTTTCAGGGGAGGCGCACGAGGAGCTATAACTTCACCTGTCCGTGTTCGAGGAGTTTTGCAGAACACAGCCTTATTCAGATCTCACTGCAGAGGAGCTGATGCTGACGACCTTCCCATTCACACTTCAGGACAGAGCCATGAGATGGCACAGACGATTGGAGAGGAAATTCGCTACGTGGGTAGAGCTACACCGAGAGTTTCTACAGAGATACTTTCCCCAGCGTAGAGCAGAGATGATGCGGTCCTTGATCACTGAGTTTTCAGCTGACCCCCAGGAGCAACTGCATGAGGTATGGCCGAGGTTTCTTGACCTCTTGAGGAGATTTCCCGACCATGGACTTCCACCGACAAACCTTATTGAGATCTCCATGCGGGGGATGACCGCAGAGCAGATAGCACTGGTGATTACCACATGTGGCGGTTCACACTGTAGTTCTGACATTCACTTATTGGATACCATCTCGCGGTTAATTCAGAGAGACCGTCTTCACGAAATGCCGTAGTCAGGGCAACACATGAGGACGTTGCACTATCAATGCGGTGTGTCGCATTACATGAGGATACAATTTCTACACACCATCCCGAGGACTTGGATGATACAACACCACAGACGACAGAGGAGATGACTGTTACACCGGAGGTTCGGACTCAGAGTTTACTCAAGTTCCCGTTGGCTTTCCAGTTGGAATTCGAGTTAGCCCCATAGTTCTCAGTCGACGATTCTTGGATATCAGATATTCTGATACTCCAGGAGACGAAGGAGCCCTCGCTTTTACAGCCATTGATTCAGCCACTTCAATGTCCAGTCCCGGAGGATTCATCTTCTTTTCTGAAGAGACACTTCTCGGACTCCGACAGACACCAGGACTCAGCCCAGTAGCCACAACTCGATATGGGACACCACTTGGAGAGGTCAGACACTGATAGTCACGTATTCGAGCCTTTATCCTCTACTTTGTTCAGACAAACACACTTGTTGAAGACTAGATGGCAGCCAGCATTGCCACAGAGCAAGGATCAACCGCAAACACAGTGCCAGCCTCCGCGGTGTTGACCAGTACCTTCTCCTGCTTCCAGATTGCCGAGACCCAGACTTCAGATGATGATACAACCTGGTGCACAGAGTGGGTTCGTGACAGCAGCGTAGATGCCTTGATAGATCATGATCCTCTATTTCTCACCTCTGATCTTGCATTTCTCCCCGAAGGTTATCTGCGGGAGGATTCGCACTCGATGTGTACTCGATTTCACCTTCTGATAGTGTATACGATCTGGCGGAGCACGAAACTGAGTGTTCTGATCATTATGATTCTGAGTCATCTCACCTCGACGACCCTTGCGAGGATGAGCCTATCCTGGAGATATTCGATGATCTGCCCGATTTGTCTCTATTATATACATCGGATATCAATCTTCTTAGAGAATCTCCTGATCTTGACTGTCCACACCTTTTTGAGACACTGATCGACGTGGAGGATTCCATGACTGATCCATCCTTCTCCACATTTGATATCTTCGGCTCTACACTTCCATTCCAGTCTGATCCTGAGCCGATGATTTCTTTTGTGCTACCGGGTCCTGATCATATACTTCCATATCCTTGGGCGATAGCAGACACCCGCCTGATTGCATACCTGGGTGTCATTCTTTACACTGTTGATTTCGTCGCGGTTCTCATACCGAGACTGCGACGACAGTACGACATTCTCCTTACAGATGCCTTCCTGAACCTTGACACGGCATTGTCCTAGCCTTTGCACCCAGCTAGGGGCGTAAAACCTAGCCCTTGTTGAGAGGCACCTCAACATTGTACCCTTTTGTATATATGTGTTTCGTCTTAGTTTGATCGTTCTTTCTTCCGTTTTTGTTTTCACCCCAGGTCTCGTATAGGATTATCTTTGCTATACTTAGGATATACTTCATCCTAAGTATGGGGGGGTGGAAACACCGAGTTGTTCTTCCGTTCTGGTTTAATCACTTCTGTCGTTGCCTATACTTAAGGATTCTTCACCTTAAGTATGGGGGAAGTGATGCCTTCCATCTTGTATATATTTGTTGATTTTCTTCGTGTCTTTCTACCCCTGTTTTTGCTGCCTATACTTAGGGATATTTTACCCTAAGTATAGGGGGTAGACCCTGTACATTCTCATTCGGCTTTCCCTTCATGTACAACCTGCTATACTTAGGATTATTTGATCCTAAGTATAGGGGAAATGCCGAGATCCTCTTGGATTTCTATTCTTTCATTCGTCTTTGTATATAGCCTTCCTTTTCACTTCCTTATGCTAAGCACGAGTTGTGTCTTCTTCATCGCTCTTGACTCTGAGGACATCGTTCGAGCTAAGTATAGGGGGGTGTGTATATATTTCATATATACTTTAGCCATAACTCGTACTTTGTGTGAGTGTGTTAATAGATAAAAATGGCTAAAAACCCAAAAATCCATAAAAAATTAAAAATTTTTCCTTGTAAATAAACATTCTTTTATTGCACATACATAGCTATTGTACAGATTAGTTTTATAAAAATGTTTTCAAAAACTTTTTGTGTAACTTGTGTATAAATATTTTCTTATCAAAATTATGCATATAGTACAAAATTTTTCCAAAATGTTTTGAAAATCAAAAGTTTGCAAAAACCTTGTGTAAATTTGTGTACATATTTTACAAAACTTGCATTCATGCATACATCCATGGTTTCAAAACATTTTTCAAAAATTGTGCATATGTATAAATATTTGTAAATTGCATCTTTGTATATACCTGTATAGTTTTTCCTGGATTATAGTTGACATTTAAACTAGCCTGGAATTAAATTGGAAAATGGAGCTTGGTTAAGATCTTAATCCACTTAATCATAAGAGGAACCTTATAAGGCTTAGGGTTAAGGCTTTTCAGGTCAATGGTGACTTAATTCTTTGAGTGCACTAGGCTATGATCACATGTCATCTCAATGAGCCTAAGTAGAGCACTTAACAACACACACATGACTCATATAGATAATGGCTTGACTTGGACCCGCACTTTACACCGAGCTCTCTACGGATGAGGTGGTAAGGAGGCAGTCTTCCTTGACTTGGGGTAGCATATGAGGGTAGTACTTTTAGGCAGAACCTCTCTTCTTCTTATAGTGAAGGAAGTGCGTCTCAACTTGGTCTGGTTGCCATGAGGTCTCACGACAGGAGTTGTGGGTTGCAATAATGCTTCAAAAGAGGGATAGTCTACTGGCTCAAGAGGAAAAACTCCTTATGTACATATGTTGCACCTTATAAATATGTTGTACATATGCACTTGAAAAAAATGCAAAAAAAAAAAACTCCAAAAAAGTGGTGGGTCTGAGAGAAAATGATAATCCCACCGGAGTATGTATATAGTGCAATAAGCAAAGCTTGAGATTCATGATCCATCTTATGTAGCTTGCAGCAGGGAGACTTAACTACACTGGTTGAGCTCCCAAGGATACATGGCTACACTGGCCATGGTCCATTCTCTTCTTCCCCCTCTTCTTGAGCCGGTTGAACTTGAACTTAGAAGAGAATACCCCGCTCCTCGAGGAAAGAGTGGCCAGATTAGGGTCATAGAGTTACCTTGTTGAGAAGGGTTGTCATTTTGCTACTTCTGAGGTGGAGAGCTATACCTCACTTGCACTGTACAAGGAAAGATTCATGGTCTTCAGGGTTTGTGTATGGAGACTTGTTCTGATCTGGATTATTGAGGAGTCTTGACTGTAGATTAGTGGATCTTAGAGGCTGTTAAGTTTTAAACCTAAGTCCAAATAAGGTTCCGACACATTAATAATCCAAAGATCTGATCGAGCTCCATATTTCAAATTAATGAAGGCAAGTTTAATAATCAGCAATGATCCTTGCATTTCCTCTCCTTTTCTTTTTCCTTTTCTTTTTCACTTCTTTTTAAAATAAGTGTTTGCTAAGGGACTAGCAAAGTTAAGTATAGGGGGAGGGTGATGAATACCCATTCATGTAAATAACATAAATTATCATCAGGCATGCATTGTGTGAATTACAATAATTAGCATGCTTTTGTGCATAAATAAAAGAATAAAGAAATAAAAGAAAAAGAGGGAAATATTTAGAATAAATATTGAGCGACCTAATCCTAAGGGAGGGCTCAGCATGGGCCTGATCGCAAAAGAAACCAAGTAGAGGGAGATAGGGTCAATCACATGTGTACATACACCTATGTATATAAATAAAAATTATTTTCCTCTTAATAAAAATAAAAATGTGTTTGTGTTAATTTGTACATATTTATAAAAATAAACTAAAACAAAAATGGGGAAAATAAAAGAAAAATAAAAAGAAAATAAAATGCTCTCACCAGTGTATATAGATCACGTATATAGAATAACCTATCTATTTATTTTCCCCTTGTAAATAATTAATAAAAATCCAATAAAAATATCTTCACATTTCATATTTCATGGTGTAAATAAATAAAATAAAAATTAGAAAAATAAAAATAAAATAAAAAGAAATAAAATAAAAATCAAAATCCACCTTGTACATATACCATGTAAATATATAAATAAAAGTATTTATTTAATCTATGTAAATAAATAATAAAAATAAAATAAAAATACTCTTTTATTCCAAATTTTATGTTATAATTAAATTAAATATAAAATTGTAATAAATGTATAAAAATAAACAATTAAAAATAAAAATAAAAAATGTACATATGTATATACCTATATATAATAATATAATGTAAATACATAAACTATTTTTTAAAAAATAAATAAAAATCACTAAAAATTAATTTGAAAATTAAAAAATTTTATGTTTTAAGTTTTCGAAATAAAATCATTTAATATTTTCTATTGATTTTCTAAATAATTAATAAAAGGCGGCCTGTGATTGGTCCACAGGGGATTGTTGACCCCCGGTCAACTCTCCCCCCAGGACCACCAGACCCGGATATGTTGCTTTCGACCCGACTTCTATTAATTTCCCCCACTCAATCTTACACCCATTCGCCTAAACCCCGGGTCCTAATCACACTCGATATATCCGAGATCCACGCCCGCTTTCTTGTCTAGGGATCCGAGCTTCACCGTGCCCTGCCCGATCCCATCTTCTCGGACCCTCAGTTGTATAAAGCTCCAGCTCCGATCGCAATTTCATTTTGGCATTCCCCCTCGACGCCAGTGAGCTCCTCGCCACCGCCTGAGTGACAGCCGTGCGGAGGAGGGTTGCAGCAAGGCCCGGGCAGCCGGGAACCACTGATCCGGCGACCTTCGTCGCCGTGCGCTGCCGCGAGGTGCGCCAAGCCTCGAGACTCGACGAACCCTTGAGGCGATGACCCCCGGAGCGCCGCCAGCTCCAGCCTAGGCGACTGCAGCCACCCATTAGGTCAGATCTTCTTTAGCTTAGCTTAATTTTAGGTTTCCCCCAAATCGCACCGCCAGCTTCGCCGGCTGATTGACCTCATTCCGACCATCCATTTGCCATTCCAACCCGACCACCACCTTCGCCATACTCCTCTCCACCTGCTACGCCCCTTCATCCCCCCTGTCTCGCCCCGGAGCAGAGCTATCGTCCTCCTCCGCCACCGCTTCGCTGGAGGACTCCACGCCGCCTCACCCTCCACCTTTCTCGTGCTCTAACGGGTCGAGGCAGTTTGCCCTCGACCCCGTGGTTCACCTATGTAGGTCAAAATGCTCAAGGGACCTCATCTGGGGGTCCAACTCGGAGGCACATGCAGTCCCAGGTGCATTGCTTCGCCGGAGCTATCTAGACGTGCCTGGACTCATCGGAGCTACCCAGCCGCTGCGGATCATCGTCACGAACATTTCGCCCAACTTAGCAGCATCAGAGGACCTCTCCATCACGAGTATCGAGCTGAAGAACTTCACCGGCGAGCTGTTCTTGAAGGAGGTTCAGCCACCGTCCGATCATGCCCCCTCGCCCAGTTCAGATCTTGACCATCCATCTGCGAGGAGTCAACAGCCGTCGGATCGCTATCAGGAGCTCATCTGGAGCGTCCATCGACGAAGAGGCGTGCGCACCTATCAGCCATCCGATCCTCCACGTGGCGCCCTCTCGTCCGTCTAATAATAAATGGGTAAATTATACTTAGGCCCCTGTCATTTTGTTTTTGCAATCTAGTCCTGTAAATATTTAGTTCAGTTGTTTTTATTTTGGAAAAAGTGCACATCGGACCTCCATGTTTTCTTTCTTTGCAATCTCGTCCCTGTGTATGCGACCCACGTGCATCGATACGTGAGGATCTGGTCTTTTTGCACTTTTCACCCTGTGATTCCTTGATGTTAATGTTTGCATTTTTATAAATAGGAATTACATATATGCCCCTCCATGTCTGACACACGTGCATCGCACGTGATTTCTTGGACTTTTTGCATAAGGGGCCCTGCGTTTTATTTACTTGTTACTATTGGCCCCTGGAAATAGTTTTTCTTACATTTAGGTCCATATGCACTGTAAGCCTTTATTTTATTTAATAAAATAGCAAATTAAATCCAAATTACGTGAAATTTGGATACGTGGCTCCTGCAACTGTGTAAAAATTTCCCAAAAAATTTGGTACATTTTTGATGCGTTTGGTATTTTTAAAAATTTAAAAACTATGGTTTTTGCTTCTGTCTGATTTAGAAAGTCATAAAAAATATAAAAAACCCTTCTAAAAATTACAAAAAACTAGTATTGGTTAGTTTTAGCATGTTTTTATTTCTATCCAATTTTCGTGATTTTTGGATGTGTAAAAACCTTGAAAATTAAAAAACTCTAGAAAACTTATAAAAATTCTAAAAAATTCTATAAAAACCAAAAAATATAAACTTTTTTTCTGAATTTTATTTGTTGTTTATATTTGTCATAAAAATTACCTCCACACTTTTATATGTCCATTTTCTATTTTTTATGTACCTTTCAAGTCTGGCTGGACAGTGAGTTCCTATTTTTTCTCTTTTTGATTTTTAGAAAATTGTATAAAAATTAGAAAAATCTGAAAAATTCATCAAAAATACTAAAAAACCTAAAAAACATAAAAATATTTTTGATTGAATTTTGTAGCATTTTTTAGTATTTTTATAATTTGTTGAGTTTGCTTGTTTTTCACCTTTTCTTATTTTCCCTTTTACTAAAAATCCAAAAAAATATAAAAAATAATTAAAATCCACCAAAATATTAGTTTCTCCTTCTTTTTATTTCTTTAACTACTTCGTAGGCCGCGATGCCAATTCGTGCTCCCTGAGACCGACCCTGGGTGCTAAACCAGGTTAATCTTTTAGCTAGGACCACTATCTTGATTTTCATTGATTTTCTCTTTATTTTGGTGGTCTGATTATATTTTTCTTGATCGAGCCGATTTCGAGTGACTGAGGTCGCAACGACCTTAGTTATCTGATTTACCTTAGTCGCTCGAGATTTTTTCGGCTCATCAATCTACTCTGTTCTTCCTCAACTTCAGCTTCCTTTCAGGTCATGTCCTGCTGGTGACGATGGAAGGGAGAACTAGACATGGGTAGACGGTCTATTTTCGATAAATAGGGCTTACAATTCCCGGGATAGCAATGCCTTCTATGAGGCAAATCTGGAGTTGGAAATCCTACTGAGGATTTTGGCGTTCCATTTGTTACTAAGCAGACAACGCTTGTTAACAGCTTCAAGGCTGGCAGACTATTTGGGGGTTCCAATGGAGTGTGGATCCTCTGCTGCAGTGCTGTAGTGCGGTAATGCACTACAGCCGCTCGATCTTGCTCGAGCATGATCGAGCGGCTGTAGTGCATTACAGCACTACAGCAGACAACCCGAGCCCGTTCCAATGGCCCATGTCAGAGGTGCGTGGAGAATATAGATGATATTGAGCACCTTTTTTTTACTTATAGAACATCGAGAGGTATTTTGGAGGGAGCTTGTACTCATTGGGATCGACAAGACTGGGTCTCATGTTTTTTGGAACTCTATCTTCAAAAGTTAAGGCGACGGGAACTCTTTGGGCGATTTTGCTCGCAAGGAACATCGTTCTGTTTCGAGGAGATTCATTTTATATCAAGAATATACTAGAATATGCTAAGTTCCTTCTGATTCTTGATCTTTGTAATATATATATATATATATATATATATATAATCCGTGAATATAAAGTTTTTGGGTGCTCGTCTGGACGATGATTCACCTTTTTTTCTTTCAAAAACAAATGAACTCGCAACCTCATCTTATAAATACGTGCAATATACCACATATGATCAATAAAGGGCCGCAGAAGAAATGATTAGGGGATCTAAACTTGAGCTTAAAGTAATGATGTGAGACTAGGGGCACCTGATTAATGTAACAGGGATTCGGATTCTCTGCAAGAGATCTGTAGATTTATCCAACTGCCATGCACATGCAATTGCACATGCGCACTGCACTGCATATGATCCGTCAGGGACACTGTCTGTCGTCCTCCTGCTTAAAACCTTGCCAATATATCTGCACTTCAAAATATCTGCTGCCATTTCCATATATTAATTCTAGGGTTTCCAGGGTGAACTGGAGGTCGACAGATGTAATTAGACAGTACGATATCGCCAGGGATCTGCTGTAACCCACGAGTGTGCCCGAGCAATTCTATCGAGATCGAACGGTTCGTACGATAAGGGCCCACAAAAACCCTGATATCGAGATCGAACGGCTCGAGCACACTCTCAGGTTGCTCGCTCTTATTAATGGGCGTGTGGATTGTTTGCTGTGCATTCCCTTGCTGTAACGTAGGGGATGCGTAGGATGGAGAATCGACGATCCGGATAGGAAGCCCACTATCCTTAGCCTCCTATCTCCGGTTACAACGAGGGAATGCTAGAGCATACGATCCAATCCCTATTAATGGACAACAAGGAGACATCTATGCGTGCAAATCAGTGCGCATGGAACTATGCATGTCGTACTAATACCAATAATCGAGAAGAACATTCAAATTATGCATGCATTGATCAGGACGTAATGATCAGATTAATTAGCAGAGAGATTGATTTGATACGAGCGGTTTCATCTATACCATGGGTGTGCTTGCATTATTGCTAATCGTACACATGAGAACATATACAGATACAATTCTGCCAGTTTTTAATTTCTGGGTCCATGAGGATTTAGATCATGTTTGGCTTACCACAACGTAAACAAATTTCCATCGATTAAGTAACGACGTCCAAAATGTCAGTATCTTAATCGTCGTAAGTTATATAGTATACTAAAATTACTTTTGATGTGAAATGCAGAGAATATTATTTATCATTATCACGTTGCAACAGGCATGCCAACTTGTTCTGCCTTTCTCGCTTTCATGTTTTCAAAAATATCTCGAACGAGCTTCCCATTAGAGTATCATTAGTATAACTAATTCAAACCATTATATATTAAATATTATTTATATTTTAGGTTCGACATAATACTTTTTACCGCAACAAATTTAAGCTATAGTGATGGTTTTTTATATTTGGAATTAGCGATGGATATAATATCGGTCGTTATATCTTTAGTGACGGTCCATATAGCGATGTTTATCCGTTAATATTTTTTGAAAGGGTTTTTATCACTTGTACAATTCTTAACATCAGCAACATCAGTTATACCTCTTTCTTTTTGTAATATCAATTATACACGTGGCTTCTTACAAAATCCACAGTTCTGCCTTTCCCTTAGGGTAAAGTGAAAAAAAGGGGCATAACTAATATTACAAAAGAATAGAACTGTGGATTTTGTAAGAAGTTAGGGGCACAACTGATGTAGAAAAAGAGAGGGGCATAACTGATATTGCAGTAGTTAAGAAGGACAAAAGTGATTAAAAAAACCTTTTTGAAATTTTAATTAATCTTCACTAAGTTTTTAGTGACAATTAATTATCGCTACATTTTGAACTAAAAACTTAGTGACAACAACAACACAACCTTCTACTTAATTGTGGGAAACGGCTTTGTTGTTGGTGGTGTTGTCACTAAGTTTTTAGTTCAAAATTTAGAAATGAATAGTTATTTTTTTTAAAAAAATAGGAACTGACAACGAATAAACGTTGCTATATGGATCGTCCGTAATGATACAATGCTAGATATTATATCCATCGCTAATTTCAAGTATAAAAAATAATTTTACAATGAATAATGTCGTTATTAGATATTTAACAAAGATTGATATATTGACAGATTTTCAAAAAAAAGAGTCAATATAACCTAATTTTGTTGTGGTGTTTCTAATAACAAACTAGATAGATAAATCGCATACATTTATCATTTCTTTTTATATCGCATTAAACGATCGGTCAGGCTGCTTGCTATTAATTTGTTACCTTTCACTTAATACAAACAATAACCTCGGATGTTCTTAATTCTCGGATTAGTTATTCACCTTCTTTATTCCACAATTATTTTTGTTTTCTCTTACCTGCCACCTTTAAATAATGTTTACTAGTTATTCCTTATTTCATAGTATTGTCCCAAAATAAAGACTATTCATCCAACAATAAGTTTAACTTATTCTACATGTTCAAAAATAAAAATAAATCCCAATAAAACAAAATCTATCAAAAGGACGAATAAAGAATACATATAAAGGAATCTTACATTTGTATCCTTGAAGATTTTTCCTAATCACATGAAAACTCAACTTTTTTTGCAATTACACCTGTGATCGTTTATTGTACAGAAACATAGTAATATTCTTATATTATTATATTTGTGTCCTTTTATGTTAATAGAAGGGCAATAAAGTGAACTTTATAAGAATATAAATCACAAGCGTAATTGCTGAAATGTTATGAACATAAATGTTATTGGATTAATTCGGAAGGGCACTATCTATAAAACCCCCAAAAAGTCCTTATCGGCACCAGTTATCCCACAATTAAGCGCGCAGCATATAATACCACCAACCCCCTTACGTGTCACCACACGGCGGACGCCACACCGTTGGATCACTTCGCACGGATCTAATCTTCACCGTCCATCTCTTCAACATCCACAACGTGGGGCGGTACGATGCCACGCAAGCGCCACGATATCGCGGCAGGACTGCTTGGCGCTGGCACGATCTGAGCCGTTCGGTCAACCTGCGGGGCCCACGGCAACGGGGACTTAGCCCGTCTGACCAATGCCACGTCATTCCCATGTGACGATGCCTACATTTCCGTGGCCCGCAAACACTGGCGGTTGGCAGTTGGTGTCCCCTGGACCGGTAAACAGGTCCCCCAGGAAAGCCAACCACCGACCACGCACGCTTATCACGTGACCAGCCGTCCTGTTCTCTTTTTGGGTCCGGCGGTTTTAGAGGGTCGTTTTCGGAAATAAGGAGGGGGTAAAATTTTTTTACCCAAATAGGGATGACGCGAAAATACTTTCCAAAATAGGGATATATCGGTAAACGGTTTGTCGTGATACAACAAATCGTTTGTCGTGCTACATGGACGGACGGGAGGGGGATCATGATTTCAGATTTTCATCGTGGATGCAGATTTGGGTCGTCCATGTGGCGCGACAAACCATTTGTCGTGCACGGAAGACGAAACGGCAAACCGTTTGCCGTTTTATCCCCATTATGGGAAATATTTTCACACGATCCTCATTTTGAGGATTTTTTTAGTGATGGGACCCATTATGGGGATTATACGTTTTAGACGAGGGGGGCCGTAGGTCTGTTTGGTTACTTGGATGGGGTGGGTTTATGTATTTCATATGAATAGTAGCTATTTAGATAGTTATGAGGGTTGGAATAAAGAATGCGATGTGGATGTCAAATTGATTTGTGATTAAATTCCAACCCAGGAATGCAGGGGATACACCGGAGTAATCTGGTAGCTTTTATGTCAACTATACCTACGTGTATGTGAAAAAAGAGAGGCCAATTGAATACGGATTTACTTAATTTTGAGAATAAAATTTTATTAGAGGAGAAGAATTGTCACATCTGCATTGGGATGATAATTCTCAAAGTTATATAAGATTGTTGACTTTTTATATTTATTTATTTGCTAAAGTTCATAGAATTAATGTTTCGTTGATAAATACATATATTTTTAGGTTAAAAAAACGAGAAAGAGAATGACGAGGAAATAATAAGTCTCTTTATTAGGGGTCATTAAATTACAATTACAAGATATGCAATAACTTCAATATTGTAGAATTCTAGACTAAGATTTGTGGGAGGCTAAAGTAGAGGAAGGCTAGTTTTATGAATACCTAGGATGTGTATGTGGTTTACATGGATATATCTTGAAGGTGATATCATCAATGTTTAGTTTTGAAAAATTGATTGATACAAGCACATTAAATCTATCATCAACACTGTATATCAATTATACAAAATATGGATATCAATACGGATAAGGTTTTGCATGTGAACATATCCATTTTAAGAGTTGATTATAAATGATTTAACTAATTTAACTTAAATAGAAACCTTAGAAATGTTAAAAGGTTGATAAAGCAAGTACTACTATATTCCTAAATATTTATGATATGTTTAAAATACTGTGATGATTAATCTTCTCTTTTGAAAATAGAATTAAATAATAATTAATCTAAAGAGGATATGATGCTATAATAAAGTCGTAGCATTTCATAAGGTTATCTTTTCTATGTCGATTACGGTATTATGCTATAGATGTAACGTAAAATAGTTTAAGGTAAGAATGTGTTTTATGTCATGCTCATATCAAGGATTAAGCAGGATGGGTTTTGACATCCATTAAGACAGACATATGCTATATTACGGTAGATAAAAGTCTAGCATATATAACTTCCAAGTTCTTAATTTATTGTTGCATGTTATGGTTGGTCTTCGCATGCTTGCTTAGTTGAATAAGCAGTCTAGTTTGAAAGACTAATTAAAGGGATTAATTGAACTGACTTCCAATATTTAAATCTTTTCCTAAAGTCAATGAGAAGGTGTTTGTGTCCTAATCATGCCATGTATGCATTGCATAGGACTCGCATTGACCTATCGAATAAGCATGGGGGAATATCTCATGCAAGATCTTCTTATGATCCATGAGTGACATATATTAATTACCATCTAACACTATAACTTAAACCGATAATTATTTGTAGGTAAGATTAAACAATATGAATATCATGATGTGGGAAGCATGTATATCTACCTTGCTGATAATATTCTTCTTCTTAATCATAGATTAAGTTGTGCGCATGTTGTTAATGTTGACTTTAAAATTACATCCTCGATTATGCAGACTCGGATCATGAATATCTAATGCATAGAACGTATTTTAACAATCTAAGTCATGTGTACACGGATTTTTGTATAACAATAAAGTAAGAATAAATAGTACTAGTTTACACTTTAAAGAGTAATTTAACATATTCCCTTATTTTTTAGTCATTTTCTCTATATATTATTGGATTTGCTGAGGTCAAACAATATTAATTTACCGACACTTAACATAAAATTTTTTGCACATTAGGGTTATATATATATATATATATATATATATATAGGAGAAACTTCAAATGAGGTGGGGTCTCACCATTTCTATGGTGAGCCCTCAATCTCATCCTTTCATTGTTAATCTCACGACTAGAATTGATTAAATATTAAATTTATTACTTTAATGCTAAGAAACCCATTTTTGTCATTTTGTCACATTCTAAATATAAAATGTGACAACTTGAAAACCTAATTTATCTCCTCTCCTCACTCCTCCTATGTCTCGACAACAACGACAACAAAATTGGAGGCAAACCACCGATCGTGCATGATTCGATGGTCGAGTCGACGGGGGAGGAGACGGCGATGAAGGACATCAACAATGTGCAGAACTCGACCAGCCTTTTGCGACAACAGAAGCATGATTTGTTTCTTCTCCTTTTATTTTAGAGTATTTTCAGATCGTGTCTTGATTTTCTTGCATTTTACTTCAACCCTTATTCGATTGAATTTGTAAAGGTTCTCCTGTTAGAAACAAGAAGTTTATGCATTTCAATTTTTATGACTTTTGACTTTCGAGTATTCTGCGTAGGGGTGGGCATTGGGTTGGGCCGGCCCGACCCGGACCAAAACCCGACCCGTATAATCCGACCCAAACCCGAACTCGAAATTTAATGGGCGGGCCGTGGGCCCTAAAATGAGCCCATATTGATTATCGGGCCGGGTTTGGGCCTGAGAAGGCCCAAACCCGTTAGCCCGATAGCCCGACCCATTCTAAAGCAAGTATATTCATATCTAGTATGGTATAATTATATCAATTATATTCATGTTCATTCCAAATACCATGTTCTAACTTTAATATCCTTATTCGAGTGTAGAATAAATGCTTAGACACATTAATAATCATATCCATTAGTGGATTGAGGATATTATTAAATTAATATACAAGATTATTACATTAATATGCAAGAATGGAATCTGTGTCCTCAAGTGTTACAACATGTACAACTGTAAGTAACCAATCTGTATTGGGTCATAGTACTCGCATCTACAATAGAATATGTATTGGTGAATTGAATAGTGGTTTAAGTCGCCATATTTTTACCACATTTGTATTTCCAACATACAACTAATGTTAAAACCACAAATTAGTTAGCACGCTTTATAGTTTTAAACATGCACACATGCATAAGAAACAACCACACAAATGCTAGAAGAATGGAAGACATGATATTGGTATACATAGGTATTAAATTGGGCCGGCCCGACCCGAACCCGACCCATTTTGTTTGGGCTGGGTTTGGGCTTGGGCCTAATTTTTGAAAATAAAATGGGCTTAGGCCCGACCCGTTAGCCCATATTCTAAAATGGGCTTGGGTCGGGCCAAGGAGAACCCGGCCCAAGCCCGGCCCATGCCCAACCCTAATTCTGCAACCCTAATTCTGCGGTGAGAACAGTATAAGTAACCTCGGAAATTTCAGTCCTTTTTTTTGTCTATTCTTGTAGAGTTCTATAGTCTTCGAATTCCAGTTGCATCGGATTTAATCTATCATGTATTTACTAATGCTGGATTTATCCTAGCCAACATATGGATCGATCAGCCATCAAATCATCTCGTGCGAGGGTTTGGGCATTCACATATGTTCTATTTACATTGTGGGAGACTACTTTTACATAAATGACAATATACTTTACATTATGGTTCATTGATTTTACAAATACAACATTTAAAAAAAATTGATGGACTACTAACTGTTTTTTTTATTTTGCAGATCAATGTACAAATTTTACAAAGAGAACAAGGACATTACATATATATAAATATATCGGTGATTTCATTTGACCCCGTAAGGTTAGGGTATTATGTAGCTGCCACTCTCACTAAGCTCCCACGTATGCATTATTTTCATAAAAAGAGAAATATATACAATGTATTCGTTTTTAGCAAGATCATATTACCATCATCACGAAGGAAATTTTAACTTAAAGAAAAGTGATGCAATTGTAGAAAAATCTGAATGCTGTATATATCCCTATAGAACCACAAGTTGTTGTGGATCACAAGAGGAGTGATCCTATGAGGTGAGATTTTGTGAGATGGTGAGATGAGACATTCTGGACCACAAGTTGTTGTATTCTCTCTCCTGCCTTTCTCTCTCCTGGTTGGAACTAGTGGTCCAGAATGCCCAATCTCACCAAAATCCCATCTCAAAGGATCGCCCCTCATCCCTATAGATGAGTGATCCTATGAGGTGGGATTTTGTGAGATGGTGAGATGAGACATTCTGAACCACAAGTTGTTGTATTCTCTCTCCTGCCTTTCTCTCTCCTGGTTGGAACTAGTGGTCCAGAATGCACCATCTCACCATCTCATAGGATCGTCCCTCATCCCTATAGAGGAGTGATCCTATGAGGTGAGATTTTGTGAGATGGTGAGATGAGACATTCTGGACCACAAGTTGTTGTATTCTCTCTCCTGCCTTTCTCTCTCCTGGTTGGAACTAGTGGTCAGAATGTCACATCTCACCATCTCACCAAAATCCCATCTCATAGGATCGCCCCTCTATCCCTATATATATCCTTCCTTGTACATTTGTTTGCCTGTTTTTTCTGTAAATCAATCAAACGCACAATCAACCACAAGCAATCCATGGAGAATTTACGATTTGCACGGAAAACTCCAGTCTCCACCGTTGTAGTGGGAAAAAAAACCACGGATATAAAAATGTTCCCATTGCGACGAAAAACTAGAGTACTGGATACAAAACACTAGGATGTGATGCTCTCCCGTAATGATACTCTCGTATAATCCATGTTTTAAATCTAAAATATATAAAAAATAGTAAAAGAATTTTAATCTGATTGTAAAAATCCATACCACGGAGCTCTTCACAGCGTATATATCTCAACATTTTCATACATAACTAAATCATGTCATGAGGGAATATATCGCGGTCTCCAGGATTCCATTTCAATATCATAGGGTGTGTTTGGTTGACGGGTTATCTTGCTGTAAACTGAGGAAGGATAACTTATTTTTGTGTTTTGGTGTATGGATAGAGGGTTTTGGGTTGAGTATGTTTGTTGTGATGTGATTGTATTGAAGTTTTAAAAGTAAGTAGTTGTTGTGATGCGATTGTATTGACGCTTGAAAAAATGAGTATAAGTTGAATAGTTTATAATTTTTAGATTATATGATAGTATAATATATTATTTTTTGATGAAATAGATGGAAAAAATGATTTATTTAATATATTAAAAAAGAGATGGAAAGTGGACCTCACATGAAAGAGTTAGTTTCGGAACACCTACACAAACAGCTCCTTAGGGGGCGTTCGGTACCCTTGGGGAGTTTACCCCCCTTAACCCATTCATCCTCTCTCTTATGTGGGTCCCACTTTTACCTTTTTAATATATTAAATAAATCGATTTTCTTTTATCAATTCCATCAAAAAATAATATATTATACCATCATATCATATAAAAATTACAAACTACTCCACTTTTACTCATTTTTCCAAATTTCAATACAATCACATCACAATAACTACACACATTTTCAAACTTCAATACAATTATATCACATAAACCCACTTCAAATCCAACCCCAGTTTAACCCTCTATCCAAACATCAAAACACAAAAGCGGGTTACCCTCTACCAATTTAACCCACCCTAAACCGCGTACCACGCGTACACACATGGCTACTCAGTGATATTGAACATAAATAGTATATCTTTTGGCTCTATCTGTGTACGTGATTGTCATAAGCACATGCAAACGTTGGGGCCATGCACGCTATAGCCAATTAAACATAGCAATGTAGTTGATAGTTCGGCTTCCACTAATTACGATAATATTTCTGCAGGATTGAATCACCTATTTTTAAATTCCACGCAAAGCTTGATTCTTCACGTGATGGGTTTGATGTCGCGGCATCAATTTAGACGATAATTTCTGTCCTTTTGTCACCTCTATGCTCTTAATTATTCCAAGATTCCATTTGCTTTTGAGCAGTGCCGCAAAAGAGAAAAAATGGGACCCTATAAAAAAATAATTTATTTTTTAAATTGTAAATTTCTTATAAAACTTTCTTTAATTTTTACAAAGAACTATAGATGTTTATGATCGACGAGCATCAAACAATAAATCATGAATTTTTTTTTAAAATTCTACAATCAGAATAGACATATATGGATGTAATGCAACTCAAGGAACGTAAATACAAACAAAAGCTACGGTCAATAGTTGGCAAAAAAATGTACAACATGTATTTTTTTATAGGATTTTTGAGAGCGTTCAAGCACATAAGCACATATATCTATTGACTACAATAATACAAATATTTAAAAAATTAAGAGTTTTATCTCTTAATATCTATTTTCCATATCATATGGGCCGAAAAAAGTAAGGTTAGAGAAAAATAATATTCAAACAAGCACTAAACAATTAATTGCAATAAAAGTAATATATGATTTAAACAAACAATAAAATAATAGTTATAGAAAAATAATCAAGTCATCAATTTTTTATTTGACAGTAGAAATCATGTCATGTTGATAGTTTCTATTAACAGTCCAAGATCTAAAAAGATACATGTTAATAAAATAACTTCTCACTCACAACTAGCATTAATCTTGAAATTAAAATAAAATATTAAAGATTAGATTTTTTGGGAAACAATAAAATTTATCTAAAAAGATTATTTGATGGTTATTTGCAATCTCACAATAAAATATTCTTACCACAAATATAAAATTGATTATAATGACGGCAAGAACTTTGAAAAAGGAAACGTATGTCATGTGATTGAGCAATGAGAGGTGATTTTTTTTGTAAAAAAAGATAGCAACCGTTCAAATGGTTAAAGCCAATTTCCCAATCCCCTACAATGTGTAACAATTTTCAATTTTGTAATTGCTTAGAATAAAGGCAAGAGGTAATTTATACTTACACAAATATGATGAGTAGGTGTACGGATCTAAAAAATAACTGTGATTTGTGGATTTAAGGAAAAAATGAAAATACATAAATATAACAAAATACCATTAACTAAAGACGTGATTTGTGGATGTCCAACAACAACAAAGTTGTAAAATAAAAGCAGGAGAAATTGCAGCAATGGAGGAAATCGAAAATCACAAGAGGAGGAGGTCAAAGTTGTCTCTGAAGGATACATTTAAGTTAAATATGGAGTCTTAACTCTTAAGATATTAATGTGACATTAGGGAATCCACAGGATTTTTAACCATTTAGGAATACAAAGAGTCAAATGATACATGCAAATGTAAATAATCATGGACCCATGAAGTTGTTTAGACATTGGATTACTATTTGATAGGGATGAAAACATATACAAATATATCCGAATATCCACTGTTGTATTCAGAAAATTACTGGATACGGATATCCATATTCAAATATTAATCGAATATGGATCGTATATGGATATGGGTTGTAAAACATTTCCGGATATGGATGCAGAAATGGTAATGGTTTAAATATTCAGATCCGGATATCCGAATACAATATTTAATATTATTTTATATATTAGTTAATATAATACAAGATACAATCCCATGTTATTATATTAGCATTATATATTATATAATACAATATAATAGGCACAATGGTACCATCTTCTCTCCGATACCGAACCCCTGAATATGAAAGCAGATATTAATAAACTTCTGTTTATTTGGGGATGGGCATGAACAAAGTTACAAAACTGTATCCCCATTTTTGCATCTGGTTAAGAACACATGTTACCTCCTTGACGATCCCTTTTGTCATGATAAAACTTATTTATATTTCATTGTCGTTTTTTAAAACCATTGTAAACTTTGATTAAATATCAATTCGTATTCGTATGTGATCTTTAATAGACCCATATTTGATTTCCATGTTTATTAGATATATATTTGGATCATTATTTGATTCATATTTGGGTTAGCTCTTTATTCAATCTGTATTCAGGTCCGCTCTTTATTCCATCCATATTCAAATTTGATAAACATCTGATTCATATCCGTATCCGTATTTTTAAAGATATGGTTTCCTTAATGCATATCTAAATCATATCAGTATCCGTATTCGTATTCGATAGAGATGAAGCGAATATGGATATGGAAATAGGCATATCTGATCCGTATTCGATCCATTTTCATCCATAATATTTAAATAAAAATAATAAAAGCTAACTATGTGTAGCCTATTTAGAGATGGGTTGCATAATTTCATAGGGAAAATATACCATGTATTTTTATAAGCTAATAAAACCCATATTCAATTTATTTAAAAAGGAAAATTTTGCTGCCGCGATATTTTTCTGGTACTATAGGCGATTATTCTAATTATTGACAACGGTTCTGGAACCGCCAACGATTTATCTAAATTATCGAATATTCATATATTATTTATATTGACTATTAGAAACAATTGCCTGGTAATTGAAGACTGCTGATAAATAACTTTGTTGCTATTATAGTAATTTGTTCAAGTGGCAGGTTGACATATACGAAAGCATAACTAAATTAACATATAGTTTGGATTTCACAGGTCACGAATTTTACATAGATTGGTTAATTAATATGATGCTCTGGTCGTGGTCACTTTTATTTTTTTCCAACGAATTATAATTTCCAACAACACAATAGATAGCGAGTTCTACAAGAAACACTGGACTCGATCACAAAAAATAATTCACTAATTATTGGTTTTTTAGACTAGATAAGTTTGTATCCATGTTTTGATGGATAAGAGAGTTCATATCCATGTCGGCAAAGATAGAAATGCTTTTATTGTTGTTGTTATTATTATTATTATTATTCTATCACTCGACAATGGGTTCAATAGGGTTGCTCTTTGGGTATAACCAACATGGTTGCTTCCGTCCTTATTTTTCAGTATTTTTATATTTTTTTTAAAAATAATATCATGTATTTTTTATCACTATTTCCTTCTAATACGCCATTTTAATTTCACCAGAAATAGATACTCCTATGCCTTTCATCTCGAACAGGTCGATTACAACAATTCTAAAATCGTTAAAATTAGATGTTCTAGATGGAAGTCATATAAGTCTCAGTTACTGACGAAGTGAGAATGACAAATTAAAGAGGTATAGTGATGAAAATACATGATTTTATTTTTGAAAAAAATAAAAGAAAACGCCAGAAAATGAGACAGACGCAGCCCCATTTTTTTCCTTTGACAATTGGGCAATCAAGTTGCGTTTTGTCTGAAAATTTAGTTTGACTTGTATTTGATACACACATATCATGTGACATTTGCAATAATCTAATCAAATTGTATATCAACACGAGTCTAACGATTTTGGATCCATTGGCAATCTTGTAGACATCGAATATCAACGTTATCTTAATCTCATTTGAAGTGTATTCCATTGGAATTTAATGGATTGCCATGACACGCTGACGTGTTAATGTATGGATAGTCAAATAAAGCTGCATTGGAATAGGGATAATTTGGCTGCTAAGTATGGTTAGGCAGATTGCTTAGAAGACTAACCACTCACCAAATAACATGTTTTGTAATTATTCATATCTTGCAAAGTTAGGCATGACATCACTTGAGCTTATCTGCAATTAAATGATACCCAACTTAATTTTAATTTAACTTTTCATTACTTGAGTTATTTTATGCAAGATTACCACTATGGGAACTACATACATACATATAGCTATTTAACAGCTATCCTAATTATAATTATCGATAATCATAATGGCATTCAATTGAATCTAGAACTTATCCTTGTAAACTTATACCTATTGATCCCTTCTAGCCTACAGACATGGAAGGGTGTAGTAAGCGATGAAATGCTTCATGACATTATGAAATAACAGCATAGATCCGGAGATTCTCGAATATATGTCCATCTATCAAACTCGAAACTTGTACATGTACGATGTTACGTTAGAAATCTTATCCTTCTTTTGTTCTTCCGAACCATGCATCGAGGACCCGTTTCTTCTCAAGGATGTGTGGAGTGTGTGAGATTTTTTCGATGACACCTAAAGCTTGGGATGTGGGATTGAGAAAAAGGCGACGTTATTGTAGGGTTATCGTTCGGGTTATCCCCTAAGTTGTGTTGAATCAGGGGCGTAATCCTTCAGTAACTTTGCAATCGATCGAGCCCTGAAAGATCCAAACTCAAACTTCAGAAGGTTGGGATTGATCGAGAGAGTGAAGATAAAGATGTATAGTGTAGGATCAGGCCTGGCTCGAGTTTGTATCCAAAACGAACTTGGAAGTGTGAGTTAGAATCTGGCTTGGTAAGCTTGGATTTGGAAATACAAGTCCATGAATATAATAGGTAGATTTAAGCGTCGAAACGAGCCGATCAAAAACCACATAGCATGAAGGTGAGCTCGTTCTTTAGGGGTCGAACTTGTGCCCGGGGTTTTTTTTTCAAAAAAAGCGGAGAAAATTAATCGTGGAATGACTCAAGACTCATATGACCTTATAGTAGAGTATATATGTACTACAAATTGAGAATATCAAGATGGTTGTTCTCATTCATGTGATACATTGATAAATATGTTTAAAAACTGCATAAAAATGTCCTATATCTATATATTTGGATACATGACCCATATATTTGTTCTTTGACGCAGTAGTACCAATTCTATAATATTTGTTCAAAACCATATAAAAATCCACATCCAGCTCAATCTAAACCCTGCCATTGTACGTAGCATTTATAAGCCTTCCATGGTCCCACAAGAACAAATGGGCTCAGATTGGACTTTAAATGGGCCTTCATCACGTCAAGGCCAATCCGGCTCATGCTCAAACCCTAATTGCTGGCAATCTCGATATTGCATGAAGTGTTATCTAAACTTATATTATTTCTTCCTCAAAACAATTCAAATTCTAATCCCGTGCGGATTAGAATTTAAATTGTTAATTTGCTGGAAGTGCTTCTTCCCCCCCCCCCCCCCCCAATTTTTTCCATGGTATGTTTCTTCTTGAAAATAATAGAAATACAAATTTATAAATTAATAACATCATAAAAAGTTAATGTAAATAAAGTTAAATGTATTTTCGTCATATCTTACTATATATTAAGGATCGTGGAGTAGGCATTGTAGCAAATCTTATCATATATTAAGGATCGTGGGCTACGTTACCTGCTAATCTATGTTGTTCCAAATTGTCTTATTCCCTCGATGTTCCATTGGCTTGTGAACCTGGTGGTTATCTGAGGATCATGGATCGAAGCTTTCGAACATAAAATATGGCCTAATGTTCTGCAAATTTTGCAACAAGTAACAATTGTCGCTATACATTTAGCAACATAATATATGGAAATAATAATCGATTATTCTTTTTCACGTGTCAATTTATTGTGATAGTGGTATTGTCTGTATTAAATCTTTTTTGATGTTATGACATTTGTAAAAGTTCCATTGTAGAACCAATAAAAAAATTAAACTACTTAATATAATACTCGAATATTGATATCAACCATGTAAAAGACATATATCTATAAAATAATAAAAGAAGTTATATATGATATCAATATTTATAACTACATTTTTTAAAACATAATTATCAGATGTTTAACACGGTCTATTTAATTTTATTGATTTTAAGATATATGATATACGATACTTGCATTATAAGATATGAACATTGTACTTATTATTTTGGTAAATTTAATATCGTCTATGCTATTTTTTTGCATATTATCAATACAACTCCATGCAACGCACGAGGTATGCACTAGTTCATATTATGGCTCAACCAATAACCATTTAATATAAGCGAACAAAACTACACCCACACTCGAAGTCGGACATAATTGGCCGTAATTTGAATGTGCTTGTTGCATGGCCCTTCCCGAGGGCACCAAAATCCACTGTGGTCTCACCATTGGTCATCCTGGACAGAGAGGATCCTCTGCTGTTACAACCCCCTGCTGTAACATAGGGGATCTGTTGCATGGGGACTGGATGGCTCCGAGATGCATGTTGATCATCCTCGGTTCCCTATGAGGACCGTCCGATCTCCATCTAACGAATCCCCTGCATTACAACAGGGGCTGCTAACAACGACACTGACCATCCTCCAATAGATTATAGATCATATGCACCACCCACATTACTATTGCTAGTCGATATGTAAATGTATTCTGTGAAATATTTGATTACAGTACAGTTTGAAAGTGGAGAAGGAGAATCCACTGTACAAATACCTGGTCGGGCATAACTTTTCATTTCTTCAACGAGTAAAAAGATGAACATGAAAAGAAATGATATTTTAAACAATAAATATGTATTTCAGTATTTTATATCCATAAACGATTGAAACCTTGTGAATTCCCGGAAGGTTTATTAACTGCAAGTAAACTATGCTGTCGTGATTAGAGTTAGCAGAGAACTCACTCAGCATGGCATCATCTTCAATCTCTTGTTTACATGTAGGATGTTTCTCAGCCGGAGAATCAATTTCTTTAGCCCGCGAAGATTACATTTTATATGGTATGTAATATTTTTTTGGCTAATGGCAACATTATTAAAACCAGCTACATGCTTGGTGGAATCCTCAAAGCTAGCAGCAGAAGTATACTAGTTTAGTTACAAAACTCCAGGTAATCCTAACAAACAACTTAAATATTGCTGCTACAAAATTTGAGGAGTTTCAGATTTTAAGATCATGCAGAAAAATTAATCATACCATGTTGAATTTGATTCCTTGAATAGCTGCAATATGAATATTTTTTTATATTATGATTCTGAAAAGAAGTCTTACTTATACAAAGCCATTCATGTCAGGAGTCTTCTAGTAAATAAAATCAAAATAATCTGTTTATAAGGAAAACCCACCACCGCCATCGACATTCATCTCACTCTCTCCCTCCGCCGCTGTCGCCCACCACCTTGAAGTCAACTCCATGCCACGCCTTCTTTGCCCACCGTCACCGCTGTTGGGTTATTTCGGGTCCAGCCCCAACTTGGGCTCTTTGGGGCTGCAGCATTTTCCCCTTCTTGAAGGGGTATTTGTGATATTTTTCCAGTAAGTTGCAGCCTCCCATTTGCTGCCCAATTCTAGAACGTAGCGGGTCTTCTTCTTTGCCCCACCTCTCATTTCCAGAAGGAAGACGCCCCATTTCTTCCTCTTCTTTTCAGGCACCAGCAGCAGGGGTTTCGAACCCATCATCCTCCACACGTGAGAGCAAGAGGCCGTGCATGAGGGAGAGAGAACAACAGCCGAGCTCGAGGAGCAGCAGCTAGGGCTGCGGGTTTTTTTGGGAAAAGCAACGGTTTGGGCGAGCTCGAGAGGGAGCAGCATTTAGAGGTCATTGTAGACGACCTCGAGAAGCCGAGCATCCGATTTTGGGACTCCATCTGGGAGCCCACAAGAGAAGCCACTTATCTTCTTGATTAGAGCACATTTGGTATTGTTAGATACCTAGGGATAGTTGGATACTTGTATAAGAACTATCTATTGTATGTGTGGCTTGTACCTCGATTTTGTGGGCAATAAAACCGAGAAGAACATTGGCTCATCGTGACCGTAGTGGATTGGTTGTCGGTCTTGTCCCGTGATTTTTTCCTTACTCACATCGGGTAAGGGTTTCCACAAAAATCTTTGTCTTGTGTGGTTGCTTGTTGTGCTTGCTTGTGATTGTTCTATCATTATTGCCATTGAGTTCCCGTGTGGGGAACACATATTGTTGTTGTGCCATCTTTGCTGCAGGACAGTTCTAGGGGATACTCCTAGTTGTGTATATCCCCAACAAGTGGTATCAGAGCTCAGATTGAGCAAAATGGGCAAAGATGATGAAGGCACTATGATTAAGCTCATAAGCAACAACTTGCAGATTTGGAAGGTTAAGATGGAAGACATTCTATATTGCAAGGACCTCCACGATCCAGTGGAGGGAGAGAGCGCCAAACTGGAGAATATGTCCGCAAGTGACTGGACAAAGTTGAACCGAACGGCCGTTGGGACCATTCGGAAGTGGCTTGACATGTCAGTTTTCCATCACGTGGCTAGGGAGACAAATGCAAATGAGCTGTGGGACAAGTTGTCCGAGCTCTATGACCAAAAGACCGTAACCAACAAGGCTTTCTTGATTAGAAAGCATATGAATTTGAAGTACAAAGATGAAACCAAGGTGGCGGAGCATCTGAATGATTTCCAAAGCATCATCAACCAGTTGACTTCTATGGGTTTGACACTTGATGACGAGTTGCAGGCACTTCTCCTTTTGGGCCCATTGCCAAATAGCTAGGAGACTCTAGTAGTCACTGTGAGCAACTCTGCGAATGACAGCAAGTTGACCATGGCTATGGTCAAGGGTTGTCTCCTCAATAAGGAGACTAGATGTCACTCTTCGGGAGAAGCATCCTCCTCTTCACATGTGTATGCGGTTGAGAGGAGAGGAAGATCCAGTAGCAGAGGAGCGTCACAGGAGAGGCAGAAATCCAGAGACAAGTCCAAGGGCAGAGGAAAGTGTCACCATTGCCAGAAACCCGATCACTGGAAAAGAGATTGCAGGGTTTGGAAGAGAGAGCAAGATGAAGCCAAGAAAGATCAGAAAAAGGAAGATGTGAATGTAGCTGTAGTTTAGAAAATGACAATGCAGAATAGGTGATTCTCACCATCCAGGATCAGTGCTTGCATACAGGGAGTGATTTGGAGTCGGTCGTTGACACGACCGCCTCCTATCATGTAACTCCACACAGGAAGTTCTTTACCACCGACACTAGGGGTGATTATGGGAGAGTCTTGATGGATAACGAAAGTTACTCTACGATCATTGGCATGTACACCATCTCGATTCAGACTGATGTTGGGTACTCAATGACACTCCAGAATGTGAGGCATGTTCCTGATGTGCGGCTTAGCCTTATATCTAGCTCACAGCTAGATAGTGAAGGCTACCATCTAAAGTTTGGCGACAACAAGTGCAAGATTAGCAAGGGTTCTCTCATCATGGCTAGAGGCATCTTGTGTCACACACTCTACATGACTAGAGTAAAGGTCATGGATGGCAGTTTGCATGCTAGCGAGGTGGATACATCAGATTTGTGGCACCGTCGACTTGGGCACATGAGCCAGAAGGGCTTGCAGCTTCTGAGCAAGAGAGAGTTGATCCCCTACCACAATGACATCACATTGTCTCCTTCTGATGCATGTGAGGTTGGGAAGAGCAGGAGTGCACCATACAGAGTCAGATTTAAGGTGAAGAGAGATCTTCTACAACTGATTCACTCAGACGTTTGTGGTCCTATGGACACAACCTCTTTGGGAGGAAACATGTATTTTGTCACCTTCAATGATGATGCATCTAGGAAGGTGTGGGTGTATGCGCTGAGATCGAAGGATCAGGTGTTTGATTGCTTCAAGAAATTTCATGCCATGGTTGAGCGCGAGACAGGAAAATTGTTGAAGTGTCTACGCACAGACAATGTGGGAGAGTACACCTCCCATAACCTTCAGGGCTATTGTGCAGAGCACGGCATCGGGCATGAGAGGACAGAGCCAGGCACACCCCAACACAATGGTCTAGCTGAGAGGATGAACATGACCATTGTTGAGAGAGTTCGCTGCATGCTGAAGACAATGAAGTTGCCCAAGACCTTTTAGGCTGAGGCGGTTCGCACCGCTTGTTACTTGATCAACCAATCTCCATCGGTTCCTTTGGTCTTTCAGATTCCAGAGCGTGCTTAGACAGAAAAGGACCCCTCATATGCTCATTTGAGGGTGTTTGGATGCAAAGCCTATGCATTGGTACCCAAGGAGCAGCAAAAGAAGTTATATGACAAGGCGGTGCCTTGTATTTTTCTTGAATATGAAGATCAGGAGTTTGAATACCGTCTTTGGGATCCAAGGAATAAGACAATCACCAGACACAGGGATGCGATTTTTTATGAGAATCAGTCATTAACTGAGGACACCACTGAGAGTGGTGATGTAGATGAATTTTCCATGGATGATGACAGTGATGAGGATACGGATCCCTCTCCAATACAGGGTACAGGTGGAGAGGATGAGCAGCTAGAGCAGCACGAGCCAGGTGTAGACCCCGTTGATGCAGGTCGAGGGGACTTGGGGTAGGGGGAGAAACCACATCCACTTGCAGACACAGTAGAGCCTCAGGTTAGGAGATCTGAGAGGACACGTCAGCCATCATCCCATTACCCCACTTCTAGGTATGTAATGCTCACGGATGCAGGTGAGCCATACACATTTGAGGAGGCACAAATGCACAAGGACAAGGGTCATTGGTAAAATGTAATGAATGAAGAGATGTTATCTCTCAAGAAAAACCACACTTATGATCTTGTTGAGCTTCTCAAAGGCAAGAGAGCTTTGAAGAACAAATGGGTCTACAAGCTAAAATCAGATGACAGCGGCAAACAGGTGAAGTACAAGGCCAGATTGGTGGTGAAAGGGTTCAGCCAGAAGGATGGAGTGGACTATGATGAGATCTTCTCCCCAGTGGTGAAGATGAATTCAGTGAGAATGGTGCTAGGACTTGTTGCTAACATGGACCTTGAGCTAGAGCAGATGGATGTGAAGACGTCGTTTCTTCACTATGATTTGAAAGAAGTGATCTACATGTAGCAACCACAGGGATTTCAAGAGAGAAGGAAAGAGCACATGGTCTGCAGGTTGAGAAAGAGTCTCTATGGCTTGAAGCAAGCCCTGAGACAATAGTACTTGAAGTTTGATGCTTTCATGGGAAAGAGGCTTCAAGAGGACTACAATCGACCCATGTGTATATGTTCGTCGTCTTCCCAATGATATGTTTGCCATTCTTTTGATATATGTGGATGACATGTTGATTGTAGGTCATAATTCCAACCTGGTTGCAAAGCTCAAGAGGGAACTCTCCAAAAAGTTTGAGATGAAAGATTTGGGCAAGGCAAGTCACACCCTTGGGATGCGGATTACAAGAGACATGAAGAAACCCATGTTGTGGTTGTCACAAGAAAGCTATGTTGAACGCGCGTTAGAGCGGTTCAACATGAAGAATGCCAATCCTGTCAGCATGCCTTTGGCCTCTCATTTCAAGCTAACCAAAGAGTCATGTCCTTCTACTTCTGAGGAGAAAGCAGAGATGGCCAAGATCCCATACCAATCCGCAGTTGGGAGCCTCATATACACCATGGTTTGCACTAGACCAGACACAGCCCATGCAGTGGGCGTGGTGAGCAGATTCATGTCCAACCTAGGCAAGGACCATTGATAGGCAGTGGAGTGGATCTTGAGATACTTGAGAGGGACCTCAAGTATGTGTCTTGTGTTTGGGAGGTCAGATCCCAAACTTTATGGCTACACCGATGCAGATATGGCAGGTGACTTGGACCAGAGAAGGTCTACCTCAGGCTACATTTTCACATTTGTAGAAGGAGCCATATCATGGCAATCCAAGCTACATAAATGTGTTGCTCTCTCGACTACCAAGACATGATACATTGCCGCAGCAGAGACTGAAAAGAAGTGTTGTGGCTACAACGCTTTCTTGATGAGTTTGGATTGGATGACAGTGAGCCGGTTGTGTTTTGTGATAGCTAGAGCGCTATAGACTTGAGCAAGAGTACCATACACCATGCTCGCACAAAGCACATTGATGTAAGATACCATTGGCTGGGGGATGCAATTGAACAGAAACAGCTCATGTTGAAGAAGATTCATACTGATGAAAACCCCTTAGACATGTTGACCAAGGTAGTCACTCGTGACAAGCTTCAGCTCTGTAGAGAGCTGAGCGATGTCACCTCTTCTTGATCTCCATCACTGGACAACACCTCCTTGTTGGGGCTGGAGGGGGAGGTTGTTGGGTTATTTCAGGTCCAGCCCCAACTTGGGCTCTTTGGGGCTGCAACATTTTCCCTGTCTTGCATGGGTATTTGTGATATTTTCTCAGCAAGTTGCAGCCTCCCATTTGCTGCCCAATTTCAAAACGTAGCGGGTCTTCTTCCTTTCCCCATCTCTCATTTCCAGAAGGACGACACCCTATTTCTTCCTCTTCTTTTCAAGCACCAGCAGCAGGGGTTTCGAACCCATCATCCTCCACACGCGAGAGCAAGAGGCCATACATGAGGGAGAGAGAAAAACAACCGAGCTCGAGGAGCAACGGCTAGGGTTGCGGGTTTTTTGGGAAAAGCAACAGTTTGGGCGAGCTCGAGAGGGAGCAGCATTTGGAGGTCATTGTAGACGACCTCAAGAAGCCAAGCATCTGATTTTGGGACACCATCCGGGAGCCCACAAGGGGAGCCACTTATCTTCTTGATTAGAGCATATTTGGTATTGTTAGATACCTAGGGATAGTTGACTACTTGTAGAAGAACTATCTATTGTGTGCGTGGCTTGTACCTCGGTTTGTGGGCAACAAAACCGAGAAGAACATTGGCTCACCTTGACCGTAGTGGATTGGTTGTCGGTCTTTCCCCGTGGTTTTTCCCTTACTCACATCGTATAAGGATTTCCACGTAAAATCTTTGTCTTGTGTGGTTGCTTGTTGTGCTTGCTTGTGATTGTTCTATCATTGTTGTTATTGAGTTCCCGTGTGGGGAACACATATTGTTGTTGTGCCATCTTTGCTGCAGGACAGTTCTAGGGGATACTCCTGGTTGTGCATATCCCCAACAACCGCTGCCACCATGCCCCAGCATATTCCCTGGCCATCTACATCACAACCTTCTCTTGCTGCACCCAAGTCCTCTTCGACCCGCCATATATAGGTAATGAACGAATCCAGTTCCATTCTTCAAGCTTTGAATGATTATTTTAGTTGGCCTCAATGTTGTGGATGCTAGATACCTATATTGTTTCTTAGTTCCTTCCTCTTTCTTATGTCATTTCGGTCAGTTAATTTTCTGATTAGATCTTAAGTTTTTTATACTCATGGAGCGTTCAGTCCGGGAATAAGCAGAATAATGATGGAGAATAAATTGGAATAAGCACTATTTATATTTGGCTGGATCGATAAGAATAAGGGGAATAAGGTGGAATAAAAGTATGTAAGTGCTATTTTCCATTCGGTTGGCGCATAAGGGATAAGGAATAAGGGTTATAAGTTAGTAGAAAAGGAGGAATAATGGAAGATGAAAAGGAAAAAAAGGGAATAGATAAAGAGGAATAAGGGAAGATGTGAATATGGGAGTAGATAACGAAGAACAAGGGAAGAGGGAAATAAGAGCTTATTCCGATCTCTGTTCCCCTACCAAACATGCAGGATGTTACATTTCATTCGACCTCATTCTTGAACAAGAGTTTTACCTTTAGCAAACATAAACATGTGTAAACTGTAAACTAACCCTAAGGTAGCGTTCGACTACCGGGTTTGGGGAGTTTACCCCTCTTAACCCACATCCCTCTCTCTCCCGGTGGGCCCCACTTTATTCTTTTTTTAAAAATTAAATAAATCAATTCTACATCATCAATCCTATCAAAAAATAATATATTATACCATCATATCATATAAAAATTATAAACTACTCCACTTCTACTCACTTTTCCAAACTTCAATACAATCACATACAATCACATCACAATAACTGCTCACTTTTTCAAACTTCAATACAATCATATCACCCAAACCCACTTCTAACCCACCTCCAATTTAACCCTCTATCCAAACACCAAAATCCAAAAACGGGTTACCCTTTACCAGTTTAACCCGCCTTAACCTACCAACCAAACGCACCCTAATTATCTTCATTTTTTTATTACCATGTAAAATTGCTGTAGCCATTTGCGTGATTTCTTTTGCCTTCCCCAAATATGTGTGCATTGAACTTTTAAAGATGTTTTTTCGGAACTTCATTTGTTCAGTATTACAAAAATATTGATCTTTCAATGAAGTAGTTTTTTCGTACATTATTTCTCTAAACACTCAAAATTCAGCATTTTTGGCTGAGTTTTGATTCCGAAAAATCGATTGAGTTTTATTTGCGAGAAGTGCAAGAGTCAAACCTTGGTGTCTAGAATTGCATGCCCAGACAGTTACTGAACATGCATTTTTGTGGATTAGAAAATTTATAAAGAACTCTTCTGCATTGGAGAATTAGATGAGCATTTCAAATCAATCCATATTAAATGAAGCTTCTCAAATCCATCAGTACTGCAGACCTAAGTCTTTTTTTGGAAATGAGAATAAGATATATGAAACCATGGTGGAAAAACAAAATTTTAAAATCCATATATGCTTGCAGAAGAGCAGTTGAAGCTCTCTTACATCAATGATTGTCAGAATTTGGCAAAGTTAATTCCCTTTATTCGATAGGTCAGTACACTCGCATTCTAGTCACTAGAAAGAATTAATCTATCATTGAAATGAGGCTGAGAAAAAATAGTTTTGACTACTGAGTAGCTGCTGATACATACTGTTTCTGGGTAAATTCTTAGTGACAATGTTATTTTTGTAGGTAAATGCTGAAATCCTGCTAATGGAGGTAAAATTCTTCTGCTTTCTGAAGACAGCAGGAGCTGGTTTCAAAGCGAGAGCGCGGAAGGCCGGATGCTTTACATGAAACTAGGTTACATTCACGAGATGGAACTAGCCGTCGCACCTGCTGTGCGTGTGTTCTGTTTCAAACCCAACATCATCTGTTGTTCTGGGATACAGTACAAAGGCAAATGCATTATGTATATAGATGAGGTGATTAAGAAGAAATATGGGAAAAAGTTCAAGTAATGACAGAATTCTTTTGGGATGTTTGTCTACTTGCAGATTGTTGAATGTCTCCTACAGATCAGTGTTGTTGCAATGCTAGATAATGGAGCTATATGATACAAACAACTGTATCAACTCATTTTATTTTTGGAAATTTATGAACTGTTCTTGATTTGTAATGTTCCATAACAAAGAGCAGTGGCTGAGTGCCTTTCATTTCAAAATGTGTCGATGGTTGGTTGTGTATTGAAAGAAATGTGCGATCCATCATTTGCATACACAGAGAAGGCAATCAGCAGATTTTTGATGGTGGATAAAAATGTACATAACTGTCTGGTTGCACTAGAGTTTGTGTTGAGATGGAGCTATTACAGAAAAAATTAAGGGTGTTGAGAATGTATGTAAACGGGTAAACGGATCTTGGATGAGGGACCGTTTACCCCACCTATAAATGATGTACTCATCCCCCACCCTTTGGAGGATGAAAGAAAGAGAAACCCTAATCTTGAGCATTGCGAGAGATTAGGGCTGAAAGAGTGTTCCCGTGGTTTTTTCCCTCGTTGTGCCGCACGTCTGTAGTGGTTGATTGTTGTGCCGCTATTCTCCTGTGCCGCTGCACCATCTCCGTCGCTGCCTTTCGTTGAAGCCATATTTTTCGCTGCTCCTTACTTGCCGGGAGCCTACGTGCTGTACAAGAAGCCAAATCGTGGGGAGCAACCTCATTTTTGGTCTCTATTTTGGTCTCAGATTTCAGATCTCACGGATCTTGTTTTGGTTTCCCGGAAACCAAATCGTGGGGAGCAATATCGTGGGGATCTTGTTTTGATTTCCATTTGGTGGAGCAAAATCGTGGTTTGTACCTGCGTCCAATTTGGTGGAGCAAAATCGTGGTTTAGTTTCTCGGAGCAAGATTTCTCGGAAGCTTTTGTATCCATCAGCCGTATCAGCCGTGGTTTGTATCTCTTTATCACCCGTATCAATCGTGGTTTCTCGGAAGCAAGATTTCTCTCGCTATCAGAAGCCATCCGTGGTTTGTACCCCTTCATCAGCCGTATCAGCCGAGAGATTTCTCTTTCATCTGCATCAGGCGCCCTTGTTGAGGCTTCTCGGAAGCCGGTCTGTGAGTGGTTCTCTTATCTCTGCTTTGGTATTGCTATTTGAGTTCTTTTATGGCACAAGAAGACAACAACATAGGGAGAATGACTTTTACGATTGAAAATGTCCCTGCTACTGTCACCACTTTAAAATTAACAAAGACAAATTATTTAACTTGGTCTGCGGCTATGGAAGTCGCTCTTGCCTCAAGAGGTCGGGGAGGCTATATTGATGGACGGAAACAACCCCTACCCACCACCGACAAATTATATGAGCAATGGTATATCGAGGATAGTCAATGTAGAAATTGGATAATAAATGTTGTCTCGCCCGATATTCAACCACTAATACTTAGGAAGAGATCTGCTCGCGATCAATGGTTAACTTTAGAAAGTATGTACGGTCAAAAACAACATGACATTCGAATGTATCAATTAAGCAGGGAGGTGTATAACATGAGACAGGGTGAATTATCTGTTGCTGCTTATTATTCTGCCTTGATGGCAAAATGGGAAGATATGGATTACTATTGTGACGATACTTGGACAAGCCCTACCGATCAGAAAAAATATTGGGATGAAATTTGGAAGCAAAGAATCTTCATCTTCCTTGGAGGTCTCAACTCCGTGTTTGAGGCCACAAGGAGCCAACTACTCACTGCTGGCATCAAATCCAATATTGAAGAGATATATCATGCTATTCAATCAGAAGAGCAACGTCGAACTGCTATGAATGATGACAATGTCGCGCATACAGAACAGTCTGCTTTCCACAGTAGAGGGATTAAAAGTAGTTACTGGAAGGACAAAAAATGTGGGCATTGCAAGAGGATGGGCCATGGTATTGATTATTGTTGGGAGCTTCATCCCGAAAAGAAATTCGTGAAAGGCAAGAAATCGAGGGCTACGATTGCAGACATGAAGATTTCAGAAAAGGGGGTATTGACAGGTGAACAACTCAAAGATCTCCATGAATATGTCCAGAAACTCTCAATGTCCACCACAACCAAGAGTAATGCTGAACTGTCAAATACCGCAATGGCTGCAACAAAAACTGAAGGTATGAATTTAGTTCACGATGAATGGATTATAGATAGTGGTGCATCTGATCATATGACAGGAAATCCAAAAATGTTCCACAACTACAAGGTGGTATCTGGAAAGGAGAGGGTAAACCTGGCTGATGGATCGTCAGTTAGTGTCGCAGGAAAAGGCAGCATATCTATTATTGCGAAGTTCCTATTGAAAGATGCTCTTCATGTCCCAGATTTCCCTATTAACTTATTGTCTGTCCATCGAATTACTAAAGATCTTAATTGTCGTCTAATCTTTGATGCCCATTCATGTGTTATGCAGGACTTGGTGACGGGGAAGCGGATTGGGATTGGTTTGGTTACTGACGGGCTCTATCGTCTACCAGCAAGGGTTATTTCTGCTTGGATTGCCAATCAAGGACAGAAGATTACCAATGACAGCAAGATTCTCCACCAGTGGCATGAGAGACTTGGACATCCTGGTTTTGCTATTCTCCAACACTTATTTCCTACGTTATGTAATAAAGTTGGCAGTCTTTCTTCTAAATGCGAAGTATGTCAATTTTCAAAACAAACCAGGAGTACTTATCCCATTTCCAATAAAACAAGTGATACAATGTTTGAAATTATTCACTCAGATGTGTGGGGGCCTTCAGATACAAAGACTTTAGGTGGTCATAGTTATTTTATTACCTTTATTGATGATTTCTCAAGGACTACTTTTGTTTACTTATTGAAGAATAGAAGTGAGGTTCCACATGTTGTGAAATTGTTTGTCACTATGATCAAAACTCAGTTTAACGCTCGAATTAAAATTATGAGGACGGATAATGCAAGAGAATACTTAGAAAAATCTTTGCAATGTTTTCTTGAGGAAAAAGGAATCCTTCACGAGACATCTTGTGCGTACACACCCCAACAGAATGGGGTAGCAGAGCGCAAGAATCGACATTTGATGAATGTTACCAGAGCCCTTCTCTATCAACGGAATTTACCAAAGATTTTTTGGGGCGAGGCTGTTTTGACTGCAGCTTATCTTATAAATAGAATTCCCTCGGTGGTTCTCAGAAACCTCACTCCTTACTCCTTGTTGCATGGAAATAAAGATATGTTTGCTCTTGAACCACGTACATTTGGTTGTGTGTGCTTTCTCCATAACAATGGTCCCAATGTACGAAAACTGGACCCTCGGGCTACAAAATGTATTTTCCTTGGTTACTCCACTAGTCAAAAGGGTTATAAATGCTACGATCCCCTCTCACAACGTCTACATGTAAGTAAAGATGTCACTTTTTTTGAAAATGACTCCTACTATCCGAAAAAATTTCCTCAGGGGGAGTGGGCAGCTGATACTATGGGGGAAAATGAGCTAGATACTATCAAGGGTGATGATACAGAGGTGATGATCAATATGAATAAAGCTATTTTTGGGATACAAAATGATGATACAGGTGAAAGCATCATGGATGTGAACGTTGAAAGTGCAAATTTTGAAGATGATACCACACCAAACCAAATTCCCAATCCTGCCCCGGATGATCCGAGTCAAGACATCTCTGTAAGTGCTCCTTCTTCTCAATTGATTGCTGACAATATCTCTAACAGTTTGCTTGATGATAGTTCCATTGTTGTTCGAAGGTCTACTAGAACA